>CM053773.1:210089113-210431119 GCA_028658325.1 Potorous gilbertii
GGTCCAAGATGTCTGTGTTTTCTTTACCATTAACATGCCATAACATAGTATATGTCTACAAATATTAAGATATGGAAAACGTTCCATTATTCAAGATAGTGTCTTAGGTTAAAGGTCTCTTAAGGAATGTTAAGTCAGTCCTGGCTGGCTTTTGTTGACATAGGAAGAGGCATTCTCTGAGTTTGCTTCAGAGAGAACAAAGAGATTATTCCAAAATTTTATATTAAACATTATCAAGTGTCAGATCAAAAGCTACACTGTATCTCCCTCCAGGCAGAAAAACCTGAGTTCAGATCTTGTCTGGATTCTGTGACTCAGAGGAAGTCATTTAACCTTGTCTGAGGCTCCAAAATCTATAAAATTGGGTTAATTAATACTATCTATACTAATAACAATACTTCACAGACCTCTGAAGTTTAAATGAGCTACCGTATGTGCGATGAAGAATCTGTTAAAATGGGGACATTAATAATGTCTGTGTAAATAGTAATTAATACCTCTAAGACTTAGGAAGTTTAAGTAAACTAATGTATAGACGATGGCTTTATACATATTGTCCCATCCTGAAATAAGTCAAAGTCATGAGTTGAAGAGTAAAGTGCCTTCATTTGAGATAACAAGGTAGCAAACCTGCCACCCTAGGGGATGTCCAGTGGATTTCCCAACCAAAGAGACCCATGAAAATAGCTGTATGTAGTTTTAGGACGAGAAAGGGATGAAATAGAGGGAAGAGATAACAGGAGGTAAACATAGCCTGGTCATGAAATCCTAGCCTCCCTCAGCAATCCAAGCAAGGAAAACCATTTCATTCTGGCTGTTTTGCCCTTTTCCATTCTTCTTCTCTAGCTCATTTTACAGATGAGGAAACTGAGGCAAACAAATTTAAGTGACTTGCCCTGGGTCACACAGCTAGTAAGTGCTTAACACCAGATTTAAACTCAGGAAGATGAGTCTTCCTGACTCCAAGCTTTGTGCTCTATCCACTGGAATACCTAACTGCCCCTCCTGATTCATAATAGGACCTTAATAAAAACTAAAGCTAAATAATTAAAATTGTTGTTACTTAAGTATTTGGTAAGGGAATATAGATCTAGGCCTGATTGAGTTAATTCTTGTTTCATTTGAAGTGGGACAATTACAACTTTATTTTATTACGTAGCATTAAGACAAAGTGTTGGGGTAATGTATACATCAGGAAATTTGTTAATATGTTATCTTAAGTCATTTTGTCTCAGCTTACCAATTTGTTAGCTCTATGGAACAAGTACCTAATATGAATGAATAATTTATTGTATTAGAAATATTATTAGAAAAGTGACCTTTGATTCTCTTAGGTTATACATTTAATTGGTAAAAGAGGTAAATGGTTTTTTATGTTGAAATTTTTATAAAGCTGTAAAGGAAAATATATAGTTATGTAATATGGTAAACACACATATACACACACACTATGACAGGGTGTCACATATTTCACAGAAGCTAAAGTCAACATTCTAAATAGATCAATTAAAAAACTCTTGAGAAACATATAACATAGCAAAAATGGTTTATTGTAAAGATTGGTATAGCAAAGACCCCTTAAAATATCCTCATCTGTGAAAAACAGAATTCTAAAATTTTACCAACCCTTCTAACAATTTGAAGTGATTAGGTCTGAGAAATAGTGCTGAACTCTGCCAGCAAACTGACATACTTCTATATCTAGCCCTATGCTCAGATTAAAGGACAGTAATTTAATTTTAGTTGAGAATTAGATATAAGGAAGAGAAAAAAATTCAATCCATATCCCTACTCATTACACCACACTGCCTAACTAACTTCTTAGTTGGCTGCAAGTGACAGATAAACATCGTAGTCCAAACAACCTTTCAGGACCATTTCTAAGGACTCTGATTTTAGAGTGCTTAGCATCCATTGCCATACTACATAAATGTTAGCTATTGTGATCTTCAATGCCCTATTCTGTTTTAGTTGTGACTATGATACAGTACTTTAAGTGTTTCCTTATATAGTGCAAATTAAGAATTATTTAATTAACTCTCTCTGTGAAAACTCTCAAGGATTTCTGCCTAAGTAGTTCGGGGCTGCACTGCAAGAAACTGATGAAACTTCTTAGAGTTTTCTGCCTGTGCCAAAAAAAAAAAAAAATTCATTCTTCCACCTAGAATCTTAGAGTCAGAGATCTTAAAAGCAATGACTTATAATGTTTAGCCCAGCATACTTTGAGCTTACAATAATAATAGTTGTGAATTTAAATTGGTAAAGCTTTCTATGTATTTCCTGTATTATTTATGTATTAATTTATATGTCTATACTGTGAAACTTGGAAACACCAACAGTTAGAAAAATGACTTCTCTTGTACTTTAGATATTGTTAGATTATAAACTTGGTTGTTAAAGAGTTGTCTAAAAGCTTCGATTTTTCTCAAGTACATTTTATTTTATTAAAATTATAATAACGGTTTCAAAAATTTACTTGTTTTTTCTGATTAGATGCTTGAGCCTTGCTATTTGATATGACAATAAGTTTGTTTCAGCTGTACTGAGGATATGATATAAGGTCCTATAATGCTTAAATCTGAGAGCTCAAGATTCAGTGGGGGAAGAGCTAGCTTTTTACCTATAGTTAGAATGGGAAAGTATAAATCAGCTCATGTTATAAATCAGTTTATGTTAAGGAAGTAAGTTCCATCAAAATTTGTTTAGCTGGATTAAAGCCTCATGGAATAAGATAAATGACTTTCTGTGTAAGGTAATTTGGAAATGCATTTAACTGAATTGAGGTCACCTGACTAGTAATGTGTTTTGTTTCATGTTTCAAATCCATAATATTATTTATGATATTGTGAAGATTAGTAAACTGTCATCGCAAATATGCCGTTAGAAAAGCAGTTTCTTTTTAATCTGAATGTTAGAACTTTGGAAAAAAGTTAAAAGAAAAAAGTTTGAAAATTTATGTTATATGTAATATTCCGAAGTACTGTAGTTTAATAAACTGGAAACTTCCAGGTTTGCCCATAGTAAAGTTTTAAAGTTTTATCTGAAATTATTTAGTTATCACTTAAAATTGTGAAACTATTGGTTAAGTTATTAAAGGTCATTATGGAAAGGTTAAAATCTATGAAGTATTTAATCAGGCGTATTTTTAAAAGGGCAGGGTACTACTTGCTCACTTTATGAAAAAGAGAATGTGAGAGGGAGAAAGTCGTTGTCTAAATCTCCTTATTTGTAAATCTGCCAGGCAGTCTACTTGACCAGAGTCAGTTCTGTGGAGAAAAGTTAATTCCCTTCCCCACTGTAACATTCCTTGATGAGAGGAGTAATTAGAAATTTATTTGTATTCTAGGACTCTTTATGGTGAATTATGGAGTTATATCTAGAGTGGTCTGTACTGAAGTTACATGTTTAGCTAGCTTAGTCTTACCAGGTACCAGTCTTAGACATTTTACCTTGTTACAGAGGTTTGTATACCTAAAGAGATTTACAGCAATTATCCAAAGTTATTTTTGTGGGTATTTGAATAAACACCAATGAACATTATGTTCATTGTCTGCGGGAAATTGCAGATTGTAATTATCTATTGATTGCTTTTACACCAGGATGAGTTGAGACTCTAAAAGGAGACAAAGAAAAGGATATTGAGTAAATTTGTAAAGATCTGATAAAATTATTGTTGCTATCAGAGAAATAATAATAATCACCTAGCCCTAACGCGTTTAGTGAAACTTACTATTTGAGGTGAAATCTCATGGTACTGTAATCTGATAGTATTCTGGGTTTTTATTTCGGGTATGAAGGTCTGCATTATCATGAGGTCAGTAATTGATGGGAGATGCCATGGACTGCCTAAAGGCGTGGTGGGACATCTGTGGGAAAGTGGAAAGGGCACCCTTGGCATGGCAGAAGTAGAAGCTCCTTGACTCAGTTTCTGCATTGTGTTACTTCCTTTGGAACAGGAATGTTTCCCACTGGTTAAATCCTGAGTCTGGCCTTGGATCCCTGTGAATGAGGTGGAACTTTGCCAGAAACCTAAATGTGAATTTATCTAGAATCAAATAGAGGCAAGGTTGCTTTATCCACTCAACACTTATGTTGAGTCACTCTGTGCCCTCTGGCTTGGGCCTGGGCTGTTAGAACCACATCCTTTTTTCTCCTTCTCATATCAGGGCAGGCAAACAGTGGAAATTTGTCATTGCAGTACTGAATCTATTATTAGAGTAATAATAGACATCAAAATTTCTTTAAGTTGCAAGTGAGAATGATCTTACTGTTTTCTATCTGAATTTCTAGTCATATCCATAGTCAAAGCAAGAGAAAATTAATGCTTGAACTGTCATAAGTATAAAATTAAGTCCCTGAAGTACCGCATTCCTTCAGAATGATAATTAGACCAATAGTTATCTATATAATAATAAAAAGAATTAGATAATGGTATAAGAATTTGTGCAACCAGGATGTAATTTTACTATTTAGTGAGGTCACATCAGAAACATTTTCTGTTCATGTCAAAAAAAAAATTACATTGTCATCATTTTTCTTAGAAGAGAGAAGCTTGTGGACTATCTTGTGCTACCCTAAAACAGCAATTTTACTTAGACGAATTATTTCATGTGGGAGTAACACTTTGTGGAGCATGACCTGAAGGATTGGTATGTGTCACTATAAACAGCTCATTTGATACAATCTTGAATTATTGACTTCTGCTATTCCTGAACTCCATTGCAGCTGTTCGTTACAATTGAAGTGAAATAAGCATCTTTGGGGTAAATTCATTTGTGTGACCATTGAATTTAGGTATAGAAGTCACCTACTTTAGAAAGGTTTTCATCTGGGAAATAAAATATACAGGCAATGTGGTACAGAAAACTGTCTTGCACTACAAGAAAATGAAAGGGGAAGGGGACAAGAGAAATGCGGGGTGATAGAGGAGAGGGAAGATTGGGGGAAGGGGAAATCAGAATGTATGCTATCTTGGGTTGGGGAAAGAAAATTTAGAACTCAAAATCTTATGGAAGTGAACATTGAAAACTAAAAATAAATAGTTATTTATTACAAATAAATAATTTTTTAAAAATATTTTTAAATTATATTAATTTTAAAAGTGTGGTTAACTAGCTCAAGTATAGAACTAGCTCCTTAGCATTGTCTCATCTTCCTAAAGAAGGATTGAGTAGCTAGATTAAATAAACCAGAATAGATACCTCAAGTTAATAGCTAGAGTTAAAATTGAGAAAATTACAGTATCAGATAATTTTATATGTCAAATATAAATTTTTCTAATGGAATTCAAAAACTTTGAGTGTGCTTTAATAACAAATTGTAAGACTTATATGATTTCTCTGCTGTTATTTGAATTTCCTGAACGTATCAATATAACAATTTGCTTGTTTAAATCATGAAAAAATTATAGGCAATAAACTGAAGCTTCTCCCCTTTCTGGGACTGAAATCCAAGGAGAAGGATGGAATAGATGAATGCCAGAAGTTAAATGATGGTGGAGTTAGTGTCAATTTAAAAAGTACTCTTTAACTTAGGCTTACATAACTATATTGGTAAATAGTACATTCCTAACCAGAAAGACTCATTCTACAGGTCATATCCTCATAGATTCTCTTAGATTCTCACTTCAGCCTGTTTTTGGCAGTCTCTAAATCAATTATCTGGTTTAGAAAAGGACAGGAGCAGCAAAGAGTGTAGAAAAACGGAAATCCTCTGGTCTAATTTGATGTTCTTGATAGAGCTATAAGGTTTGACCTAACCCATACAATATGACCTAGTTATTGGCAAAGCAAAATTCCAGGCTGAATTCAGTTGCATGGAGATCTATTTAACTGGAGATTTTCACAGAAAGAGGAATCTCTACAAGTGACCTGAATTGGAGAAATAGATCTGCTAGAAGAAGCTGTTCTGAGAACCTCTCTTTCCAGAAAGCCTAAGAGCAGGAATTTCCAAAAGACCCGATGATTGTAGTAGATGTTCTCAGAAATCAGAGAGCTTCATGACACATCTGAGGCCTAAAATATTGATGAAATGGACAGTGGAGGAGAGTAACCCTTCCCTTTCAATCCTTCCCTATGTGTCTTTGTTCTCTGTAAGGCCTGCTTGCCAAAGGAGTCTGTTTCTAAAGGTTCCTGTCAACGCTGTTGGTCAAACTGATTCATTGAGAAGACTGTATCTCAGTGAATCAAAGGGGAATGAGGAAAATTAATTTTAATGCTGTATCATTTGTTTATTAATTTTATTTTGCAATGTTCCCTTCTCTTTTCAAGGCCATCTGTTATATTAGCTTACAGAAAAAACCTACTAGACCCATTCCAGCTAAGGAATGTCATCACATTCCTGCCTTTCCCAAAGGAGAAGCAGAGACTTTCTCTCTGCTCTGTAAACAGAAACTAAACTTAGCTTGTCAGTGCTACTAAGAGCTACTCATGTGACCTTGGTCCCTTCATCAGAGGGTGGGGTGGTCTGGTTCATGAAGGAGAAACCAAGTCAGAATGAAGTAGTTTGTGTGCCTAGATTGCTGGAGGCTGCTGAATCTCATAACCAGGCCTCTTTCCTCAGCCACCATCCCCTTCAAAAATGAAGTTATTGGGAGGAGATAAGAGCTCTTAGCCCAACTCCTCATTAAATGTCCAGCAATCTGGGTTGCTTTTTGATGGTCAGGGAGGTCTCTGTCAGAGGAAAAACACTGGATTTAAGATTGCCAGGATTCCCTTTTCATCTTTAATTGCTGAGAGAGATAATTGACCTCAGTTTATTGAATCTTAAGGGGCTTAATTAATAATAGATTTTTTCATATCTGGAACTTTGCCACTTGGAATTTTATTTAAAATACTCTTTCAAACTGTTTCAGCAAGGATAATATTCTTAAGAGTTACAAATATAATTTTTCCATAGAAAAAGTAAACAGTTTAACTTTATTACGTCCCTTATAATTAATTATTTACTTTCTTATGTTTCTCCAGATTTTTATAAGTCAAATTTTTTGTTCAGTTCTGGTCTTTCCTTCAGAATACTTAAAAGTCCTTTAATTAATTAAATATCCATTTTTCCCTTGCAGGACTACACTCAGCTTTGCTGGGTAGGCTATTCTTGGTTGTAAACCGAGTTACTTTGCTCTTCAAAATATCATATTCTTGCCTTTGGGTCTTTTCATGTAGAAGCTGCTAAATCTTGTATGCCACTGTAGTGGCACAATACTACACAATTCTGGAGAGCCACAATATTTAAAATTATTTCTTTCTAGTAGCTTGTAATAGTTTCTCCTTGACCTGGGAACTTTGAAACTGAGCTATACTATTTCTGTGAGCTTTCATTTTGGTATCTTTATCAGGTGATGATCAGGGGATTTTTTTCAATTTCTATTTTCTGTTCCAATTCTAAAACTTCAAGGAAATTTTCCTTAATAATTGATACTTGAAGTGTATTGTCTGAACTCTTTTTTTGATCATAACTTTCAGGTAGTTTCAATAATTCTTATAGTCTCTCTCCTCAATCTGTTTTCTAGGTCAGTTATTTTTCTAATGAGATATTTCACATTCTCTTCTATGTTTTAATCTTTTGATTTTTGTTTTATGATTTCTTGATATCTTATGAAGTCATTAGCTTCCCCTTGCCCAGCTCCAATTTTGAAGCGTCATTTTTTCTATAGACTTTCGGATCTTCAAGATAGTTTATTTTCTTTTCATAATTTTCTTGATTTTCTTGAATCACTTATTTTTTTTCTCCAGATTTTTCCTCAGTGTTTCTTATTTGATTTTTTAAATCTTTTTTAAGCTCTTCTAAGAAATCTTTTTGAGTCTCTGGCCATTTACAGTTTTGAATCCTTCTGAATCTGAACCCTGATTTTTCTCTATCACCATAGTAACTATCTATCATCAGTTTCTTTCTCCATTTGGTTTTTTTACTCATTTTTAAATGGTTTATTTTCTTGGCTGCTAACTTTGTGTTAGAGTTGGGTTCTGCTCCCAGAGTGTGGGAGATTATGTCTCAGGTTTCAGATTTTTTAGCTGCTGTTTTCTGAGCTCCATCTGTGTGGAGGGCTGATTTTTTTATTCTTCTAATGTTCTATAATCCCAAGTCAAGTGTGGCAAACTTCTGGCTCATGATTTGGTCTATAAGTGACCTCAGGTACTCCTCTCCACCCTGACCCTTGACCAACACCACTTTCGCCACAACCTTTTTTTCTCCTTTTGATCATTCTGGTGGCTACAAGTGTCAGGTCACCTCTCTGTCCTAGAACTGAAAAAACAGACTCCACTCTCCTGTAAGTGACCACAACCAGCAGGGCCCCTTGTTATCACACTCACTGCCAAGTGCTTACTGCTTCTTGCTTGAAGTCACAGTTTGGGACCATTTCTGGTCAATGTGCCTGGCCCCCACAATCTTCCTCTCATCAGTCACTCAACCCCGACACTGTCGGTGGGATGAAAAATCCCAAAGCTGAAGTTGCCAATGGCATAGCTGCCCCCAGAGCTTTCTGTTTATTGAGTCAAGGTATCTGGCTGGAGGTATCTGCACTTCAAGCAGTCCAGACCACCACCCTGAAAGGTCAGATTTTTTCTAATATCCTCCCAAGGGGTCTTGGGCTGCACAACTGCTTTACTCTGACTTTTAATTATTTCTGCCACTCTAAAATTCACTTTGAGGTGTTAAGCTATTTGGAGCAGAATTTGAGAGAACTAGGTAATTTCCTGCCTTATTCATCCATCTTCCCACAGTTCCCTTGATGTCTGTTTTTCAGCACTCCAGCTATCAGAACAAGCACCTTCAAGAGAAATAAAAATAAAAAAAATACAGTCTTATTTATCCCTGCTTGTCCACATAAAGGTCATTTCTCATGGCCTCCCCTAAAGGCTTGATAGTCAGGAAATGAACTGCAAATATTGTGGTCACAATGCTGTTCCATGTTTTGGGGAGAAGGAGGGAGGTGCCCCCTTTCCCTCTAATCCTTTCCTTCTTTGTCCTTTCAAGACATCCTCAAAATTCCCCCTGTATTGGGGATGGGTGAACCCCACCCTCCAGGCTTGATCTCAGTTAGCTTCCTCTATTCCCAACTGGAGAAGAAATACAACTCCCAGGGTATTTGCAGCCAACTGAAATTGTTATACAAGATTGTCCACAATTGTCATTTGTGTACCCAGGAGCTAAGCTGGTTGAGAGTAAGTTTAATGTTACCCTTCCCTTTGGAGTAATCACAGAAAGTAATTGAATCTTGGTGCATAGCAGACAGAATGTACCCACATATACCAGATTGGCCAGTTTGGCTAGAAAGTCAAGTAGAAGGAGGGAATGAGCTCTCACTGAGAAGAGTTTGGTTGATTTCACCTCTCTAATGTGACTGGCAAGGAGATCCTAGGTTTGGCTCTTGTGGGCAGACTGGGTCAACCAAATAGGGACTTTAATCACTAGCTATGGACCTTTCCAGAAAATGTCAGGAACAGGATATGAGAGACAGGTAGAGAAAGAGAGGAGGCAGACTGCCACAAGTGAGTCTTAAGCTTCTCAGAGAGAACTGTAGGCTCCAAGCTTAAGGGACTATTACAGACACCAATATAGAGAACCACACTATACAATACTATCTGAGTGCATCATAGTGGAAAACAAAGTACTATATGAAGTTCAAAGAGAAAGGTCATTAGTTACTAAAAATCTGGAGAATGGAGAAGGAGGGCATTCTAGGCATAAGGAGTAAAGTGAGCAAAAGTACAGAGGCAGAAGATTGTTTGGCATCTTGTAGGGAGGAAGAGAGAAAGCAGACTAGTTTAGCTTAAATATAGAGTGCATGAAGAGGAAAAATGAGACATTGTTTGAAAACCTGGATGACGCCATATTGTAGATGGCTCTGAAGGCCAGGCAAAAGCTTTTGAATTTTATTTTGGAAGAACACACTAAAGATTCTTGAGCCAGGGAGTTGACATGGATAGATCTATGTGGAAGAATATCTGTTCTGGCAGTAGTAGTATGAAGAAACCAAATTGAATTGGGATAGAGTGTGGAACTAAGAAGCTCTTATAGTAATCTATTGGAATAAGAAGTAGGTTTCTGATGGAGGCTCTAGCTGGGTAAAAGGATTAGATGACCTTGGCAGAAGCAATTCTGTGAGCAGTGACAAAGTGGAGGAGGGAAGCAAAGTTGAAGCAAGGGGCTCATGAAGGGAGCAATGAGATATGCCTTCATTGATAGTACTTTGTCTGCTGATAATTCTAAAATCTACTTCTACTTCTCCAATCTCTCTGCTGACCTCCAATCTTGCATCTCCAAATGCCTTTCAGATATCTCAAACTAGATGTCAGTAGACATCTTAAATCCATCATGTTCAAAATGGAATTCATTATCTTTCTACCTAAACCAGAGGTGGAGAACCTGCAGCCTCAAGGCCACATGTGGCCCTCTAGTCTTCAGGTGTAGCCCTCTGACTGAATCCAAACAGCATAGAAGTTACGTAAAACTTAGGCTCAATAAAAAGGCCACATCCAAAGACCTAGAAGGGTTTGGCATGCGATGCTTCCTGAATAACAGCTTATGTATTTGACTTCAGTCTTTTGTTCCTTTTGAACAAAATAGACTCTTCCATATCCATAAAATGGTGTAAGTTCCATCCTACCAAGTTTCTGCTTCATAGATTAGAAAGGTAGTGGAAAGTAAAGCCATGACCTGAAACAGACATTTTCTATAGAACCCTGCCACCAAGTGACCATTTGATCCCATTTCCTTTATTGAAGAGGGATGAGGAAATTCCATATATCTCTCTTGTTTTCTCAAACTTCCCATATTTGACGTGATGTCAAATTCTTTCTCTCTTTAACTTTCCCCAATTTGTCCTAATTCTGCATGGCCTCTGAGTGTAGACGTTTAATCTTTCTTCAACAATCAAATATTTGTGGACTGTAATTCTGTCCCTTAGCTGTCTTTTCTCCAGGCACCTCATTTTTCAATAAAGGGCACAGTGTTTTCATCAGAGCTTGGACCTTCATCTATCTATTCAGAGTTAAGGAGGAATCATGCTCCCCCACCAAATACAAAGAACAAAAAACCAAGACCCTTTGACTAGTCAACTAATAAGCATCTGTTAAGCACCTAAGTGGTAGAGGCTGAGGATACAGATGCAAAAGTGAGGTTGTTCCTCCCCTCAAGGAATTGATATTTCCATGTTCACTGGTAAGTATAGAGTATATTCACAAAATTAATACTGATTTGGGGGAGGGACAGCTAAGGGAATCAGAAATGGCCTTAAAGGAAGTGGGACTTGAGATGAGCCTTGAAGGAAATTGGGATCCCAAGTTATAAGTCAAGGGGAAGATGGAAATCCCTAAATCAACATGTCCAAAACTGAACTTGTTCTCTTTTCCCCTTCTCCAAATTCTCTCTTTTTTCTAGCTTCCTTTTGACTGTAGAAGGTACCGCCATCCTCCCAGTTACTGAGGTCCACAACCAAGACTCCTCACTCCCTGTCAGTCCCCATAGTCTTTCACCTGTTGGTTTTACTTTTGTAATATTTCTCACATGCTCTCCCTTCTGTATTTTTTGACAGTGCCCCCAACCTGCTGCAGGTCATCATCACCTCACGTTTGGATTACTGTAATATCCCTACCTCCCACTCCCCACCCCAATCAATAACTCCCAACGACTCCAAATCACCTCCAGAATCAAATAGAAAATCTTCGGTTTCGTGTTCAAGGGTCTTCACAATCTGACTGTTTGCTACCTTCCTGGTCTTATACTTTATTCCCTGCCATCAGTGATGCAGATCTCCTTACTGTTCCTCATACTCTATCTCCTAGTTCTGTTTTCACTGTGCCTGCAAATTTCTCCTTCTTGGCTTCCCCAACATTCTCCAAATCCCAGCCCAAATCCCATCTTCTAGGGGGCATTGAGGTTTCTTATTGCTTCTTACTTCTACTCCCTTCTCTCTCTTGATGATCTCCAATTTTTCCTGTATGTATATTGTTTGAATAGTTGCTGGCATGTTGTCTCTCTCATTAGACTGCCTTTCTGCCTTTTTTTGTATCTTCAGTGCCTAGCACAGCATTTTGCAGATGGCAGGCATTTCACAAATGTCTGTTCAATGACTTAGAATATCAGAAGGGGAAAAGCAAGTGAGCCAGCTTGGTGAACAATGTGTAATAAGCCTGGGGATGAGCAGAAAATAGAACGTGAGGCACCATACAACTCACATTAGAATTCGTGTTGTGTCTTGGAAGCAACAGGGGACGTTGCTGGAGGGAGCTCTTTGGCCAGGGTAGGAATATGGGCAGAGCCATGCTTTAGGAATATTTAGCAGTTGTATGAAGGATGGATAGGGCAAGAGGAGACACAAAGGCAAATAGACCAGTTAGGAGATCCTCGCCATAGTCTATGGGAGAAGGTGGTGCTTGTAATTGGACAGAAGGGGATGGATATGTGTGGTGTTTGGAGGGCAGAACTGACAAGATTTAGCCACTGGATGGTGGGTGGTGAATGAGAATAGAGGATGATTTCAAATTTGTGGGTCTAGGTCAATGGAAGCATGAAAGTGTCTTTAATGAAAATAGGGGAGGTGGATTTGGGGGGAAAGATGAGTCGTAGATCTCTGAGTTTTGTATTCGTGGAACATCCAGACAGATCAGAGGGTCCTAGGAGGGACCTTAGGGGCCATCAAGTCCAACTTCACCATTTTATAGATGGGGAACCTGAGGCCCAGGAAAATGCAATCATTCACCAATAGGGATCCAGGTAACATCAGAAGCAGGATTTGAATCTGGTTCCTGACTTGTGTTTCCTTGCAGCCTACCTTTCTGCTCCCTGATGTCCTTTAGTCATTTCAGGACAGATGAGGATTATGTATACTCTATAAATTTTAAAACCATCTGCATAGAAGCCATGAGGAATAATGAGCATTGATATATAGTACCTACTGCGTGCCAGGCACTGTTAAATACAGTGTTACTTCATTTGATCCTCACAACAACCATAGCAAGTGTATTCTATTACGTAACCCCATTTTACAATGGAGGAAACTGAGACAAACAGGTGAAATGACTTGCTCAGGGTCACACAGCTGGTGTCTGAAGCTGGATTTGAACTCAGGTTTTCCTGACTCCAGGCTCAGTGCTCTTTCCATTGTCCCACCAGTTGCCTCATGGCATAGAACTAATAAAAGCAATGTGAGAGGAAGACACAGAAATAGGGCATAGGCCTGGCCCTATTGATAATAAACACAAAAGGGAGAATGCAGGAGGGAAATGGGGGGTGGGGTGATGGTGAAAGTGTCAGAAGTAGATGAAGTCTGAGAAAAGTCCATTGAAACAACTGGAGGTGTGCCAGGAGGAAATAGGATTTGCCAGTTAGGTCATTTCCTGACAGCCCAAGTTACTAGTGTGCCCCTTTTCCCCATTACTTTGTGTGTAGATGGGGGTACTGAAGAAAAATGGTATCTCAACTACTAAGGCTAGAGGTCTCAGGCCTGAAGAGCATTTTTTTAACATAAAAAGTTAGTAATTAGTAATTTTGTGCAGGAAGACTCAAAAGAAATGAAAGAAAATGAAAAATAGCATTTTTTAGTCTACATTCAATGGATATCAGTTATTTCTCTGGAGGTGGATAATGTGTTTCATCATTGGTCCTTTGGGATTGTCTTGGATAGTTGCGTTGCTGAGAATAGCTAAGTCATTCATGGCTCTTCATGGAACAACGCTGCTGTTACTGTGTACAACGTTCTCCTGGTTCTATTATCTTCATTTCACATCAGTTCATGTAAGTCTTTCCAGGTTTTTCTGAAATCATCCTGCTTGTCATTTCTTATAGAACAACAATACTCCATTCCAGTCATATACCACAGCTTATTTAGTCATCCCTCAATTAATGGGCACCCCTTTGATGTCCAATTTTTAACCACCACCAAAGGAGCTGGTAGAAATTTTTGTACAAGTAGGTCCTTTCCCCCTTTTTTGGATGTCTTTAGGATACAGACCCAGCAGTGATACTACTGGATCAAAGGATGTGCATGGTCGTGTAAGTCCCAAGTTTCTCTCCAGAATGGTTGGATCAGTTCACAACTCCACCAATAATTCTTAGCGTCTCATCTTTCGCACATCCCCTCCAACATCCAACATTTTCCTTTTTTGTCATATTAGGATGGTATTAATTTAAGTATCAAGTATTTCATAATTGACTCTGGGTGAGGGTGGGATAGGGGAAGAGGAAGGAATGTACACAGGGAACAATTTATGTCGTCTCTTTCTTAGGCTTAAACAAGCAAAACCTGGAATTGAAACTTACATCAATTTCCAGGGTATAAAAGCTTATGTTGAAAGTTTAACAATGGTTCAAACTAGCCCCAACACACTCCTAATCCAGGAAACCTCAAGTAAACCATAAAGCACCATATACATTCTTATTATAGGTGAAACTAAATTAATATGAACATTATGTGCAGCCCTGAAAAGGAAAAGAATTCACATTCATCAGCCTGAGGAGTGGGGAAGTGGGGAATTGTCATTCCCATCTGCTTTGCCTTAGTGATAGGGAGCTGGGAAAAAGAGAAAAAAATAAAGGAAAGAAATTCTGAGCTTTACATAAATAAATGCAGGCATTAGTTTGGTCCTAAGATCTTACTGATTTGGGGAAATTCCCTGTGGATGCTGAGAGGTTAAGTGACTTGCCTAGTCATACAGCTAGCATGCAGCTCTTGGATCTTGAAATTGGGTCTTCTTGACTCCAGGTCCAGTATCATGCTACTTCTCACACAAACAGATAAATGATAGACAAACAGATGAACAGTTAGAGATAGATGGATAAATAGATCAACAGACAAACATAGACAGATGGATGGACAGACAGCTTTCTTCCAGGCTGCTTCCCTGAATCACTACCCAGAGGCCAGTCACTAGAAGAGCTCTGTACTAAGGGACAGCTCTGGTTAATTTTCCAGGGTGAACTAAACTCGTTACCTGTGTGAGGAATTGCTTTTCTGGACTCATTCTTCCCTTCTTGCAACTATCATACAGATCAACCAAGTTGTTCAGTCTTTCCTGTGAACTGGCTTCTGCGAGAGCTCAACAAAGCTCATAATGTAGGAAACCACTATCCATTTTCCTTCTCAGCAACAGTATAACTTCCACTCTTGGCTGGAGAACTGAAGATTGGCACTATTTACAGTCAGGGAACTCTATGTTGATGTTTGGGGTGCTTGGGATCCCAAAATACCAACACCCTGGCTCCTGCCCAAATCAATTAGACCCAAACCTTTCAGCCAAAGAAAAACAGTTTAAGATCCACCATATTGGGTTGACTCTTAAGAAGCCTCACCATTTGTGATGCTTATATTGACAAGAGGGTCAGATAGAATCTGAGCTAGATTGAATCTGAGCCCAAGATTTAATCCTTGATGCAAAGTCATGGAATCTGAGTTGGAAGGGGCTTCTGATAACACCTGCACTAAACTCTTTACTATCAAGTGTGAACTTGACAACTTTCAGAACAGGGAGTCATCCAACCTCTACTGGACTACCTCTGGAGCAAGGGACTGATTGCTCCTCAAGGTAACTCATTCCCCTTCTTGATGGTTCTATTCTTAATAGGATTCTGGGTAACTTCACCCTGATGCTCCTTCTTCTATTACCTTGGATGTGTTCAGTGAAACTCCTGGTAACTGATGTTCCCGGTAACTAATTCAATGGTTACTTGTAAAATCTTACTATCTTGTTTTTGTTTGTTTTCATATATAGCTGTGAGTGGGCCAAAGGGGCTGCAGACAAAAGAAATGAGAACAAAATTGTTTTGCATCATTTAAATGGAACAGAAAAAATCAGACTGGAAAGCATTTTGAAAATGGATAGAATGACAGCAAAACTCACTGAAATCAAAGAATTTCCATAGAGTATTTAACACATTTTTTTTTTATGAATGGGGGAAAACACACATCTCAATAAAAGAGACAAACTGTACTTAAATAATGAATCCCCAAAAAATAAATATGAAACCCTTTACCAAAAATAGTTTATTGCACAAAACTTAGGAATTCCTATGCACACTTAAACCTTTTAATTAACATGCTGCGTAAAACAATCGTTCATTGTACATGGTGTCACATCTTCCTCAAATTATTCCACCAGAGAGCCCCAACCTGATGAACAAATTTGTATGTATGAACAATTTCTTTGCATGTATGTGAAGCTTATTTTGATTAACTAATGAATATTTGATAACTGAATACCATTCAGAATATTGGAGCCCCCTTGTATTGCAATCTTTGGGCCCATGCTGTGGGAACCATAGTTGAGATGAGACCATGGTATAACAAAGTGCTTCTGTTACCTCTATTCACAAACCTGCCTTGAAAAAGGAAGGTATGAGATCCTTGGGTCCACACCCAATTCCATGCCACATGGGTTCAGATTAATGTGAAACTCCAGGCCATCTCTTTTTAATAACTGGATGGTTTCACCCCATGACATCTATCCAAGGCATTTTCTAGTACTCTTCAGTGTCCATACACATCCACGCCAGATCTACAGGTCTGTAATTTGAGTTGCTATTGCTTTTACAGGGAAACATCACCAGTATAGAAGATGGATACTGTGAGTTGAACACAAAGCACTGCCCAGCTATACCTATCAGTAAGCACCTTGGGGCATCTCTTTTTACACTTTGGACCTAAATCTGTACCAACCATAGTAACAGCCACTTTCACATCCTATGACAAGATAAAAATTAGCTGTCATACCCTTCAGAGGGAAGAATGGTTTTTTTATGAATCTATAAGATCCATAGTATTTCTTGGAGCTGTTGTGTACCAAAGAAGAAATGACAACCAGGTTGCACAAAACATCTTGGAACAAACTGGAAGACGAAGTAACAGTTTTACAGAGTATGAACTGCTTCAGTATTGAACACCATGTTCCTTATTGACTTCTACAAGTATGTTCCAAGTTTTAAGTCTTTGCTTTATAAAGGAATTATCCCTGCTTTCTTTCCATATGTTGACTCAGGAGTCACTTTCAAAACTACGGTTTTGAAGAAATAGCAGATTCCCTAGCCCTTTCTTCACTAGACCCTGGTTGGGGGAGGTAGGACAGGGAGACAGCTACAGGAAGTAGAGTCCCTTGCAAACAAAGAAACCCTCAGTGAATCCAAAGTAGGCAACATGGAGATTATCTTGTAGGTTATGGAGGCACCAGTTTTCCTCTTTAAAGTGACTTCTTGGGGAAGTCCAATGACTGTCTAAGTGGACGCTGAGAGGCCTTGGATTTATTTCCCCACCCAAGGATGTCCCAGGTACTAGGGGGAGAAAGGGAAGGGGAAAATAAGGGGCTGACATTTAGCAGCTGGGAGGGTAGAAAAGAAAGGGAAGCCAAGCACAGTCTTGAGCCTCCCTTACCCCACCCCCATCCCACCTGAGCCTAGAGAATCAAAATTTTCAGAGCTGAAACACTTGACCCTGTGAATTCTCTCTGAGCCAGAAGGGAGGGGATCAGCTAGGGCTTTGGGACGAATGCATTGCAAAGAGAGTCAAGAAAATCACCTTGTTTCTCAGGGCAGGAGTGGGGGTGAGAGAAGAAATGGATGCAAGAAATAACCAAGAGCAGAAATAAAAGACAAAGATGAAATAAAACAAAAGAAGTTTGACTTCACCTGACAACTAACCAAGCTTCTCTTCCTTTGTGGAAAAGTGACCCCTGAATGTGCCCTGCTAGGGAGCACCCCACATGGAACTTGGGGGAGAAACCAGCATGGAAAGGTGAAACATACCAGCATCACACAAGACTGGCAAGGGGGCACTGTGCCTGCATCTGTTGGGAAGGATGATTTTCTAGTATGGCAGCAAGCATCATCCTCAACAAATGACATTTCATTAGAAATGGCAACATTTGATGGAAGTATTTCTTTTAGCATCACTAAGTATATTTATCATTAATGTTATTTTAACCTTATCAACTAACGATAAGGCATTTTTATTTCCTCTTACAACACAGTTTAGGAAGCAGTTTTAAGAACACTATACTGTTTTCCCATGAGGGCAATTAAGCTTCTGTTATATACAGAGAAAACATTAGCATATCTGGACTGATCATTAACACTTCATAACATCATTTTCAGGCCAGTTATTCCGCAGAATGGGCATCGGAGGGCTCTATTCATGGATTATTCCCTCCCTCCCCTAAAGCTTACAAACACAAAAATCTCCCACTAATGCAATTTTTTTCCTAGAATTTTCTCTGCAAATTAAACAAAAAAAACCCAAAGGTCACAAACTGCTAGCCCCTTGAGCCATCATTCTGATGGTGTTTAGTTTGGGTAGAAAGACGTGAGGAGTTGAAGTGTGGATTATCTAGGGTGGCCCCAGCAAAGAGAAGACAACCAGAAGTCTGCACTGATACTGGTCTCTGAATTTTTTCCACTCATCTGCATCAGAAACAATGATTCCTATACAGGAAAGAGACTAAAAGGGAACCTTTTTTGGTAAATCTAGCTAACATGTTCATCAAGTCCAGTCTGCAGGAGTGTTTCTCTCAATGGCTACACTGGCTTCACTTGGCTAGGGTGACTCTCACCTGATGTCAGTTTCAAGTCTAAACCTCAGGCTGTTACAGCCAAAGGAGGGAGGAGAGATTCTTGTTATCCTATTTCTGAGCAGCCTGCCAGGGGCAGGTGGATCCAAGAACCTAAGCCAGAGGCTAGCCAAACTATAGCGTCCTACGCTACCAATCACCAATCTTTGTCTATCTCTCCCTTTCCTTTCCCTCCCTCCCTTCTATGCACGCCTTCATTCTCCCAGGTTTTTTTCCTCTGCTTTAGTGAGACCCCAGGTCCTTCTGGACCTGGTAGTGATAGGTCCCCTAACCCCCACTTAGGAATGTGGCACTTCAGCTAGGATGAGGGAGTCTGCTCCCACTGAAAGAGAAGCTCTGTGCGCTTTGCAAACAGCTGAACTGAAAGGTGACAAAAAAAAAACCCAAACCCTTCCATATAGGCATTTTTGTGTTTGAAAGGTATAGTAAATAAAATAATTATTTTTCTAAAAGCTTTACCTGTACTGGTCAGCTTCCCTAAATACTCTATATACAAGATTTTTCTAACAGCAGACGTAAATATGGCAACAAGACAGAAGAACAAAGAAGACAATCCAAGTAATTTTTAAATTATATAAAGGTATTTTGTAACAATTATGTAATTTTTTTTTTACTATTTATAGACATCCAACTATAGAATGTATTAAAGTAAAAGGTGCAAATAAGTGTTTTCTTCTCTGCAGGAAAATAAAATTTTCCATCAAGCTGAGAAGGAAAGTGAGACATGGAACAAGAACTCCCCAGGCCAGATGACTCCACTGATGGCTACAATTCTGAAATCTCCTTCTTGACAGGGTTACCAAGAGGATCATTCAGAACTCTGTCCTGACATCTCATTCTTCAAAACTGACCCAGACTCCTGTTCAGAAATATCCGAGAGAAGACCCCATCTGAGACTGTGTTACTTTGGTAGGAAGCAGGATCATGTCAAAGGAACCATGAACTAAGTATGGCCCAGGAATAGGTTACTTCTTGAGTCCTTTGCCATCACTCTCTTGTACCCTCACAGGCAAAAGGAGAACTCAAAACGGCAACTCAAAGGAAAACATCAAGTACAGTCAAATAAATAAGGTGAGAAAACAATGATCCTTCACACATTTATAGCCAAAAAGGGACTCAGGGTCACTGTTCCAATCCTGGCTGGTTGTGGGCAGAGGAGTTCTGTTCCTTTCGGTCAGTGTTGGAGGAGGCAGTAGGAGGGCAGGTAACTGAGAGGTCCATGAAGTGACTCTCCATCTGAGTCCACGAAGACATGGATTCATGTACTGTGATCGTGTGCTCTTCCATTTGACGCTGAAGACTATCCATTTCTTGCCTTTTAAGAAAAGGAAATAGATCAAAGGAATAAATACCATATCAAAAGAAGGAAATCTAGGAACGTTAGAAAGAGATTTAATAATTTTCTATCACAACATTTAAAATATTAGGTTCCAAAGTAAACAGAAAAATCCTTTTTAAGAACTGGATGTGGCTGAAAATAAACTTGGGTTCTCAACCTCCCATAACATAAATTTGAACCAGACCATATAGTTAATCACTTTAAAAAAAACCACAGTTAGATGAAAATGAAATAATACATTAATGTTTTATCTGCTGAAAAAGGAAAATGATATGATTATATATAAACCCCCCACAACACCCCTCCCTTCCACAAATAACCAAGATAAAAAAAAACCAGCAGAGAGAAAATAGCTGAGTAAGCATGGTATACAGAAGTGTGACATTTTAAGCTGATACAAATATTCAAAGGAAACATCCTAAGGGATCAGAGGTGATCTATTAACAGACAACAGACAAGCAATACATAAACCACAGAAAATCTCTTGCTAACTAACTACCCAGAAACTCTTGGGCTGTGAGGACCTCAGCTTTCATACATGCCAACCAACCCCAACAACAACCCTCCTAAAAACAAATGCCCTTAGGGTGTCAGCTAACTTCTGCCTAAAGACCTGTTGGGATAGAGAACTGACCACCTCTCGAAGGCACCCATTCCCCTTTGGGTCAGCTTTAATTGTGGTGACTTCACTAATTCCATTCACTGTTTGGGATTCTGCCACATGGGACTCATCTCTCTTTCATGTGATGGTCTTTCAAACACTTGAAAACAGTCGTAATTTCCACAAATATCCTCTTTCTAGGCTAATCATGATTTGTACCTTCTCCAGATCAGGTGGCAGGGTCTGAAGACCCTTGACCACTGTGACTGCACTTTCTAACTTACCAATGACCTCCATACTAGCATTTGGATGCACACTGACTGGGACAAGGTACAGTGGGATGACTGGCTTCCTAGGCCTGGGCGCTTTCTTTTCTTATTGCAGCAAAGACTGCCATAGCTCTCTTGGCTCTGATATTACACTACGGACTCATCTGGAGTTTGGAGGGCCCTAAAAGCCCAGATTTTTTCAAGTAAATTACTGTCTAATCATACTTCAAGTACAGTTTATTACTAAGTTAATTTTTTTGATCCTTATTTTATACCTAATAAATAATTTCTTACTCCAAAGAGACCAAAGAAGAAGGAAAGGATTGATATATGCAAAAATATTTATGGCAGCACTTTCTGCTATAGCAAAGAACTGGAGGCCGAAGGTATGTCCATCAATTGGAGAATGGCCAAAAAAATTATGGTATATGAATATAAAAAAAGCATATTACTGCACAGTATAGAACTATTAAAGAGAAATCTAGGAAGACATATGAGCTGAATGACTAATCAATGACTCCAAAAGACTGGTAATGAAGCAAGCCTCCATTATCTTGGTAGAGACTATAAGTGCAGAATCAAACTATCTTAAGAGATGACCAATGTGTTATCGTCCCTCCCACACACCCTGCCATTATATTTTATTTTTATTTTCTACTTATATTTATTTTATTATACATTAAAGGGGGGGTAGATTTCATTTTCTTGGGGGAGGACGACAAGGAAGGAGATGAATACTTGGAAAGAGTAATGAGAAGATACTGATGCAACGTTAAAAAAAATTTAAAAATATACAGAAAAGAACAGAACCAAGTTCAGAAAGAAGACATGGACAAACAAGGTTATATGGGCCACACAAATCAAATATATACTTTAAAATTATCCAAAGTATATATAATAATTAGAGATTCATGACTTCATATAAAATTCTTTTACTATATTTTTTTGTTAATGTTGACAGTCATATTTGTTGATGCTTGTCAAGTTTGTAATAAAAGAGGACAAAAAAGAATTTCATCTTATTAGATTTGACCTCCTAGTTTTGGCCTGTAAGATCTTTTGGAATTCTGGTGTTATAACTGCTAGTTGTTTTTGAAAAGCATTCCATCTATGCCTATACCTAAGTCACTGATAAAAACTTTAGATCAAGGTCACATCCAGACCCCTACTGCACTGTTAGAGATCACTTTCTAAGTTGATACAGAATGATGCATGACTACTCTTTGGGTCTGCTCCTTCATCTCATTCTAAATCCATCTGAATATATTACCTTCTAGCCCAAATTGCTCTTGTTTTGGAAAGGACAGCATGTGAAACTTGGTTCAAATTATTTGCTAAATTCTAGGTAAATAATAACTGTAGCATTCCCCTTACTGAGCAATCTAATGACCTCTGACATTAATTTAAATGGTAAGATATTTCTTAATCATTAATAGCCCCATGTGACCTGCTTAAATTATATGGAAGCCTAAGTCACATGTGGTGGGAGGAGCTTGCTGAATGGGTGGAACAGGAAGGGTGGGGCAGAACTGAGAGGAAGTAAGAGCACTTAGGGTGGAGAGAGGACACAGGCAAGCAGGCTCATTAGTGTTTGTTTGTGGGAAGGCCCGAGCTGGGGGCGACAGGGGTGGGGAGAGTGAGGGCAGGGAAGCTTGGGAAAGGCTTGCTTCAATGTCTGCAACGATAATGTGTATTGACTTCTTGGCTACTATGATGGAGCTGCCTTTCTGATTTTGGGATTTGGCTTTCTGGGGTCTGAATAAATGTTTTGGTTCTGCCTTATATATTTAGAGTCTGTTATACTTTGTGATTCCAAATTATACTGGCATAGTCAGTCACCCTCAGTGCTGTGAATGTTGCCTGGACGATACATTTGGCATCACCAACAAAATCACAGGGCATAAAATCTCCATTTGGAGGCAGAAAGGATTTACAGGAAGATATTCCCGGATGGGATGATTTTCCATATTCCTCCTTTGCAAGGAAACAGGCTAAAAGGACTGGACCCTGTAAAAACTGGGAAGCAAGGTTACAGGAGGGGGAACCTAGAGAACTGGAAAGGTTGTTGGCAAAGAATACCAATAAGACCAGGGAAAGATCTGGCAGGGGTATATAGGAGAGGTTGGATTTTATTAACAGTTTACCACACTATGTTTGAAAGCAGAGACAAGCTGCTTAAGGAAAAAAATTCAGATGGAAAAAGAGTTAACTAGTTTGCATGGAAATTCTCAGCATTCAGATTCTCCTTTAAAAGAGGAAGCTGAGAGGTCTCAGGTGGAAGAAAAAGCTGTTCATTTAGCTAAGAAGTAGGAGGCTGGCAAAAGAAGTGTGTATACAGCCTTTGTACAGACTCAGCCTAGTTGTCATGATGACAAGATCTGAGTTGGAAAATGAAATAATGTTGCAAGGAGAGACTTCTAAGGCCAAAGCTTACCCCATAGCAGGGCAAAAGCAGGAGAATCGCTTGAGCAGGGAACACAGTGCTTAGGGAGATAATGGAGAATTTTACTCAGCAAGAGGTCACAAATATTTTGAGTCTGTTCACCCAAAGGCTAGGAGAATCATTAATATCCTAGATAGTGAGAAGCAGTGATGAAGGAGCTGGAGGAGTATCAACAGACGGTGTGGACTGCTTTAAATTTATAGGTATCAGTCGGAATTCCTTTTAGAGATTACAATATGCAGGGAGGTAACAACACCATTAATCTGTTGGCTTTGGCTGCTGTCGGCAGTATCCTGTTGACTCTATGTGGCCTAGTAGAGACAGACCCTGGTATTCACTTTGGGACTAAAGATAAAGGAGGAGGTAACGAAGACGGCCATAATGATTGGAAAGGCACATGCATATCATGATATCCTCTCTGCAGTTTGCCCTAAGAATCTAAAAGTGAAGACAGCTCCTCCAGCTTACAAGCATCTAGTTTTGACTCTAATAATTGGGGAAACAAGGCACCCTCTTTTGGAAGTGCTGGACAAGATTTCAGTTAAGTGACTCAGGGGACTTAGGAAAAGACAAATTTCCTCCAGAGAAAAGAGTAAATAGTCAGTGGATGTATAGTTAGGAAAGAACTGTTCACTGCTCTACTGGCAGCAAGGGTAGATTTTGGAAGTATAGACGGTATTCCAACTAATGAACTATACAAAATGTACCAAGAAAAGGGGCTTGAGGCTAGACAGAATAGAGGAACAAGAACTGCCCCTACAGATCGTCCTGAAACATTGTATCCAAGTTTGTAACACCTTCAGGGCCAACAGGAAATTGACCAACGCCCAGAACAAAACAAAGAAATACACAGACAGGATTAGAGACCCCACATCATTTTGACCGTATCCTGGAAAAACAGATCAAATACTACAGTGGAAGAAAGAGCACCAGTGAGAAGGCATGCCAGTGAGGGAGAGGATGACCCAGCTGACTACCAAAGCCTCTCCCCTGGAGGTAGAGGCCAGTTGCTCTCACCTGGCTTGGCTCTGCTTGGTCCTGCCTTCACTCAGGCTCCGCCCCTTGCCTGGAAGCCCTTACCTGCAATCTCTGCTCAGCAGAATCCGAAACTCCTCTGAGGAGGGTCCAACTCAGCCTCCCTTCTTTTGAATCCCTATAAAACTTCAATATGCCTGTCTTTCTCTATTATTATATGTGTCTTAATACTAAACTAGACTGTAAGACTCTCCTAAGTTGTGAGTATCACATATTCTGAGTCCTGGGTGCACACACACACAGTATGTATTTGTTCAGTAAAGGATGGATAAGTAGAAAAACCAAAACCAATCAAAGCTGTCCCACTGACCAGGGCTGTCCTGGGAGGGGAGATCTCTTGGCAGGGGTTAGAGCAGGCCTGTACAAGCTGTTGCTCTCAGGCCCTCAGGCCCTGGGGCTGTAAGCACTGTGCCAAAGGAATTCCTCTACACGCAAGGGATGTTTTCCTCTACGTTTTTTACCAGTGGAGCCTGAAATCCTTTACCAGGCAGCAATGGGCCATGAGCCACAGGTTGTGCAGGCCTGGGTTGGAGGCTCACCCTGTGTTGGGGATCTGTGCAAGGGGAGTCTTGTTTAGGTGGAAGTTGGAAGAAAGAGCCCCTGGATGAACCTATTCAATGCAGAAACTTTTGTCATCCTAGGAGATGCAGCAGAATGGAATGGAGACATGGGAAAGGAGGAGGTTTTAAGCTGGCAGACCCATTTGTTGGGTGACATGAAAAGCATGTTCCCAACAGATTCCATTTTCTTTACTAAATGATAAACAAAAAGGTCCTACTTCAGTTGCTGGAGACAGCTGTTCAGGTTCTTGAGTGGCTCTTTGCTCACAGTGGGCGGGGGCTTGAGCAGCTCCTCTAGAAGGGAGGCAGGGACAGGGCAGTCCGGAATTTTGACAGGAGTCACAGGGTTGGAATTGGTCTCTCCCTTCAGTTCCTTCCTCTGAAAAACAAATGTATTATTAGTGCCTATGTTTCAGAGACAGATATAGAGAGAGATTGGAGGGGGGTGAGGGGAGGGACAGAGGGACAATGAAGAGACAGATGTGAAAACCCAAGCTTTCTAATTTGACATAATGTTACCCAGTTATTGCTACCAGGGCCCCAAAATTCAGGAAGCACAATGTCCAGGTTTTGATGCCCCCACCCAAGTAACAGCTAGCATTTATACAGCATTTTAAGGTTTGCAAAGTACTTTACACATGGTAATTCATAAGGATTATGTTTATCATTTGTAAAACTTGTGATCTTCAAATATAACCCTCCTGAGATATGAACCAGTATAATAGTTTTCCATGAAAGACTTTTTTTTTTGGCATCATAAGGAACTGCTACTTATCAAGTGAGTTGTCAGATTTCACCATTATTTTACTGATACACTTATTTCAGAAGGGTGAATTTTAGCAATTCACCTGAAATTTATAAAAGTCCTCTAAAGACAAAGCAGGAAGAACCCATGCAGAGTGGGCCTCAGGCATGCCATTGCCCTAAGACAATGATGACTGCCCCTCGTGGCCTCTCACCAGTTATTCAGGAGCAACTTTCTGGATTGGGTGGCACTCACACCATTCTCCTGAGCAGGAGAAGGTCCAGAATCTGCCACCTGCTGTGGCCTTAAGGATCTTCCCATCACAAAGCCCCTTCCACATGTGACATTAACTCACAACAAACTGGCAGCTCCAGAGGGGACATGACTCTGCTGGCCAAGGCCCTACAGCATGAGCACATGGCCAGTCCTGGGTGGGGAGAGGGGAGTTCAGGCCAGAGGGGACTACCTTCCTCATCCTGTCATGCTTCAGGTCCAGCTGTAGTTGCTGATTTTGCTGGAGCAGCGTCTTCATGCTATTCTTCAGCTCTGTCACCTTAGCCTGAAGGGTGAATTTGTCTTTCTGGGTCATTGTGAGATCTTCTCTAGTCATGTCCAGCTCAGTTTTAATATTCTGGAGAGAGAAGTGAGAGTTTTTTTCAGCTGCTGTGGAAAATCAGAAGCTTGACGATTTCCAGAGGGTTAAGGCAGGCCCCACTTTCCCAAGTGAGTATTCTCTCCTACAGGCCTCTCCCTGATTCCTGGGTCTGAGAAGGGGAGGTGCCTTTGGTCTTAGCCTGGATTCCCAGGCCTGGTCCCTGCTTAGCAGGCCAAGGGGCGGCCTAAAGGAAAGGAAGAGGACTTTCCCCTCCATGGAGATCCCTGCATGGTTTTGTCGGGGAGAACTCTCTGAGGACTGCCTGCTATAGTAACAGAACTTCTGCAGGTCACTGAATGAATCCTATCAGCAACAGGAATAATGACGATGAGATTTCATTGGTACGGAGAACATGGCTGTGATTACAATCACTTTATCAAAGCAGGTGGGTGGCTCTTCTACAATGGCAAACCTTGGCAAGTTGCCAGAGTTCAGAGCAAAGCCAGCAGGTGCCAGGACTTCTGATGAGGCCACTCTGCCAACATCTCTCTGAAATAATGAACCTAATTCTCCAATATTCACTTTAAAAGAAGAAAAATGGTCCCAGGGAAAACAGCATGAGTCCAATATCCTTCATTC
The DNA here is from genome assembly GCA_028658325.1 of Potorous gilbertii. Lineage (NCBI taxonomy): Eukaryota > Metazoa > Chordata > Mammalia > Diprotodontia > Potoroidae > Potorous > Potorous gilbertii. The sequence goes on from CM053773.1 coordinate 210,115,891, forward strand.
TGATTGGATCTCGAGTTCCTGGGCCAGCTATGAGCAGAGGTTATTCCCATGAAATAAAAGTTTACTTTTACCTCTACCTGAGAGAAAAGTCATTTATTTAGAGGCAATCTGAGTAGTAGCAGGTTCCTTTTCTCTTTCACAGGGACAATCCTGATTAATTGCAAAAGATGAGAACAATTCTGAGAGTGAGCTTTATCAGGCATGTGCCTGAGACAGCCAGGGGCCATTATCATTTTCCAACTAGAAAACATAATCTCCTTTGCTGACCCTGAAGAGGTCTTAGCCAGTTACCTGCAGTGCCAGTTGGATTCCTTCCAATTCCTTTTGACTGTGCTGCTCAGTCAGATCCAGCTGCTGCTTTAGGGCTTGGATTTCTCTCTCTTTCTGACTTATCTCCCATTTGAGATCTTCAACCTAATGGAAGAGAACCAAGGGAGAATACTGTTGAAAAATAGTTCATTAATCCATTAAAAAGGATGTATTCTTAAGGAATGTGTTGTATGTGTATGGTGTGTAAATGACACCTTATCCCATTTTAAAGAAGTCAATAGTCTTCTATCAATTCATCGAACTGTCTAACAAGATCAGCTAAGTCAACAGCCTGCTGCTTCTGGCTATCTGATGATGTAGCCCTTTCAGGTCTTTACCTCTTGGTTTTCAACAGGCTGTTTGTCCAGCTGTTCATCCAGCTGTTTCTGCAGAAGCTGCAGCTGAGTTCGAGCTTCTGACAACTCCTGCTGGAACTGGGATACTTCTTGGCAGTGTTTTCCCTCCTGAGCCCTAGGGAGAAGCACAAGGGCAAGAATAAGATTTCTGGGCCTCTTTTTGACTGCAAAAGTCTCTAAGTCAAGTCTAGAAGTGAGGCATTTGTCACTGTAGAATACATCTTTGTGAAGGTCGTATACATAAGACATACAATGATGTTCCCAGATCACTGGGATTTATGAGCACACAGACTCCAAGAAACAAGTAAGCACGGATATCTGATAATGAGATGTTTGTGATGAGCCTGTCTGATGATCGCAACCAGGTGCCGTCACCCTTGTTAGTTACCCTCCAGTGTGCCACCAAGGCATTCCTTGCTGGCGGAAACTCTGCCTATCCATAACATCAGCTAAAAGCTGCTTTCTGGAGTTGCCCTGGAAAGGACCAAATGGAACCTGAGATGCTCCTCCTGATCCTACCCAACAGCCAAGTGCTGGAGATAGATCAAGTCCAAGGGTAAGCTTGGTCAAACCAGCAAAGTCTGCATTGGTAATGACCCAGATTTGAAAAGACACTATACTCTGTGCCTCTGGCTTCCAGACTTCAGGAGATACTAAGATGTACTAACAAGAATACTATGAATGGCTAACATTCACTAAGTGCCTACTATGTATTATGCCAAGCACTTTTACATTGATTATCTCATTTTATCCTCACAACAACCCTGTTGCAGTAGGTGCTATCCTCATCCCCCTCTTAGAGCTGAGAAAGCTGAGGTAGATAGAAGGTGAGGGCTTAGCCCATTAAGTGCTCAAGGCCAGACTTCAACTGGAGTCTTCCTGATTCAAGGCATGGCTCAGTTAGGCAACACTCACTGCAGACTGTCTGCTTCTGCCTGGAGCTTCTGAACAAGCAGCTCCTTGGCCTGAAGCTCCTTCTTCACTTCACTCAACTCCAAGGTTGCAGCTCGGAAATGACGGCGGTTATGTCCAGCATCGACCTTAACTGCAGCCACCTGTGACAAGGGGAGGCAAGAGGCAGGCCAAGAAGCCTATTAAGGTGCATTTTCTATGAAATAAACAAGCATTTAAGCAGATCTTTTTACTTCTGGTGTAGATAAAAGGGCTTTTAAGTCATACTCCTGGAAGGAGACTGAGAAATGGCTTTACCACTTCCATCTCTGTATCAAGTATTTCTAGTTCTGGCAGGTGCCAAGCCAACATTGACCCAGGTGGGGTCTGGTCTGAGAATCAGAGGCAGCAGGAACAGGCACAGCCACCCACATACACCTGAGCATCCACGTACCTGCTCCTTGAGGCCTCGCACTTTGGCCTTCTCCTTCTCGAGTGCCATCTGTAAGCTTTGAACAAGCTGTTTCATCTGCTGATCTTCCTCCTCTTTGCGCTGTAGAACTGCCTGGACCTAGACCACAGGAGGAAAATGGGGTGGGGTGCTCCCTGTCAGGTGTCTGGGGGAGCACAATCAGTGTAAAAACCCAGGGCATGGGAGGCTGACAGCACTGCCACAGCAGGAGACCTTAGGGTGGGAGCTGTAGGTTCTCCTTGGCACCAGCTTGCGACACTCCAATGTGGCACTTAAAGACAGTGTTTTGAATCTCTGTGAAGAGACTAAGATGCTTTCCCTGAGAATCTATGTAAAAACTGACTACTTAGTTTGCAGGATGGAGAGACTTTACTGCTATGGCTTGGCCTTCCCAAACAAGAGTGGTTCTTACTGGACTGCTTGGCTAAGTCCCTAATGGGTGAAGTATGATTTTTACCAGAGGAAACTTCCAAACAAAGGAGTTAAGGAATGACCCTCAGGAATGACCAAGACAATAACAATCTCTACTTTCCTAAGCCAAAATAAAAAAAAAAAAACCCAAAAATCAACATGAGTCAGCCATGTTCATTTGATCCTAGGGGAGAAAGCTGTGCCTTAAGAAAACCTTTTTAAAGTAAAATTACCAATTATACTATAGCCTTGTGAAAGAAGAAATGTTCTCATTTCCACTGTGGAAATTCTGTGTCAACAAGGATAGAGAAGAAGAAACAGGAATTCTGCTTGTGCCTAGCTGTCAAATTCTTCCATTCCTAACTATTCTTAAGAAAGATGTGTTTTGATTTTAAGATCCCTGAGAATCAACCCACTAGCACAAGACTCCAAATACCTGCAGGTTCAGCTGCACTAAATCTGCCTCCCTCTTGGCTAATGCTGTTTCTAGGATACTGTTGTGCTCCCGAAGGGCTGCATTGGACTGTCCCAGACCCGTCAGCTTTCCTCGCTCATGTTCTAATTCAAGAGCCAATTTCTTATTTAATTCTTCAAGTCGCTTTATCTTCCTCTTAAAGCCTCTGGATTCTTGAAGCTAGAGAGAAATCACAATAAAGGTTCACTGTGACCTGAGCTGGTTGTGCACTTTAAGTGAGTAAAATATTCTGATAAATGGTTATCACAGAGAGTAGTGTGTAAGGCAACAGATCACAAAGAGTGTGTTACAGATGTACAGAAGTTGCATGAACAGAGTTCAACTCAACAGAATCCCAGACAATAGTCAGCAACACTGAAATATGAGACTGGAGCACAAAATCTCAACAAAGCAGCTTAAACCACCACAGAATGCAATCACTAGACAGCACATTAATGCAGCACCCACAGACACCCTCCCATCTTTCCTGCCATTCCCCACTCTCAATCCCCACAGCATCCCTTAACCTCTCTCTCCAAAGAAAAAGCAGATAAACCACCTCATCCTCCAGTTCCATGACTTTCTCCCTGTACTCTTCCAACTCCTGGCTGGTCAGCGAGATGATTTCCTGGAGCTCCTTCTCCAGCACCATCTTACTATGACCAACAGTCTGCAGCTCTGATTCCAGGACTTGGATTCGTTCCTGAAGACAGAGGGTACAGGTTCAGGGCTTCCTTCTTCATGAGGGCACATGACAACAATCACTCAACATGTTTGCTTCCTCTGAGTCAGGGCAATTTGAAAGGGCAGCATCTGGTTCTGCTCACTTACAGAAGTTTCATACATGGTAACAAATATTTTAATACATTTCCTTAGAAGCTATGTTGAGAAGGGGTTTACCTTGCCCAAACCATGGGCATACATTTTCATATGGGAACATAAAACCATGGGGTACAGTTTTTGTACTCGGTTGGTAAAAGATACAGAAGTGTTCTGAAATCAGGAAAAGGACAACTCCTTTCATAGGAGGGGCCCATACCGTGTGTTACAAACCAGACTACCACACTGAAAAGCTGGTACAAGGCCCCTCATGGGTCCTGTGACAGCAATGGGGCAGCAGAGACTGCTGAACAACATGGATGACCCCTACAAAGTGTATCCTAAGCAAGAAAGCTACGAGGCATTGAAATGATAGAGTATGTGATATATAAAAAATTAAAGAGAAAATCTTTTGTCTGACTCCCTAATTTATCCACCAATAAGTTCTCTAACAGAAAAAAAATTACATTTTTCTAATAAACCAGATTACAACTGGAAGGAACCTTAGAAACCCTATGATCTACCACTCTCTTGTCACAAATGAAGACACTGAAACGTGGAGGGGGATGGGGGGGGGGACTGGCAATAGGTCCATGTCCCCCCACACCTGAACTTTGGGCCCACACCTCCACATGGGGGAGAGAGAAAATGACATCTGCCTACATTTAGGGCTTGGGTGTTTCCTCCCTCTGTGACCTGGGCTCTGAGTTTGGTTAATTCCGCCTCTGAGGATTCTCTGGCAGTGAGGGCTTCCTGGAGGCGGCGGCTCAGGATGCCCACTGCATTCTCATAGGCTTTGTGCTTGGCCTTCATCTCCTTCTGAGCACTGGTCAGATCTGAACCCAATCGCTTCATCTTCTGCTTCTGCTCTGTAATGGCCCTGGAGCAAAGTAAGGAGAAATAAGAAAAAAATCTGAGCTTAAAAACTATCAAATATTGAAATGAAATAAAATGTTTGGCTTCATGTAATCTCAGAGCTTAGAAGAACTTCAGCAGGCCTCTAGAGCTAACTCTTGTCACAACACGATAAAGGCCAAGGTCCCAAGGAGGAAGTGACAAAGAATGACTCACTAAATCAATGGCAAGGTGTTCCAAGGTTTCACTTGGCATTTTCCTCTTCTTAGAGGACCTTGGGAAGGGTTCTATGAAATTAAAGGAAGACTCCCTTCTCCTTAAAAACCAAAAAAACTACTAAATCAGAGCAATAAATCAATTCATATCCCATGACAGGCTGGAGAGTGTGTATGGTAACACTGAAAGATCATGGGGGCAACATATCTAATACGGAAATGAACTTTCCATGACTTCACATGTGTAAACAATATCCTATTTCTAGACAGCTAAATGAATGGAGAAGTGGGAGGGAGACAATTTAGAAATCAAAATTTTAAAAATAAGCTAAATGTTAACAATAAATGTTCAAATGTTAAAAATAAAAATTATAAAATATTAATTTTAAAAGTAATTTAAAGAAAGAATAAATGCAGGGTGCAGTCCTCCTCTTCCACTAAAAGCATTCCTCACAGATACTATGCCACAAGTTGGCCAAGTCAATGGCCACTTCTGGTCCTCAACTAAAAGAGGAAGGATTGGAGAGACAAAGTCTAAAGCTCCCTCTCACTCTGACATTCTCTGGTTAAAAAGCATGATCTGAAATCTAAAAGACAATGTCTGAGTGGATAAGCTTAACCTTCTGCCATTTCTACCTGCAGGTTATGGTTTGCCATTTTGTGAAACAGAACAGGGAACACACAGGATTTTTGCAAGAACAACTTTAAATGAACTAGGGAAGCTTTCCATTTAGAAGGGCTCGAATCAATCCCTTTTGTAGAGTTGTGGAACCTTTCACAATGTAGGTAATATATCTTCAGTTTGTCCAATCTGTCAATCTGGAAAATCACCTTGGAGTTTTTTTTTATTTTAAGGTGGACTGTGCCTACACCACCTGTTGACAAACAGGCATCAATCTAGAGTGGAATAATATTAGAGTCGATTTCATTTTAAGGTTTGTACGTATTCTGGGCAGAAGTTAAGGGTTAAGAGAAGTTTTGTGGACTTGTAAACTTCTTTCCTTGTTGACAAACACAAGTATTTATGTAACAAACATGAGAAGAAACTTGATGCATACGCCATAAAAGATAAAAAGGTAAAAGGCTGTAATAGCATTTATAAAATGTTTAAAAAACTAAAACCTATAAAAGGATACATTCTCTTCCATGGATTTTTATATATGAGCAGATATAACAAGAACACAGAATAAGAAGGTATGTGTGGTATGAGATTTTATACTTATGGAAGAAGGATTTCATACATGAGAGCACAGAATCATCAATGCACTGAAACATGCAGGGCTGGGTCTACACGTACACACCTAAATATCTATATGTATATATAGGAAGACACAGGTAACTGTCCGCACAAAGGTATATAAATTAAGAAAAACTACTTGTGATGAAACCACACCCACATGAACACTGGCATGTGCTCGTCTAAAATTCTGTGCATGCATCACCCAGGCGCCAGGCCCTGAGGGGCTAAGCATCACCCTCAGCGCCATACTTACTTTCTTGCCTCTAGCTGCATTTGTTCTACTTGTTGTTTCAACACCTCGTTCACCTCTGTCAGAGATGCCATTTGTTCTCTGTCAAACTGCAAAGACTTGAAAAGGAGAGAGATCGATAAACAATGTGAGATGTTTGGAAAGGAACCTTCTTTCCGTCTGCTCTGTGGTCTGCTTTATGGTAGGAGATGCTATCTGGATAGGGGTGTGCTAACTGCAGTAAATATCATGACTCCAGGTACACTGGAGGCTACAGAGCTGATAAAACATTATTTAGGGGCTATCTGCTGACTCAGTTGTGGTTTTCCTTCTGTGGATACTTGCTACCTGCAGTGTTGAGAGCCCCACCCCTGAGGACCTATTCTTAAAAGAAGACACTTTGGAGGAGCCAAGGAATTGAATACTTGTGAAAGACCTCTTGGTAGCTGCAATGATCAAGTTAGAAATCCCTATGAGATCACTCTGCCAGTACCACCCAGACCTGTAACTGTGTCTCCATTTCATCTCGTTCTCTCTGCACCAGCTGGAGCTGTTTCTCGAGGGTGGTCATTTGCTGTTGAACTTGGGACACTTCCTTCTGTAACTTGGAATGCTCCACTTCCACGGACTTCTTTTCACCCTGAAGTTTGATTAATTCCTGCCTCAGATTTCTCATCTCTAAGTCCAGTCTCTTCTTGGTGGCTTTCAATTCGCTGATCAGCTGGTCCTTGGAACTTGCATCCCTCCGGTACGCTTCCACCATCACCTACTAGGACATGCTAGAATTACACAATGTTCTTAGGAAAGGGTGTCTAAGGTGACTTTCCTTAATTAAAAATTCTTCTTTTCGTGCTCAAGCTTTATAAACAACTTCTTTTAGGGGGAACTTGTGATAGAGCTCATAAATATCTTTTAAGGAAACTAAGTCAAGGGTTAAAAGTCTGTCTTCATTAGTTAAAAGATAATCCTTCTATCTACAGGGTGTATTATTACATCAATCTGAATTTTTCCTTGTTACTTTCATTTGAAGGAACTACTGAGGAACATCACTCTACCTTTTGTTGAAGAAACTGCTCCTTCACTTTCTGAGTCTGTTTTTTCAGAGCAATGCTTTCTTGCTGCAGGTTTTCCACCTGGGACAGGAAATACACACTCTGTTACACCAGCCCCTGGGATCCAGGGAGACACTCAATCTAAAGAACCATCATCGAAGTCTGTTTTTATGCAGCCAAGCATGAAAAAAAGTCTCAAAGATCATCTACATTGTCCTATCCTTCCAGCCTCCCAGGTTCCCTCACAGCCTTGAGGAATCCTAGCCCTCCCCTCCCCTTTGATCATCCCTAGGTTCAATCAGTGGACAAATCCTGTTCACTTGACTTCTGTCATCCCTTTCCTCCCTCCATTCACAAGGCCACTAACCTTACTGGGGCCTCATTACCTCTCACCAGGACTATTCCATAAGTCTTTTACTTAGTTTCCCTGCTTCCAGCCATCCCCTTCTCCATCTTCCACTGAGCTGGCAAGTTGACATCTATAAAGTTTTATTGATGTCTACACTCATTTCCCAATATACCATCCACTGTCAGAGAACCTTGCTTTGTAAAAAAAAGAAACAGTGAAGTAAAACCAGTCAATCTCCTGGGCACATCTGAGAGCATGGGCAAAGTCCCACATCTATGGTCGGTCCCCTGCTTCTCTACTGGAAGGAGGGAAGTGCTTCACTAGCTGTCCTCTTGAACCAATATTAGCTATTACTTTTGACTTGAGTTCAAATGTTTTTTAAAAATTGTTTTTACCCACAAGGTAGAATCCTAATGCATGACGTTTTCCTGACTCCACTTACTTCGCTCTGCATCAGTTCTTACGAGTTTTTCCAAATTTCCTATCCTTAGAGCACAAATGCTACTCCAATGTATATTTACACACCACTTTGTGTTCAGCCACTGCCCAGCTGATGGGCATCCACTTTGTTTCCAATTTTTGTGGCCACCACAAACTCCAGGTTAATTCTCATCATCCTTCTTTCATTTATTTTTGCTTTCTACTAGCTGGCTCCTCAAATTCGACACTCTACTTCTGTGCCTTTACAAGGGTGACTCATGCCTGGAATAGATTCCCCCTTTTCTTTATCTCTTAGATGCCCTAGTGAACTTCTCTTTGTTTTTGTATCTCTATCACTGAGCCCCACACAGTGCATAATTAAGCCCTTCCAGTCACCCCCTACAGTGCTGCAAACTCTGAATGCTCTCCCCATTTCCTAACCCAGAAATGTTTCACAGAGATGCTCTGATACCTGAGATGGAAGTGAGGTACAATCAAGTCAAAACAAAGCATCAGGGAGACTGACACATTTATCATAAAGTAGGGGGAGGACAACGTCTTGAATTAGTGACTTATAGATTTAATCATCAGGCTAAAATTCCATCAGGTACAGAAGGACCTGGGGAAGACTTGGCAGTCAAAGATTTAGTTCATTAGCCATTCCCTGCCAAACCACCAAGTACATGCTTCCCCCCTTTGTTCTTTGAACTACACCAGTGACGTTTAAGAGATGAAGTAGAAGAGCTCTAGACTGGACCTGGGGGCCCTAGTTAGTCTGGCCATAGCTACCAAATGAACCAATATAGTAAAACCAACTTCTCACCACTCTGCCACCAGAAGAGATTTTTCCTTGACCTCAGGTCCAATCATTTCGCCCCTTGTGCCCTCTCCCCACAAACTCCAGAAGTTCCTTCTTCCCTCCAATATCAAAGAGAAAATGCTATTTGGTATTCAAAGACTTCATAACCTGGCCTCCTCCTCCCTTTCCAGTCTCTTTTCACCTTATTCCCCAATTATTGATGCAGTGCCACTGGTCTTATGACTGTTTCAAGAACAAGACCCTCCACCTCTCAGCTCTGGGCATTTTCTCTGTCTATGCCCCCTGCTCAGAACACTCTTCCTCCTCCACTCCACATACTGACCTCCCTGTCTTTCTTTAAGTCCCAACTAAAATCCCACCTTTTACAGGAAACCTTCCCCAACCCCTCTGTTGCCTTCCCTCTGTTAATTATTTCCTATTTAACCTGTATATTGCTCACTCATGCATATGTGTTTTCTTGTTGTCTTCTTTGTTACATTGGAAAATCCTAGAGGGCAGGCACTCTCCTTTGCCTCCTTTTGTATCCCTAGTGCTTAGCACAGAGACTTGCACATAGTAGTCACTCAATAAGTGTTTACTAACTGATTTTTCAGATAATAAAACTGAGGTTCCCAGGTATGAAGGAATCTGCCTATGTCAGAGAAGGTCAGTATAAGTCAGATGAAACACAGCTCTCCCACGAGGCCAAAGTCCCTTCTGTGAATTACCTCAAACTGCTGGTACACATGACAATTTAATAATTCTCTCAAAAGACAAGTAGTACAGCTTCACTCCATGTTTCTCTGACTTTATATATAGCTATACATATTAAAAAGTTACCAATGTCTGGCTCATGTGCCAGAGGCCATGCGGCCCAAGATGACTCAGTGGCTTCCAAGGTGGCCTGGCAGACAGGGCCCCCTACAGTGGTCTCCCTAGATTCTGCCTTTTCCTCTCAAGCCAATCTCTGCCCCTTGGGAACTCTAATGTTGTATCTTCCCCAAGGAAAACTTGCAAATAAACTTAAAAAAAAAATCTTACTGAGTGAGCACCTCTCTGTAACCCCAAAGAACGGCCCACTTCCTCACCTGGCTGCACTTGACAGCTATCTCCTGCCTCAGCTGCTCCAAGAGTTCTGAGGTGGCGTCCGCGTCCATCTCCAGCTGCTGGGCACCACGGTCAAACTCCTCCTTGCCTGCCCGGGCTGCCTGCAATGCCACCTCCAAGACAACCTTCTCATTCTGCAGAACCTGGAGGGTGTCGTCTTTGGTGGCCACATCTCCCTGAAGCTCCTCCAGCCTGGCTTGCAGCTCCTCATGGCGGGTCTGCAGTTCGCTGAATGCCTGCTCCTGGGTGTGCAGAGTCTCCTGGCTCAGGGTGAGCTGCTTCATGAGGTCCAGGTGCTCCTGCTGCAGGGCATCCAGCTGCAGGTCTCGCTGATGCAGAGTCAGCTTTACCTGTGGGACATCAACACCATAAGCCACCTTGACACAACTTCAGTTTTCACTTATCTGCTTTGTGGGTCACTGTTTAGGTTTAAAAAAAAGAAAGAAATACTTGAATGCTGGCTATCATGTTATATGAGTACACACCTCATGCCTAATTTTTTGGTTCTCTCAGACTAGACCTGTGGGGTTATCAGTGGAGGGAGTTGTACGTGTATGAACTAGGTCCAGCTCACTGGTAACTTGTGTCATACAATTTTCTGAGGCCCTCAGAGGTTAAATAATTTGTTCATGGTAACCAAGCCTGTGCTGAAGGCAAGATTTGAACCAAGGGCTTCTGGACCAAAGGACAGCCCTCTTCTCACTGTGCACACCCCAATCACAGGCATGCATTAGACAGCTGTCAATTAACCCTGCAATTTTACAATAAATCCAAAATGAACAAAAGTATTTGTGTTGTTATCTGTGGGTCCAGCCCTCACGATGCCCTCACCTGCTGGAGCTGCTGCTCCAAAGATGTGGCAGAATCTGCCATTTTCTGTAAGTGTTCCTTCTCATCCTCAAACTCCTCCAGCTTCCTCTGCAGGTCTTCTTCCACCAGGGATTTGGCTTCTTGGATCTGAATAAATGCCGCTTCCTGGTCCAGCATGTCTGCCTACACACAAAAGCCAGGAGATGGTTACACACAAGACAACATGCCCCCTCCACTCCTCACCAAGTCAAAATTCATAGATATAAGTCTTTATGAAGGTGAGCAAACATAAGGACATGTAAGCACCACAACAAGGAGGCGTTCTGCCTTTTAAAACAGAAAAATGAGAGAGTGATGAAAAGAACATGGATATATTCTAACTTACAGAATCATAAATATATTTTTTCTCCAAAACAAAACCTCACCAGACTTCCTCAGGATGTGTCTGCGACCAAGATCATACATTCAAGAGTGCCACAGGCACCCAGAGGTAGGATGATAAAGCTGGGGCCCAACTAAGTCACTGCCCATGGAAGAGCTATGGGAAGAGCCCATGGAAGATGAGATAAAGAAAAGGTCCTGAGGGTATCTCATATGGCAAGTCAAATCAACAGGAAAAGGCAGGATAACTGGGTCTATGAACAAATTTGGATATAAGCACAAGTCAACCTAATTTCTTTATAGGGAAGTCAAATCTAATTAATCTCCTTGAATTCTTTTGAGTGTATGGATAAAAGGGCATCAAAGGGCATAATTTATTGGTTAGAACCAAGGATTTTCCCTGCATCTTCCTCTGGTCAACACTGGATTCTTAGTAGAAGCTCTATAAATACTCATTTGAATGAATGACAATTGCTACACCTGCGGTTGTTTAAAAATCACCAACCCACAACGCAAACACTAGCATATGGGAATACTTTGCCATGGACAAAAAAAATTGTGAAGAGGCAGAAATAAAGATGAACACTGGAATGATTTTTCTGGATAGAGGTGCTAATAGTACAGTTCCCTGGGGATTGGTGCCAGAATCAATCTTATATATTTTTATAGATGATCTGGAAATGACATCTGGCAGTTAACATTATTCCAAGTACTGAAATTCTCAACTGATGAGGATGAATTTCCAGGAGATCTCAAAATCCAGAAAAACAAAAAAGGTGGGAATGGATAAGACAATATCCTCTTAAGGATATAAAATGTAAATGATCCTGACATCTCTGATAACCCATGAATGGAGGAAGAAATATCAACTTCTTAAAGATTCAACCTAATGTGTTTTTATGCCCAGAAAACCCAATAAAAAGAAAGGATCATTAAGACAGGTGTTGGAAACAGGAAGACATTCAATTCAATTCAAATCTCCAAATATTCGTTAAGTAACTACTACATGCAAGGCCCTGGGGACACAAGAGACAAAATCAGCTACAGTGTCTGCTCAGAAGGAGTTTATGTTTAGTGAGATGAGGAAGACACGTACATACAGAGGCAAGACACATTTAGAACTAATCTGCAAGTCTCCTTTTCTTTCATGATGGTTTACGCTGCTCAGAGTCTGGGGTAGATGGAGGTTTTTCTCATTTCTGTCAGATGACTAGCCCTTTTATACATGGAGAACCCCAAACCCTTCCCATGATCCTCTTGTATGTATGAGGAACGTGTCAGGTTGCTATTAGTGGAGGTGATCTCTGGCCAGTGCAGTGGAGGCCAACACAGAAAGTGTTGTAAGGGATGGCTTAAACAGAGAGCAACGTGAGGCAAGAACCCTTGTTACAGGTTATTCCCACAGTCTGAGGGAGAGAGGATGAGAGCATGAATAAGGGCAGGGTGAGGAATTCTATGGGTCAGAAATGACAGAAGCTGAAAGATACACATGAAACTATTATTGCTGGGCACGAAATCACAACGGCATCTATACTCTTAATATGTGTAGGACACATACAGGTCTTGTTGTAATCCAACGAAGACATAATACAACAGATGCACGAAGGGGATATGCAACTGCAGAATCATGGCAGGTATGGCTGGGACGAAGAGGGGCTTAGTAAATTAGGAAATACATAACTATCAGGTACTTTCTGAAGTGAAGAAGCAGTAGCTGTAAGAATATAGGAAGACATACAGGACAGCTGGCAGCTATACTGAAAATTAAAATAGGCACTAGCAGGATCTAGCGCAGCTGTCCTTAACCCTTCCTGTGCCCAAGATCCCTTTGGAACTCTGGAAAAGAGCACAGACTCCTTTCTTAGATTCAGAAATAAAATACACAGATTACAAAGGAAACCAACTACACCAAAGTACAGTTATCAAAATGTTAAGAACAAAAATAAAAACAATTTCACAGATCCTAGATCAAGAACCCTTGATTTAGGTAAATTCAGGGATATGACCTCCAAAAAAGAAGAATTTATTGGAGGAATTTAAGGCTATCTTGGCATGCATCTCTACCCTGCTGTGGCTCATGTGATGATGTGGCTTAAAGCTGACTATCCCTTGGGGAGACAAAACAAGAGATTACAGGGGTTATGGTTTGACATGACATGGCACCTAAGACTTACAACCTGAACCCATGAAATCTCTCGCTTTTCCTCTAACTCACACAAAGAAGGCCCTTTCCACAGACAATCCCCAAGTCATATGAAAATGACAGTACATGAAAACACCATGCAGTAGATGCTCACTCCCTCCAAGGGGACACTGAGGCTCAAGCCCCTAGCCCCACTCCAGGCGGGCGAAGGTGGGGCACCCAAGATTAAGGAGGACCAGGCAGGAACCACCAAGAACACCAAGAGAAGAAAGGTGGCAATGGTGACAGTCAGAATTCATGTAGATTAACAATCTATTCCCGCTTAGAAGGGAAGCCTTTTCTTCCTTGCTTCTATGACTAAACAATAATGGAAACCCAAGACATGACAGATTCTTACCTCTATGTTTTGTAACTGAACAGCGATCCGTTCCTTCTCCTTGATGGATCTCTGCTGAGTCTCAGTCAGTTGATGGGACAACGACACATTCTCAAGTTTAAGGTGCTCTAGAATGCCCGCCTGGGTCATCTGCCCAACCTTGGGAAGAAAAAGAGATAATCGGAAGTTCAAAAGTGCAAGAGGTATCTTCCCTTTGGGTTTGCTAAATTTATTTCAAATGCCTATACTTAACCCTTTCTACCCACTGTTCTAATTCAGATAAAGTCAGCTCTAAGTAATACAGAACAGTGGGACTCAGGCTAAGGACCATTTGAGTAACCTCCCTGCTTAGGAAGAACGTATCTATACTTGTTCTTTCTGCTTCCAAATGGTGAGAGTGTAATTAGGTGCCCACTTTGCCAAAGACAGCTGATCTAGAGGTGATTGTGATGTGGAAGAGCAATCTCTGGAACTGGGGAGGCAGAGGACCTGGAGCTGTGTGACAGTCCCTTAACCTCTGGGACCTATTTTGTTACCTATAAAACGGAGACCACCCTGTCTTCCTTTCAGGATTGTTGTAAGTACTGAACAAGAAAGTGCAAGTGCTTTGTATGGTTTAAAATTTATGAATATTAATTATCATCATTAGGGTTTTTAAGAGATGGGTCGATGGAAACCTTGAGGGAGATGACAGGGGCTTGCCAAAGTATCCCATTTTGTCTCACTTTATTAATGATTCAAAGACAAGTGGCCTGTTTAGAAAACTCTGTAGACGATACAAAGTTGAGAGGAAGCAGTATTATATTCAATGAAAGAATCCAGATCTCTAAAAGATCTGATTAGAATCAAACCATTACTAGGCACTGGACTTGTGATTTCATCAGAACGAAGAATCTCAGATGAGAGAACTCCATCTACTGATGCAGATTACCTTCTGTCTTAGAGACTAAAAATAACCATGACATTACACAAGGATAAACATAAAGTTTTTATATTTAATATTAAAAAAATTAAAGCCAGGATGGGATAGACTTGGGCTTAACAGCTTTTGTTGCTTGAAAATTCCATCAGTAATACAATGGGTCTCCCCAAAACTCTGACATTGAAGGTTTCAGTGCTTCCAAATGTGAGCAATAAGGGTCCCAGTACTCTGCATCAGTAGTGCTGTGTCCAGTTTCAGGTGTAAGATCCCATATAAACCAGAGCACTCACAGAAGAAGTAATCAAGCTGGTTCAGCATATGTCAGAGAAGAAGGAAACAAGGAGCTGGGGGTGATTATCCTGGAAAACAGGAGAGCCTTGGAAGGTCACATGATTGGTGCTTTCAAATATTTTAAGGCTTGTTATACAGAGTAGCCCTTAAAAGGTAGAGATAAGAGTAATGAGTAGAAGTCATCAGGAGCTTGATTACAGCTCAACATATGGAAGAAGTAAATAACAGAGCTGCCAAATAATGAACTGTGTGTGTGTGTGTGTGTGTGTGTGTGTGTGTGTGTGTGTGTATGTGTGTGTGTGTATAAAAATAATCTGTTACCTCATCTGAACCTACCAACAGCTAGTGACAAATGCTACTATCATCCCTAACAAGAAGAGGTAAATTCATCTGCTCCAGGTCGTGTTTAGCGCAAGGACTTGAATTGTGGTCCTCCCACTTTCCTGGCCATACTGCCTCCTAAAGTGTTAAAGCAGAGGCCAGGGATAGAAATTTGGAAAACTGATAGCCTCTGAGGTGTCTTCCAATCTTTTTTTAAGACTGAGTCTCTACATGTGACCCAGAGAGGAAGGGCAAGGTCCGCTCCTGAGCCCACCTCCACAGCTGACTAACATGCAAAGTGTGAATTGTTCCATTTCTGTCCTGAACCATTTGCAGCCCAGCAGTCACCTGCTTCCAGGGGGTCCCCAACTTTTGCCATATTTAGTAGAAACACCCAACTGCCAATCAGAAACCCCAGACTCAAGCTATGCCTCATCCTCAGCCTTCTTAGCAGCAAGGACTCCAGGTAAATGTCACTGGACCTGGCATCTTTTTTCAATACTGAAAAACTCTTAACTCTATGGTTCTGGCCCAAGGCTCATGGATTCTAGTTTGAGAATGAATGCTCTTGGCCCAAATGTGGATCAAAAATGATACAGCCCATAAAAGTATCTGAGTCCCATAAAGCACTGCAGAAAGCACGACTGTTATGGCTCTTCCTAGTCTAGTGCTATGACCCACAAAGGGACTGTGCTTACTAAGCACAGCTGAGCAAAGAACCAAGACTTCAAGAGCAAAAACCACATTTTAGATGTGAATAAAAAGACCAGTTATCTAAAAGACACAATCTACGGCTGGGGAATAACAGTAAGGAAACTCAAGAATTGCAGTTTAGGTCATTCCCTAGCAGAAAATTAAAATAGTATTGGAAAATGTAAATTACTTGGTTTACTAATAGATCTAAATAACTAATAAAAATCCATCCTTCTTTGAAAAAAAAATATAAACCTGAGAACCCTTCACAAGTTTGCTAATTCTTATCCCATGTGACATTAACTTGAAGACATATGACTGGGAATGTGCACTACGATACCCGGGTAGAAACAGTTCACAGTCATAAAGGCTGGTGCATATATGGACACCATGAACAGCCCAGGTGGCTGGGTGGGGACAAGGCCTACCTGGATGTGAGCCATCTCACTCTGCAGCCTGACTCGGGCCTCCTGGGCCAAGGCCAGCTGCTGCTGATACCACTGCCGGACCTTCTGCAGTGACGTGATCTCGGTCTGGGAGGCCTGGAGCCTGCTCGTCAATGTGCTGCGCTCCAGCTGAACCTGCTGGAGTTGGCTTTGTAAGGCTGTCATCTGCTGCCGAAGGTCGTGCACTAAAAACAAAGCCCATGCCAAGCTCAATACCAGCTTTCTCATTTGAAGAGTCAGAATTCTAATAGTAAATATTCCTTCTCAACAGAAGAACACAAACAAAAGTGGACACCCCAATGTGGATACTACAGCATCTATGTGAGAAGGCCAATAACATCCACCAGTCACCAGAAAACCTCTGCTTGTGTGTTCTCTATAACTGATGGCCATGGACCCTGCCCAGTGGCCTTGTGTGCTTCCACAGGAGGTCCACATAATATACTGTGGCTTTGTTCAAAGGCCTTCCTCATATCCTAGGAGTCCCTAAATGAGGTAAATTAGATAACACACTAGAAAGGGAAGACCATTCAGTGACTAGCTGAGCACTGTTCTACACAGGCAGGCCCACCATGAACCAGAGGCACTGAAGGGAGCTTGGTCCAGTGGACAGACTGCAGGAAGATCAAGGTTCAAATTCTGCCTCAGACTCTTAACTAGCTGTGTGACCTACGTGCATCTTTGCGGCCTCAGTGCCAGGCCCACAGCAGCTACCTGTGTTGTCTTTGCTGAGGATGCTCTTTTGCATGTCCTCTACTTTTCCCATGAGTCTCTGGTATTGCTCCTCGGCCACCTGCAGGTCGTTGTTGGAGGAAGCCAGGCTGGCATTTTTCGCCTCAAGAGTGTTTTGCAAGTCAGTCATTGCCCGTTCCAGATCCCAGCAGGACTGCTTCAAAGTGTCCACCTCAGAACTCAGCGAGTCCTGTTTCTGTTGGCTGCTTCGGCTCTGCTCCACTTGGGCCTGAAGCTTGGTATCCAAGGCTGCAAGCTGGGCTTGCAATTCGGTCTTCTCTTTAAGGGCCTGAAACATTTCCCAAACAATACAATATTACCTTCCCAGGAAAAAAGGATCACTTCTCATGAGCAGGGCATCTAAATCAAGAGTGGTATTGTAAAAAGACAAACCAAAATGACAAGGAATTATAGATGACATGTCTGAGAAACAAGTGAATTACAGAGTGGAATGTCACCTAGGACTCTGACCTGGGACTTAGGAGACATCTGAACCGTCCTTTCAAATTTTTACCTTCAGCAAATGACTTGCCTTTGCTGGACCCTGGGTTTCCTAATCAGTGGAATGGGGTTGAATGAGACTACAGAAGCCCAGAACCTTAGAGATGGAAGGAAGGCCTCGAAGGCCATCTTGTCCAATCTGTGGCTAAAACCAGCTTCCCCCTGCAGGCATGCCCTGAAGCAGGGAGAAACCTTGGTCTTCCAAGGTAGCTCACTACACAATATGTGAGGAAGAGCCCAAATGTGCCACACTGCTAACATCCATCAAACTATCACGCCTCCTTGGACCAAAGGGGCATTGCGTTCACATTTTTCCCTATAAAAACAAAACAGATAGCACTGCTACCATTACTTCTCTTTCTCAATACTCAGTAGGTATCAACTGTTTCTAAGGGTCTCACTCCTCAAAATTAATCTGTACTTATTGCATTCCTACAAGAGGTCTTAACTCCTTGAGGGCAGAGCTTTTTTTTCTGTGGGGGTGGGGGTGGTGGTAGTCTTTGTTTCCCCAGGTCCCACTGGTAGGTGCTTTATGTCTAAAGGATGGAATACTACCGCATGCCCTGAGAGAAAGCGAGCCATGGTATGAATACAGCCCCAGGTTACTGACCAGTCTGTCTCCAGACCTTGTTAACTCCTCTGGGCTCGTTGTACAGACTCGCTAAGTCACTGACAAATTGTTCTCTCACGAGGCCCGGAGATGCAGCTCAGTACCTGACTGGCTTCTAGAGACAAAGCCTCCAATTGCCCTTCCAGCCTCATCTTCTCTTTAAGAACCTGCAGCATTTCATCATGAGTCCCAGCAATAGAGCTCTCCATGGATATGCTGAAAGGTAAGACATGCTTTCAGAGGGAGCCAATTCAGTAAACATAAATATTATTAAATGACAAGTTCAACAGTTATTAAGCACCAATTGCGTACTCAGCTCTATATATCCCGTTGGTCCTCAGCCTCCTGGGGGTCTATGTGAAAACATGAGGTTTACATGAATAAGTAGGATATGAAACAACAATTAAGGGCAAACAAAAGGCCCCATGAGACCTAGGGATGATGTGATACAAGCCACCTTAAAGTGGAGTCCAGTCAGTCATTAGCAACAGATGGGCCTTAAAGCAGGGGTAGGAGATTGAATAGCAGACGTCACTCAGTAGACAAGAGACAGCCACAGAAGGTTTTAGACAGATGAGAGGCATGCCCTGATCTGTGCACAAGATAAATACAGCAGAGGGTGAATAGTGGTTTGGTGGCAGGAGGGAACAGAGGTCTGCTCAAAGGCCCCCACAGCAATCTCAGATGGTGGCCCTGTTGGGGTGGTGGCTACTGGAACAGCAAAGATAAGCTATTCTGGAGGCAGGATAGAGCTTGAGTTACTCAGCAGACGTTGCGGGGATGCTGCCTGCCTCTACCCCAAAGCCACACTGGCACAAAACTTCTGACCCTTCAGTGAGTAGGTCACCCTAGGGTGGTCACCTAAAGGTGAATGTGTATTTAAAGATATAATCATATCTGATTTAATTTACATGTTGGAAAACACATAATTTCTCTCTCTACACTAGGATCTGCTATAAATGAAATATGAGAGTGGAGACATAGCAATGACTTCTGGAATTACCTTCTATCAAACCCTCTATTACAAAGGAAAGAGTCTGAAAGTTTGAGAAATAAGTCAAAGAACAGACAATTTTGTTTTCCCTCTGCTTGGATCCTCTAGTAAGTCTCTCATATCCTAGTGCACAGAGTAAGACACCTGTATGAAAGAGCCCACCATTGCTAAGTAACTAATTTGTGGCTTAGGCTGTAAATATGTCAGTGCTAAAGAGAAGATTCTGAAAGAAGATCCATCCCCCTCCCACATCCAACCCAATCCCACTCAGCCAGGAGGTGGAGGGAGGATCTGGGGCTGAGGCCCAGCTATGGGGTGACCCTGAACAAGTTGTCACTTCACTCCCTGGGTCTGAGTTTCCTCCTCTTTCACATGAAGAAGCTGGACAAACTCGCCTTGGCCCATTCCAGTCTGTGGACAGCCCGCACCCTCCCATCCTAACCAAAGAAACCTGCATCAAGTACATGATACACACAGAGTGTGCCAGACACCAGCTTTAATCTGAGCTGTGACCCTATGCAAGCCTCCTCACCTCTTAAGAGCATTACTTTTGTAATCTGCAAAATGGAACTAATACTATAACCCTTAGCTCTATGGGTTCCTGTGGGGAAAGTGCTTCATAAATAATAAATTCTTTTCCTTAGGCTCTGCAAAGTTGACTACAGGAATGTGAGTTACTGTTGGTATTGAGAGAGAACTGAGAAAGAAGGCTTTCTTTGATCTCTAGGAGAGAGAGTCTAATAAGGGATAGAAGACAGGTTTAAACATTTTTTAAATACCGACTAAGGATTGGGAAATGGCAATTTCCCAAATTGTTGAGTTGAAGACAAAAAAAGAATTACTCAGGACCACATCAAACAGTGCTACCAAGGTTAGGCTGTAAGGCCTTGAACAATCAGCCAGGGAATCTGGACTTGGCTCCAAGGGCTATCAGGAGCCAACACAAGGCAATGCAGGGACACAACAGGCTATGGTGTTAAGGCACGAAAAACAAGAGGAGATCCAATGCTTCCAAAGACACCAATGACAGTGCAGCAGCATTGGGGGGGAGGGGCGTACAGCACTGACTGGGGACTCAAAGGATCCGAGTTCAAATCCTACCTCTACTTACAACCTGCAGGACCTTGCCCAATAACATAACTCTCTACACCCCAGTGTCCTCCTGTGTAAAATCTGGGGACTGGACCAGATTATCTCTAACACTCTTTTTGAGATCTAGATCCTGTGATCTTTCTAAGAAAATGCTTGTTTGCACTTCCTTTGAAAAAGTACTAAAACAGTGAGAGAGTCTACTGAGGAACTGCTGAAAAATTCGACATTAGCCCCCCTCAGATGTTGAGGAGCCTCTGCTTTGTCTTTGTTCCCCTGGTGCATAGCTCAGTGCCTAGCACAAGCTTGTACAAGTAGACGTAGCTTCCAACGAGGAAAAAGCTACTCCATGGGCTGGGACCCCCAAGAGGCCTTACCTGCTGGAAACACTATCTCTGCGACTCCGCACATCCCCATTGATATCTGGTTCTGGGGCAGGGTGCTCAGCTGCAGCAGCCTGGAGGACATCTCTAATGGAAGGAAACTGGCCCACTGCCTCGGAACTGATCTCCTGACCATTGACCAGATAGGAAGCTACCTGCTTATCCACTGTGCTTAACATTCCGTATGCTCCTCTGCCAGAGACACTGCTGTAAGAGGAGCTGTCACTATCATTGCCGTCCAGTTTCATGCCCCCTTCGCTTCCATCCAGTTCGGAGACACTGTCTCCTGCCACTGAAGAACGCTCCAGTCGGTCATCTGTTTCAGGAGTTAAGCTGATTTCAGACACCACTGATGTCAAACTACTTCTGTTCTGATGCAAGGAGCCCCTGGCAGAGTCGGAAGCCAGAAAGTTTCCACTAGCAATTCCAGGCTCTGAATCTTCAGTTCTATAATCTGCCAGAGACCGAATTTTGCTTGATTTGGAACTCTTTTTCTCCTTTGGATGTGCTGGAAGTCCTAAACTACCTACTTTAGGTCCCCGGGGGACACTGGTCCGAAGGAAGGAATACTCTTTTGTCATTGCTACTGGGCTGGCTCTGGGTAAGATTTCTGGGTTCCACATGAGCTCTGGGTCCAGGGTGCTGGTAGGTCGGTTTCTGGATGCAGGCTGATTAGACTGAAAAGGACAAAAACAAACAATGAGTTTAAGGTTAAAAGTCACAGCTTGTGATTTACTTCCTACTCCCTTCACCTTCACTGACGCAAAACTACTAAAGGCTGTGATTCGGCCTGTGTGTGTGAAAGGGCAGGGTGACAGGGCTTCTCTCCACCATCCCAGACCTCAGCAGACCTCCTTCAGGAGCCACTGTAGCTAAAAATAGTTCATCATTTACAGCCAGCCTCTGGGCACTTGACAAAGATGATGGGGACAGAGAACTAAAGCTCAGACTAAGCCAAGAATGGGGCTGGAGAAGAATGACTAGAAAATGGACAAGGTGGAGGTCAACGATGGACCAGTATGGCTGCTGGGGCGAACAGTGAGAACTTAATGGAGGAAAAGCAGAGCTGCTCAGCTCCTACAAGGGAAGACACAGCCCTTTAACTCAGCAATACCACTTCTAGGGCTGTAGCCCCAAGAGATCATAAAAATGGGGAAAGTTTGCACACATACAAAAATATTTATAGTAGTTCTCTTTGTGGTAGCCAAGAACTGGAAATCAAGGGAATGTCCATCAATTGGGGAATGGCTGAACAAGCTGTGGTACGTGAATGTAAAGAAACACTGTTGTGCTATAAGAAATAATGAACAAGCAAACTTCAGAAAACCCTGGAAAGACTCATATGAACTGATGCTGAGCAAAGTGAGCCAGACCAGGAGAACATTGTTCACAGACACGGTCACGATGTGCAATGACTGATTTTGACAGACTTCTCAGCAATGCAAGGACCTAAGACAATTCCAAAGGACTCATGATGGTAAATGCCATCCACATCCAGAGAAAAAACTATGGAGTCAGAATACAGAATGAAGCAGACTATTTTCTTTCTCATGGTTTCTTCCATTTGTTATAATTCTTGTATGCAACATGACTACTGTGAAAATGTGTTAAACAGAAATGGATGTGTAGAGCCTACATCAGATTGTATGCCATCTTGGGAAGGGAGGGGGAGAAAATTTAAAACTTATGCAAGTGAATGCTGAAAACTAAACAAAAAAGAGAGAGAGAGAAGACACAGTATGTGGGCCTCTGACAAGCCCTCCGGGATTTCTGCTCATCAGACCAGAATGAAGTTCCCAGAACCAGAGAAAGTTCTTCCAAAAGGGTCAGAGGATGGGGGCTTCAACACCTGGACAGGCCACTGAGCCTACATGCTTCCTAGCAGGACAGATAGCATCAGTAAGAGGAGGGTTTCCGAGTGCCTGGAAAGGAAAGAAGGACTCACCGAGAGTCAGCAGGCGACTGAGGTGGCACCTACAGCTCAGTCAAGTATTAGGCACATCTTTTCATGACAGCCTTAGGGGACAGATGGGAGGTCATGATGACGGAGTAAGATCCAGCTAAATGACCCAAAGAGTTATGAGGGAGTCACTGTCAACGTGGAGGGTGGTCTCTGGAATCCGGAGTCCCTGGCCCAGTATTATTTCAAGTTTTACCAATGACTTGGCATCTATTTTACCCACAGACAGCACATTCATCAAATCTGCAGATGATATGAAACTGGAGAGCAAGAGCAACAGAAGGGATGAAAGAACTGAGATCTAAAGAGATCATAACAGGCTGGGAGACATCAGTAAGATGAAAGGTAAGAGATCGAAGTTCTCTCCTTGGGGCCAAACAACCAACACACAAGTCAGGAAAGGGACAGCAAGACATGGTTTATGTAAAAAAACCTGGGAGTTTTAGAGGGCTTGACACAGCCCAAAGGCCCGGGAACTGAGGCAGCGAGGAAGGCTCTGGTGAGCATCACACTCAGCCGTGGGCTGCCCTGGATGATGTGTGCAGCCCATCCTCTCGCTCTAGAAAGCAGAGTTCTCAGCTCCTTTCTGCTCCTGCGCGTCCCAACCACACTTTCCACCAGCCTGCGCCATGAGAAGTGCACTGGTGACAACGTTCTTACTCTCTCCTGGTGTCTCTTCACTCGATACTGTCTGAGCTGTTCTTCAAGTCGCCTTCGAGCTTGAAGTCGGATCTGTTCCTCCTTTTCCAAGGGAAGTGAAGCTTCAGTTGAACCTAGAGTACATAAAAGTCTCCTTAAACCAAAGGCAGCACGTAAAACTCAGAGAACAAAAGAGCCAGAGAGGGAGCTTTGCTCTTTCACTTTCAGTCACCACCTGAGAATGAGTGAGGAAATGCAGTGACACTGAGCAC
The DNA here is from genome assembly GCA_028658325.1 of Potorous gilbertii. Lineage (NCBI taxonomy): Eukaryota > Metazoa > Chordata > Mammalia > Diprotodontia > Potoroidae > Potorous > Potorous gilbertii. The sequence continues at coordinate 210,139,432 of CM053773.1, forward strand.
AGCTGGCATCATACACAAGACACATGGTACGGGACACCCCAGAGAGCATATTGGTAACACAGCAACAATGATGAGGTTACTGAAACACTATTCACAATAGTAATAATAAATAAAATAAAGCCAAAGTCCACAGTTTTTGCCCACGGCCTGTTTCTGGACATTCTCTGACCCATTCTCTTTGCTTCAGGTTTGCTACTTACAGGCTCCCAGCAGGCAACACAAGAATGCATGGTGGAACCACATAATTCTACTGCTGAAACATGGAAAGAACTGCTATCTTACAGTCTTTATATTTTTTATATATCTTGGGGAATACTATTTGACTGATGGTTTATCTAAATCCCAGATGAGCTATGCTATGCAGTGGTTTATGTGGTATCCAATCAGCATTCATAAAAGCTCTGTGCATAAACTGGACAAAAGCACCTAAGAGAAGCACAAAATATTTAAGCGGTTGGGCTACAAACTGACAACTCAGAGCCAGATGCAAGTAACAGAAAAGTCAGCGTCTGGTTTTAAGAGAAGGTCTAGAGGCCCAATTCCGCTTGTCTTAGGAGCCTGGGAATAATGCTGGGAATACCGTCATGTCAAATCCTAGGATGGCAGAGAGCAGAGAAACAATTCTCTGACAGCATTAGTCTGCAGAGACAACAGTCTTCAGAAAAACCCCTGGCTTTTGTTGTTGTTGTGAGAAAATGGACCAGATACTGTGGACGGGCCAAGGATATTTGATTGCATCAAACCTGTGACTTTTCTTCTCATTTCAAAATCAGGGGATTCACTTTTGTGCAACATATTAGGAGGGCCCCACAAGGGGAAAACCCCTCCCAAAGAAGTAATACTGGAAAGAGTTTACATTGTAGAGAAATACAAAGGGCCATTTTCAGATACTTTACAAAAAAAAAGATTTTTTTAAGATAGCATTAGTGTGGGCCCAGGGACAGACACTTTTTATGCCTGTCTCAAGGATCAGCCTTGCTCAGTGTAGTGAAGCTCATCACCAGCCCCAGCAATGCACAGACTATTTCCTAAGATCTTTGTTCCGTGCTGATGAAGGTAACATTCATATCAACCACAGCACAGATCGCTGAAATCTTGAAGTGATACTAATGAAGATTTTAATCAATCCCTGATAACCAAGGAGCCCCCAGAATTCATCTGTAAGCTTTGACAGGCTATATAAGAGCTCTGGCAGGTAAGTTCAGCGCAAACTCCTGTTGGGGTTAAATGCTTCCCACACAGAGGGGCATGAAAATACCCAAAGAATAATTCCCTAATAATTCTGTGGTGAGGCAAACACCACAGTGCTCATGTGAATAGAAAACATGGTTCCTTCGTAATATGTTATATGATGTTCCCTTTCCCAAACAGATTCACTTTTATCTTCTATAGTATCAGGCTAATGTGGCAAACACAAAAATCCCCACACAGAGAGCAATAAGCAAATATAGCATGAAGAAAAAGATTGTAACCGCAATCCCCCCACCCCAGGTACCTTAATGAAAGTTAAAATACTTTCTCAGGTAACATGTGAAGTCTTTGAAAAGAGTGAAAGCTTTATGCAGCAGAGGAGAGAAGGGGCACTACAGTAAACAGATGCTTACACAAATGAGTTTCTTGCATAGGAAGACTGAGTTTGAGAGACTGCAAAGCTTCTTTTCTAAGAACTACGCCCTCAGCACTAGATCCCTGAGACTTCCTTAGGTTGTCATGGAAACCAGCCACACCTGGAGATGGTTCGGGACCAAATGGTCTGGTGGTAGGATCAAGAGACAATGGAGGATCAGGGAAATGGGCTGTGGGTCCATTCTGACAGAGGTCCCCTTTGCTGGATTCTTCCATGTTTCCTTCTTCATTTGACACTTGGTTAACATTAATACTGGCACCTGAAAAAAAGAAAGCAACTTTGGGATATTGTTGGATTCTGGTGGGGAAATTCCCTCCACTCCCCCCCCCTCCCCCCGCCCATTTCTTGATCTAATTATTCAACCTAAACGTTAAGAGGAGGTGATTTAAAGTTGGATGGACACAAGTAGGTTCACAGTTTGCTAATTTGCTTTTTAAAAGTAAGAGTTCTATTCATCTAAGTAAATAAGGATAGCTGGAAATCCTGCTAACTTTTCTCTGCTTTATAAAAGCAAATGGAAATGTAGAATGCAGTGGCTAACGCAGGCCCAGTGACAGCCTGTATATCTGATGCCTGAGGATGGGCCTCAGAGCTTGAACCCCAATGCTCCCCCTCACATGATCAGCTCCTGAACTACAGCAGGACTGTAACCCTGTGCCACCAACAAAATCAGCAATTCCTGAAGCTCGGAAAACATATACATTATCTTAGCCTATTGGCCTTTAAACATATGCCATGTGTGTTTGATAGCTTCTTATTCCTGATAAAATGTTTAATTTTTTGTTTTGTTTCTGGTCACTGTTGCTACTCAATACCCTCCCCCTTTCAAATGCAATCAACAAAACAAACCAATCCATTCAATTCACTTTTAAATTATGCGTTTTATCCCCATTTTAGCAAAGAAATTCTATGATCCATGAAATACTGGTAAAGCTGAGACTAGGACCAAGGAGATCTGTCAACCAACCTACTTGATTTTTATCAATAGATGCCCTCAATAAATCCATATATATTGAGAGTCTACCAGAGACTTAGTTCCTAATGACCTCAGAGTCATAAATTTGGATCAGGAAGACACCTTGGCAGGTTGGTTTGCTCACTCAGTTAATAAATGAAGAACCAGAAACTTTGAGGGGTCAAGTAATTTGTCCAAGGTCTGTCTCCCTGTCTCTGTGTCTCACACACACACACACACACACACACACACACGCGCGCGCGCGCATGCACGCACACATACACACACATGCATGCATGCATGCACACACAACACAACAAAGCTGTTGGTTTTCTGTCCACTGAGCTAAGCTGATGAACCACTAAACCAAACTATTTTCCTAAAATATATACCCCAAGTCAAAACATCAGCCTTACAGACTACTATTTTTGTACCTAGCAAGTAGGGATCGGCTAAGAATATATTTAAAGTATCACTTCTTGAATGGTGTGTTTGACTTTGAAATAAAAATTTATGTTGCTTTAAAAACAGAAACAGGTGCAAAGTCCAAGAGAAATTTTTTTTAAAAGTCTTAACCAAGTCAGAAGGCAAAAATGTCTTTCAAAAAAGGGACTGTGCCCATCTATGCAGATGAGTCTGTGGTGTAAAGGCTAGAAAGAAGAGCACAAGAGCCAATGGCTGAGTTTACGTGAAGTGAATTTCACTGCACTTTAGAAATCAACCTCTGCAAAGACCGAAGCCGTGTTTTTAAGAAGTTGAGCAAGTGTACAGAACCAAGCTACGTGACTCACAGTGTTCGTCATTCCTTTTGTACTTTTAACCCTGCTGATCTTTAGAGAAGCCAAGCCCAAGGATGTGTTTGCCTCAGAGTCCTAAAAGGGATTTCAATCTCACACTCTGTGGGAAGAGGACTGGAGAATTCCATCTCGGGGAACCAAATAACTCCAAATTTCTACTCATCTGAGCTTCAAATTTCACTTTCGTGATCCGGTGGGGCGGTGCAATCAACAGCAGGCCTTAGTTATCTCTAGAGAAAAGCCTTCATATAGAGTGATCCACTGTCACCAAGACCTGCTTTATGTGTAAGCAACAACTAGCCAAGCAGTTTAAAGGGCTTAAACGCCTTCTTACAAGAACTAGAAAAGGCATGTGTGTTTTGGTAAGGTGAAATCCTAACAATTCACACTCACACAGAGCTTTAAGTTTGCAAAGCTCTTTCCTCACAACTAGTAGGCAGTGTCACTATTATTCCATTTTGCAGATGGGGTCACAGAGCTGATGAAGTGGCTGAGGCAGGAAGCTCAGTTTATTGTTTTGTGACATTTGGTGTATCAATACACTTCAATTCCCTAAAGGTAAAATACAAAGAGAGACAATGCCTTGGCAGGATTAATCTTACCCTCCTCTATGATAAATTCCATAAAGAATGGTGGGTCAATTAAATTTTGTCATTTGAAAATAGAGAGGAATTTGGTAGCCAAGTTAACAAAATCACAATGGCAAATTAAAAAACACAAAGTACTTCCAGCTAATTTCAATCTAACACAAATCTCCATTCTGTGGCTGCGATGTGGTCACACGGCACTTCTACTTTTCTTAGATACACATCCACAGAGTCAAGGTATCATAAGGAAAAACACAGTAAATCAACACTGCCGGCTGGAATTTAACACTCAATACTCCAGGAACTACCAATTCTTGGTGGTTCATATTCTGCTTGATATGCATTATGACTTATTTAAATATAACATCAAACAAGAAAAATAGCCAATAGGATTCCTGAAAACTGAAATTTTAAAGTGAGAGGGACTCAAGCTATTCTCCCTCCTCCCCTAAGACTTCCTGAATGAGTTTTAAATAAACAATCAAGAGTAATATAACTGCCTAATTTCATCACTTAGAGAACCAAAGAATTCTCAGAATGTTTACTCCTCTGAATTTCAATTTTTGCTTTCATGAAACACTAAAACATTACAATAAACATAAAATGACTTCAACTCTAGAGATAAGCCTTACTACAAAACAAGAGGGCTCTATTACTGTCACCAGAAACAACTCTGTATTTAAGTAACAATTATCCAAACAGTTAGGTAATAACATTGGCTGACCCAGATAGCACTTCAACACCAAGGACTTATGGTGAATTTCCCCACTATCAGCCTGATTCATTTTGTCTGTGTGAGTCACAAAGGTCCCAGAGTGGTCAGGGATGCCATTGCTAGATCTGCTTTCAAGCAGGCCACCTTGCTCACTGGGGGAAGAGTCCATGGAAGCTTTGAGCCCAGACGGTAGTAGTACCGACAGGAGCTTATGAATGAGCCAATAGTGAGTCCTGCTTTTCCCCTTCCATCAGCAAGTCAAAATTCATTCAGAAACACAGTTCTAAGGTTTCCATTTGCTGGCTGGTGTCGGTCACAAGTTGAGAACCCAGGAAGTGATAAGAGGCAGCCTGTAACCAAACATGCACTCTCAGAAAAACATTTAGCATTTCCAAGCTGGATGCATGATTAAGCCCTTCATGCATATGTGAGACACTGGGCTAGGCAGTGGGAATACAAAAATGGAAATGGACAGAAGCCCGCCCTCAAGAAGCTAAGACTCAATAAGGAATGAACCATAAACACAAATGATATAATCCAAGGCAAGAGTAAAGAGCTGAAATTGTCTGAAGCACTTTATCATCGAGTAGGTGAGGTCTATTGTCCCCCTTAACGGCCTTTGGAGGTAGTTAGTACTGACATCACGATTCCCATTTTACAGATGAGGAAAGTGAAGCTCTTTGAGGTTAGGTGACTTGGCCCAATCACAAAGCACAATACAGGGATGGAGACAACTCTAGTTTGATGAGAACACAGAAGAGGTTAAGGGAAAACTGATGGGCTAAGGATGGGCAAGGGCCCATATGGTAGGGCCTTGAATACCAGTCCCAAGTTTCAGTTCAGACAGACATGGAGGAGTCACTTCAGATTTTCAGGCAGCAAAGTAACAAGGTCACAGGTCATTGGTTGCCTTACCTGGCCCGTGGGGTGAAAGAAGTGGAGAGGGATGGTGTAGGGAAATCAGGAAAAAGAGGAGGGCACAGTGGGAACAGGGACAAAGGGCCTGAAGCCTGGGCCCCTTTCAAGTAGAAACAAAAGGGCTAGGCAAGGGAAGGGCTGGTGAGAAGAACACTTTCAAAATTAACAGTTAGGTTTCCTTGGTCTACCTTTTAGATGTACACTTTCCACAAAAAGGGGGCGGGAACAGCTGATGAGCCAAACTTAAGCTACAGAGAAGCTGCTTGGCATTTTTGTATTTGAAGAGGGACAGCCAGAACATTACTGAAACTTTTCTAATTGATTTTCTTCTTCCTTTGCAAAGGACAAAAGATTACAAGGATGTTACATTTAATATCATTTCTACCACAAAACACTGATATTAAGCCTGTAAAAAAACATATTAAATGTTTCATTTCCATTTCACAAAGAACAAAGAAATAGAATATAGGAATTATTAACTTGCCCATAAGCAACATCCTTTATATTAACAATGATAATGACAGCTTATATTTAAAAATGGGCTTGTTGTTTTTCCTCAATCTCCTGTTACTCCTGACTTAAATATTACATGCCAGTCAGTGGCACCATAATTCATTCAGTTTTCTGGGTTCAGAATCTTGGTGTCTCTGACCCTTCTCTCATCCTCAACTTCTCCTTTCCAGTTGTGTCTGACTCTGTGACCCTGTGGACCATACTGTCCATGAGATTTTCTTGTCAAAGATATTGGTGTGATTTGCCATTTCTTTCTCCAGTGGATTAAGACAAGCTCAAGAGGGTGTCTTGTCCAGAGTCACACAGCTAGCAAATGTCTGAGGCTGGATTTGAACTTGGGTCTTTCTGATTCCAGGCGCGGTGCTCATCCACTGAACTACCTAGTCATCCCGAGCAGTATCTAGTTAGCAAATTCTAAAGACAAAAAATCTCTTGCACCTGTATCATCTTCCCTATCCCACTAGGACCAGTGCAGCAAAAAATTCCATCACCACTTAGAACTAGTGTTAATAGCTTCCTAGTAAGTCTTCCCAGATCCAAAATATCCTCACTATCACTGCCAGGCACAATTAATTACCTTCCTCATACACCCAACAGTGTCCTATTGCTTGAGGGACTGCCTAATATTCAAGGCCCTCTTCCCCAGTCTTATCTCAGACTACCACTCTCTGTTCTAGCCAAACAGACTTGTTCGGTGGCCCTCATATACAGCCTGCACTTTCAGGCTTCTGTCCTTTTTAGACTTATTGGCACCCCTCCGCCTGGACCAGACACCCCTGATCTCTTTCCCCCAACACCAACACCAACACCCAGCCTGTCAATTTCCTGCTTTGATTCAAATGTCACTTCCTCCAGTCAGGCTTCTCTGGAGCGTTCCCCACAGCCCCCAATCAGCATTTACTAAGGACATCTTTGTTTATCCTTTGGGCCTCTCACGCATTTACTGCTTATTCTTTCGTATTATTTATTTGTAGCACGGTTCCCTACTAGCTCTGCACCGGGAGGGATTTGTCTTACCTAAAATGTGTATCTCCCTAGATACAGCAAACACACAGTAGGTGCACTTTTAAATGTTTACCGATGGAATTTATAGAGCTTTTTAAAGCTACAAAATGTTCTCATACTCCCACAATGGTCAAGTACTTTGAATTATTTTTTTCCAGCAAAGTTAACAGACACTGTCTTTTAATATTTTAATATATTTTAATAATTTTAAAAATGGATGGCCAAGATTAAAATAGAGTACACTTTTTTTTTTCTGCAAACCTAACTGGCCCATAAGGTGATGACACTCGACTAGCCTTATAGTCTAATCCCACGCCCCTACCCCGGGACAGACTATATTCAGAGCTGCTACCTGCATCAGAAATCTTTGGTGATCCTGTAAAGACCTAAAACATTCCCAATGGACTCCTGAGGCAAAATGCCTTCCAATCCAGAGAAAAGAACTATGGAACTGGATTGCAGAACGAAGCAGACTATCTTCTCTCATATTATGTTCTGTTTTGGTTTTTCTCATGATTTTTCCCATTCTTTTTAATTCTTCTATGCAACATGACCCATGTGAAAATGTGTTTAATAAGAATGTATGTGTAGAACCCATAAAAGATTACATGCTGCCTCAGGGAGGGAGGGGGAGAAAATCTAGGGCTTATAGAAGTTACTGGAGGAAACTGAAAACAAATAAATTAATTTTTAAAAACTTAAAAAAAAAAGAAATACTTGGGGATAGTAGTGGTGGTGGTAGTAGAATGGACCATTTTTAAATGCAGAAGCACTATGTGCAACAGGAATGTTTTTCCTCATCTATTTGTCTGGAAGAATTAATGTAAATTCAGTCACTGGGTTAAGAACTCCACGGTTGTTTGCTTAACTTTAATTCATTACTGGTCCAAGTTCCGGTTACCAACCTGCACAAAAGTGAATGAACAAGAGGAACCTGAAAAAGCCCAATGTTTGATGAGGCAGTTCCATTAATTAGCCACAGAGCCTTAAATATTACTCTGAAAAACCTAACTACAGTCATCACAGTTGTTTAACCCTAAGACCAACAAAATATGAAATGCAAATCATGATTTATCTTACGCAAGTAACTTTTCTTTCCAAGAGCAATCGGTGAAAGCCAGAAATCCGATGGTCATCTAATATAAAGTAATAGAGAAAGAGCTACTTAACTGGATCAACCTCGCCCCCTGGAGGTCAAGGGTCCTCAGTCTCCAGCAGTGCCCAGCCCAGGGCAGACGTGCCACAAAGGACTCTAGGACTGGCCTGGGGGGGGTTTCTTTCCAAGAAAAGGAGAACGAATTTTTCCTCTCTTTCCGAATTCAGTGACTTCGAGGCCCAGCTGGCTCCTCTGGAAAATGCCCCCGGAGACCCCTCCCAACACAGCAATGGGGTGGAAACCTAAGCCTTAGGAAACCTGGAGCACCAGTCACGTTTTTTCAATCACCGCCCCACCCTCCCAGGCGCGGCGGGAGCGGGGCTCGGGGAGGGCTCCCTGGCATCCAGGGCTGGGCGGCGAGGGCACCCTCGGTCACACGCTCCCCACAACGAAAGGAAACACAGTCGGAGGAGGGAGGACCCCCTCCCCCAGCCCCTGAGCCAACGCGCAGGACCCGCGTTCCAACCGAGCCGCGGGCTCTCTGCGGGCCCCGGCATCCAAGAGGCGCCGGGACGGGGTTCAAGGCCAGCCTCCGGCACCTGGTATCGGGGTGACCCAAGGGTGACCTTGGGCAAAGGCCTGGGGCGCTGCCTGCCTCAGTTTCCTCGTTTGTAAAATGGAGACGACCGCGGCCCCCCTCCCCAAGCTGCCGGGAGGCCCCAATGAGGTACCCCCGGAACGAGCTGGGGAGGAGCCGGCTCTTGGGGTTATTCCCACCCCCACCCCCCACGGCAGGGAAACAGTCCCGGGGACGGACGCTGGTCCAGCCCTCGGCTCCGCTCTCGCGCCCGGGTCCTCGGGCCTGGCCCCGGGTCCGGGCCCCGCAGCTCCAACCCCGGGCTGCCCCGGAGCCAGAGGCCGCAGCGGCCGGGGCCTCTCCTCCCTCCCCGGGGCGGCGCACGGCGGCTCGAGCCCTGGGCCCCGGCGGTCCTCACCCCGGCGGCGGCGACGGTGGCGGCTCCTCCGGCTCCCCCGGCCGAGACGTGGCTGTGCCGCGGGCGGGGCGGGGCGCGGAGGGGCGGGCCGGGGCGGCGGGTTTCTGCGTCCCCCCGGAAGCGTTCCTCCCCGCTCCGAGCCCCGCCCCCCGGAGGTGAAAGGGCCCGGAGCCGCAGGCTCTCCGAGGGCCGGGGACCAGCGGCCCTGAGGGCGCGGCGGAGCGGGTTTCCTGGGGGCACTCTCAGGGACAGCACGACTTCCGCTCTCTTCGGGAGGCAAGCCGGAGCCTGGCACCCGCCCCCTCTGCAACCCAAACAGGAAGGAGTTGGCCAGCCCTGCTTCCGGCGGAAGCAGGAGGGCTCGAGGGCCCGCTTCCGGGCCGGCACGTCCGGGGCTGTCCGGCAGGGCCCCGGCCGAAGGAGCGGCGTGAGTGGTGCCCGCCCCTCCATTCCCCCTCGGGCGCACGGGCCTCGCCGGCCGGGGCGGGGCTAGGGGCGGGGCTCAGGGCTCCGGGAGGTCGACTTTCCGTTAGAACGGGGTGGGAGGTGGGGGAAGGGAGAGTCTCTCCCAGTCCTTGAGAGCAGGGCCTTTGGTCTTCGCCTCCCCGGGGCCTGGCCCGGTCGGGGGGATGGCGGCGGGCCAGCCCACTCACTGCCCCGGGGGCCACGCACACCCTCTCCCCACCAGGTTACCGTCGGCTTCCTTCGGGGTTTGACCCTAACTCGTGGCAGGGGAAAGCCACCCGGGAGACACGTGAGCAGAGAGGGTGACAGGGTTGGCGTGGCCCGAGCGGAGGGTCACGTGACCAGGGCTGGCCGGCCTAGCGGGCGGATAGATCCCGGGTGGTCCCTGCTAGAACGGGGCCGGTAAGTAGGAAGTGCCCGAGTTAAATCTGAACTGGGGCCTCCTGACTCCGGGCCCAACCGTATGTTTCCTTCCAGTGAAATTTAAGCTACAGGAAGCCAGGGCTGTTTGCTTTATGTCTCCATCCCCAGCGTCTATTGGGCTGCTTTGTAAACAGCAGGCACTCACTGGCAGTCAGGAAGATGGGTTTATCTAACGATTGCTCTCCATGAGATTGCACTTCCCTTGGCCTCCTTTTCCACTGCAGAAGTTATTCTTGGACTCTGCCTCACAGGATTATTAGGAACATTATGACTAAAAAGTTGGCAGGCACCTTTTAATGCAAACTTTTCTGAAAGCTTACCCACCCACTCCAAGGCAGTACCCTTCTGTCTGCCAAGGTACTTCTGGCAGCTCCTGCTTGCCGTTGAAGACTTTATCTTATTAGAAATCCAGAATCTCTGCAGTGTTCAGGTTCCCTTGTCAGAAGCTGAACCTGTGCCTAGTCAGCCCCATGGCAGATGACTGGCGAACCCTGCTTGCCATGTGGATTACAGGGGGGATAACCTGACCCCATCGTAACCCTGGCTTCAGCTGGTCACTCCTCTCCGGAATCTGCTGTGAACTTTGTAGTCCTAACATTCCCGATTGAAGAGTTGTGCTATCAAGTGTGAAGTTCTAGGGGAGGATTCTGAAAGCAGGAAACATTCCAGACAAGCAAGCAGGGCTGCCACATATCTTGGGCATGGAGTAGGATTAATTTGGGATACAGGTCCCATTGGGAAAGGGGAACCAGAGAGAAAAGTGTATTCAGGGAATTGGGAGATGTTGACCCTGTAGGTGGACAGTTTAAGCATTGAGTGCTTACCCTGTCCAAGAGGCTGTGCACACAGACAAAAACAGGAAATGTGGCTTAAGAAATACCACAGATAGAGAAGTCAATAGTAGATAATCAGAGGTGACTGAAGAGTTTATAATACTAACAACAAAGAGGTTTCCCATAGGAAAAAAAAAGTTGAACCTTGAAAGGAGGTAGGGTGGGGAGGGTATTCTAGACACACAAACGTGCAGGTAGATGGACTACTGAGTTTGGGGAACAACAGGCTAGTTGGGCTGTAACTGATTGAATGAACAGGAAATACCAGAGGCAGATTGTAGAAAAGGCTCTAAATGCAATGCTAAAAAAGTAGGAGTTCATCTTCAGGGCACAGGAAGCCACTGACCTCTTGTGCAGGAGACACGTGTTAGTAATATCTTGGCAGTTTTGTGGACAGATTGTAGGAGAACATGGTGTAGGGAAGCTAATTAGGTTTTCACAACAGTCAAAGAAGTGATAAAGGCCTCAAATTGTGGTGATTGTGGGTACAGACAGAATCAATAGAACTTTGTGACTAATTGGATATAGGGATGAGAGAAAAGGAGAGGTCACAAATAGCTGGGACAATGCTCCTGCCCTTTGCAGAAATGGGGAAATTTGGAGGAAAGGAAGGTAATGGTTTTATTATGGACATGTTAAAGGACCTCAGGGAAGGGGTCATTTTTTTCATTTTATCTTGACATCCCAGAATATGGCACACAGTAAGTGTTTAATCAAGGCCTGCTGAGTTCCTTTTAAAGCATAGTGAGGGAGAGAAAATATGAATCTGAAGCCTAAGCTAAAGTATAGGCCCAGAGGGGGGAGACTGAACTGACATCTGAGAAAGCTGGAACTTGAGAGGGAATTAACAACATGCCTCTTAGTCCTTAATCTCAGTTCCTTCCTTTGTAAAATGGAGTTAATATGTATACTATTACTGCCTACCTCACAGGGCTGTTGTGAGGAAAATGCTTTGCAAACCTTAAAATCATTAAATAAATCTATACTCTCCTTCTTTGAGCCAGTTTCCTCACTTGTAAAATAAAGGGGGTGGTCTAGACCAGTGCTTCTTAAACTGTGGGTCTCAATCGCATGTGGGGTTGTGAAAAATTTGGCAACAGTAAAAAGTTTCTGAATGTGCAACAACCAAAAATTAATTAAAAATCAAATTCATAACAAATCTGAGGTATTTCAAGGAGCATTTGCCACAAACTTCCCTACAGCCTTGGTTCTGAGCACAAAGCATGCACATTTTATACTGAGCATGGCCTTGTGCCACGCAAAGCCAACAAACACTGCCAAAAAGCATAGTGGAAAAAGTTTAAGAAGTCCTGGACTAGCTGATGCCTAGTGCTAAATCCTGTGACTGACTCTTCAGTCTAATGGTGGCATCTCTGTAGCTTGTTAGAAGTCCCTGGAAGAATAGGTGGTCTTCTCACCTTCTTTTCTCCAAGGAGCTAGATTCAGGTGCCACTTGTAGCTCCTCAACGGGAGGAGATGGCGTTTCTGATTTTTGTCTTGGTGCCTCCAGCATGGGGCCTAAGACCTGGCATGACAGCAGGCGCTACTTAATAACTTGGTCAAAGTCAATTCCAAAGAAAATGATGTAGCTAAGGAGACACCATTTCCAACAGTCTTACTGGGAGAAAAGCATTTCATTGTGGGGAAGAGAACAATGGTTTCAGAGACCATGGACCTGTTTTTGACCCCTGGCTGTGTTACTTGTGAGACCCTAACTTTCCCGCTCTGGATTTTTGTCTCCTCACCTATAAAATGAATGGGCTTCACTCCCAGATCTTTAAAAAGTTCTTTTCCAGATCTAAATCCTACTGACAAACTGCTGCTAAGATATTTGCTTCCCATGTGACAAACAAGTAGCTGAGAAAGCCCAGTAGGTGTTTAGCAAGGCCTACAGAAAGTTTGAGGTCAAAGCCTCAAACACCAACAAATCCAATACAATCATGTTCCACCAGCTATCAGTACAAGGGAAAAAAGACCCCATGAAACAAAGACACAGACAACAACAAAATTTAAGGTAGGTTAGTTTTCTTCCCCTCAGTGCAAGGAGTTGTAGCTTGAGGAAAATCACAAACGCATTGGAAGAACATCATAGAACAAAGCCCTCAAGTATCAAATTCATAGCCAAAAGCTGGATTTTTGTGGGACACGCTTCCCTTAACCAGGATCTAAGGCTCCCAGGTGTGTTCTAAAGTTGACTGTACTTGACAGATGAAAACAGGTTGTATTTCTGCTGTACTGAAACAATCACATTCAATGAGAACTGCTGGACAGTGACGGAAAGGAGTCCTGTCAAGAACACTTACTAACCACCTTGTATTCTTAGTCACTTAAGAGAATAATTACAAGTCAGGTTCTAGGTACTCCTTTGTCTCAGCACTTCCAGATCCAACATAACTGAGAAAGCTTCTGTCCCACTGTACTCACTTCAACCTTGTGCATAGAAAAGCAGATTTATATTTTCTAAGGAAGAAGAAGTGGGAAGCTCTGAGAACCAGGTGGTGTGTTGATAGTGACCCAGCACCCAAGATCAGCTTCTAGACAAAGCCCCACACAAAATGAAGCACAACCAAAGTGACTTTGGATGAGATGCCAACACTCAGTCTTCATCGGTGGTAGAAGCATCAGCAGACTGATCACACAAATTTTCAGCATGGCAACAGATTTTTTGAAAAAAACATTGGCATAAAAGGGAGACAGAGGTAAACAATAAGCACATTTCTGCACTGTAACAGAAAGGATTTACCTCCATCAACACAGGCTACACCAAAAAGACAACTGGAAATGACATTCCTGAGAAGAGACAGTAACTTGCAGGTTTTCAGGCAAATGATTACTGATAAAACAGGCATGGTTATGTAAAACAAAGGAGCGAAAACAAATATGCTTTACATAAAACAATCATTCAAGTATTATTCCAGATAAAATTTTAATTCTAATGCAGAAGATGCCAGGGCAAGTAGGAAACAAAGGCTGCCTGCCGCTGTGGCAGAAGTTGTAAATGGGTGCACGTACACGTGAGACACTGTCTGGGATTTCTGAACAGAGAGAGGTGACTTGGGCACAGTCCAGCAGGAAGACACAGACCTCTGGAGCTGGGATCAAATTCCACAGTCAGTGCTTAAAGTGGAATAAGGAAGCACCCAATTCAGGATGCTTGAGGATGCTAAAAAGCCGCAGGATGGAATGTGAACCCTCTTTGTCCCTCCCCTTCCTTCTCGAAGCTCTGACTTGGAGTAGTGTGTCCTGTGTCCCTTTTCACTGAAGTATCAATTTGTCTAAAAACATGAAGCATAATTAAAACCTAGGAACTATAGAGGTAACTTGGTTTGGCTGATTTCCTAGTGAGTCCAAGCAAATTCAGGCTATACACCTGGCAACCTGGTTAAATCCTGATTTGGGATGGTTGAGGAAGAGCATGGAATTGATTTCCTTCTCTCTTTCTCTCCAGGGAGCTACGGTCTGGTACCACCTGTAGTACTGGATTCCCACTCAACAGTGGGAAATGCTTCCAATTTTAGTCTTTGTGCCCCCAGGATAGGACCCAATGCCTGGCATAATAGACAGGCACTACTTAATAACTATTTGTTAAAGTCAGTTCCAGAGAGAATGATACAGCTGAGGAAACACCGAACTCCAATGCCCAGTGAAAAGAAATATTTATGAGAATATTAGGAGTCTTGTTTTTGATGTCACACAAACCTAAAGCAATGGAGGAAGGCTGTCTCTCTTGTGGCAAATGTTTGTTTCTTGTAATAAAGCAGCTATGTACTGCCATGTGGTCCCTCCCTTAGATGGCAACACTAAAGGGGCATGTACCAGTCACAGCGTGCCAATGAGGGAATCTGCCAGTGACACTATTTGGTCTTCCATGTGTTTGCAAAGATCTACAGACTCACACAAAGCATTTCCTATATGCAGGACAGTCTCCCAGCTTCTAACTGGCTTATAAATCATACATTATATTATTTGTGCTGCTTGTGAGATTTAATTCTAATAAGGAATGAAAAGCACCAGACTGACTAATCTAAAAGACACACACTCGCGCACACATGTATATGAGTCAAACTTTTTCCTACAGCAAAGCACTAGGCATGCCCTATGGGCTGTAAACATTTGATTCTTTTTCTTAAGCAACAAAGAAACAGTGTATTCGATAATTTTTTGTCCTTTTTTTGCCATATGAAATTCTTGGTAAAAAGGGATTCCTGATCTAACAACCATTTGGTGAAGGTAGAAAAAAACAAAATGAGGCTTTCCTCTCAAAAGATGGGAGTTGGTGGTGAAATTTTTCCTTTGATGATCATGGCTTTCACCCAACCCGATGCACAACAAACACTCAGTCTCAAGATATCTCATGAGCTTCAGTGCCATTCCTGCCTATCCTGAGTGCCTCTTCCAGTCTACCACCACCACCACTGCAGGAATGACATGGCTGATGGGCACCAAGAAGTGCTCCTCAAGTTACTTAAAAAAGGTCTTACTCAAATGTAAAGCTCTACAAAATTTAAAAAAAAAAAATCACACCAGTACCTGATGCAGAGATATCCAACTCCCCTCCAAAAGGGAACTAAAAAATGCCCTGAAAACATTTATGCTCCATATTTGAGGTCTTTAAAAATTTTTTGTTTTACATACAAATATCCAAGACTTTCAATACTTCAAGGCTTAGTTCTTGAAGCGTGTTTGTTCACAAATATGATTGAATTTCCTGAAAAAAAGAAACATTTTCAAGTTACACAAAAAGACAAGACTCAATGAAACAGATGAACTCTGAACGCCCACAGATGTCACAAACTACAGCTGGCTGGGTAAGATCTGACCATAGTCTGTTCCTATGGTTTCTAGAGCTGAGGACCTGAAGTTTCAAGTTTCCAGAAGCCTTCTAGTGGTCTGTGGACAAAAAGTGGCAGTAACTAAGCCAGACTTCTCCAGAAATCACTCATCTGGCTTTTGCCTCATAAAGAAGTAAGACAAAACTAATTCTGTTGTTGGGTTCCAGGAAGACACAAAGGCCAGTAATGGTACAGCAGGAGGAACGGGGGCCTGAAGACAGAGCTTAGTTATCTGTTCAAATCACCAACCTGACAACCCAAAACTGTTGCCCACTTCTACTTAAAGCCTGAGCAGCATAAAGATGTCCCTAGATATGAAATAGGTATGTTGTAGCTCCATCATAAAATTTGGGAAGCAAATTATATTAGTTCCATTGACCTTTACTACAGTTTCAGAGATCTAATAGTTATTTCTTGCCCTTTCCACTTTGTGCTGAATAAACAGGAGATCCTCTAGGTCAGGGCTTCTTAAACTTTTTCCACTCATGACCCCTTCAGCGATTCTTAAATTGTAGTTTAAGAAGCACTGTGCCTACGCCATTGCCAGCCATTTCAAGCTAAAAGTCCAAGACAGTTGTCCATTTCTGCAAGTTCCTACTCTTCCATCCTGTGCTTGGTGCCAGTCAAAGATGAAGAGAACTTGGCTCCACTGTAAAACTAAAATGGGACAAAGAGCTGAAGCAGGGAAGCAATCACGGTGAATTTCTTTAAGAAACCTAGAGTCCTGCTTTCAAATTGGAACTATTTTTCTTAATGGTCACATAGGAAAATTTGTTGCCAAAAATATTTCCTCTTCAGAAACTATGTGGAAAAGTAAGCGAAAGTCTAGGTAGGGAGGGCGAAGGTACTTTTTCTTTTGTTTTTCACTCGTTTTTACTAAAATTTTTCTTCATCACAGTTTTTCCGTCTAACAAATCTCCCACAGATTTTGTCCTACTCTATTTTAGAAAACAAATCCTAACCTGTCACTGCTGAACATCGGCACCCTGTGCCCTTAGAATAAATGCCCCACCCCCCTCAAATTCCATTAAAATCCATATTTCATTGGCTGTCACTCACATGGCATGGTGTGCTTTAACCTGAGTCCGGCAGTTGCGCCCCCAATAGCAATCAGGACGAGATGTTACAGTCCCTGAAAAAGAAGCCAAAGATTCTGCTTAATGGTGATTGTAAACAAAGCAGAGTGGGAGTTCCTGGAGAACACTAACATTAGTAACCACTTGGGTTCTGGCTTCCAAGGCAGTTTCACCAAATGGCTGTGAAAACAGTTCACCAAGCACCAAAAAAAAAAATGAAATTGTCTCATTCCCAACAGGGTGTCTTTATTGAAAAACACCATTTTTACTAGTATTGATATGGAGAAAGTCTTTTTCATGCTTCTTGGATGGAGCTGCCATTAAAGCAGAAGAACAATTCTCCATTCCCAGAGTTGCAAGCTTTTGCTTATAACAGGCTTGGTCCTGGCCTTACTGCAGCCAAGAAAACAAGAAAGCAAGAACCTTTTAAAAATAAAATTTAATATTTTTTCTTATTCTCCTAATTACATGTAAAAACAGTTTTAACATTTTTTTAAAATTCTGAGTTCTAAATTCTTTCCCTCTCTCCCCTCATTAAGAAAAGATAAGCAATTTGATATAGGTTATATATGTGCAGTCACACAAAACATTTCCTGTTAAGTCATGTTGTGAAAGAAAACACAGACAAAAAAAAAAAACACAGAAAAATAAAGAAAACATATGCTTCTGTCTGCATTGAGAATCCATCAGTTCTTTCGCTGAAGCCGGGGAGCACTTTTCATCATAAATCCTTCAGAACTGTCTTGGATCCTTGCATTGCTGAGAACACTAAACTATGCACAGCTAATCGTCATACAGTACTGCTTTTACTGTATACAATATATTCTTAGCTCTGCTCGTTTTACTTTGCATCAGTTCATGTAAGTCTTGGCTGAGCAGCCCTTAAAAAGCAAACAAGGCAATTTCATTGCCTGGAGGCACTTTTCCTCACCTGGTAATTCTGAAGCAGGGATATTTTGTCTGTACTGGTACGTCAGCTCTCGGAAGTTGCGTAGGCCACAGCAATAACACAGCACAGTGTTTCCAGTAATTCTGTAATCTACAAAAAAAATCCTTATACACAACATCACACAATCCTCATGTAATGTGCTGTTTCACAAAGCACCAACCATCTCGCTGACAAATCACAAACAGTATTTATTCAATAGTAAAATATGTCAGTGATACACTAAAGCCAATATACAGTGGCTTGTGCCTCAGAAATATGCATCACAGTGGAGGAAGCACTAGACTTGGAGTCAGGAGACCCAAGTGCACATCCAGCCTCAGGTACTGTTTAGCTGTGGGACTCTAGCAAGTGACTTTATCTCACCCTAAGCCTATTCCTTCATATCTAAAACAGGGATAGTAATAGTGCTTATCCCTCCACGGTTCTTGTAAAGCTCTTTGCTAACTTTCATTAGCTGAAGAAGCAGTTTTAATGGTAATGATGACAATGATGATGGTAGCTAATACCTGTACAGTGCTTACTCTTTGCCAGGCACGTTACAATACCCATTTGAGCCTCACAACAACCCTAGGAGGGGAGGGGCTGAGATTTTCCCTATTTTACATATAAGGAAACTAAGGCAGAGGTTAGAAGACTTGTCCAGGGTCACCCAGCTGATTTGAGGTCAGATTTGAACTCACAGCTTCCTGACTCGGGCCCAGCACTCTACCTACAGTGCCACCTGTCTCCATGGATGGTCTGAGAAGAGAGGATACTTTGTCCAAGTGAAGCAATGAAGGAAGGCGGGAGGCCTGAGCATGTTTGTAGGGAGACGGAGAGGAGCAGCCACTCATTTGCCTGCATAAGTTCCTCCTCAGGTGCTTCCTGGCCCTCTTCTATGGAATGTAAACTCCTTACAAGCAAGACCATTTCATTTTACAGTACTTGTCTTCCCTGAACCTCGCCAAGTGCCATGCACATAACAGGTACTTGCTACAGGCTGGATCAGTGAGATGGGGAGGGCTGATGGATGACTGTGCTCGCAAGAGGTAGAAGAGACCAGTGTGCTTTAAGGAGGTTAAGGGATTGAGAGATCAGATTAATGCTACGGTCATCAACATGCTGTTGGCACAGGACTGAGTCAAGAGGAAGATGATGGACCAGACAGTAAACTCACTAAGAAAGTTGGGAGAATGGAGAATTCAGGTCTTCTTGACTGCAGGTCTGGCACTCTGTCCACTGCACGATCTGGCTGCCTCTCACTAGTGACCACTTAATAACCACATGTTGACTCAGGGTAGTGGTGCATGGAGCTGAGCCTTACTGTCCAACCTATGACTAGCTTTGATGCCCAGGCTTGGGGACCCAGCAGAACAGCGGTCAGACTCTTCTGGTACACTGTCTGCATGCAGTCCTTACAGCCAGAGCCATCACAAGCTGGCCCCCCATTCTCTTGTGCAGCCTCTTTCCCCCAAAAGCAGTGTGTCCTAGGACCAAACTCTTCTGCACCCCTCACTGTCTCTCACTGTAACCCTGTTCTGCATCCTGATGGTGCTTCCCTGCCAGTGAGGAAGGTTTCTAATGTGAGTTTGAAAAATAATTTACTTAGGATTTTTAAACACTATCCACTGAAAACTCACCCTGGTCCGTAAAGAGGATCTTTTTGAAAACTTAGAAAGCATGAGAAGCTAGCCCAGACATTCCTGACAGCAGCAAGTGTAACAAAATGCTACCACTGCCTCTTACAAAGAAATGGGCACAGAAGTCAGGGGATTCCCTGAATACTCACCATCCTTCCTAATGAGGAAAATCAAGTGTCTGAGATGATACAAGAACAGGAAGCTCACCTGACAAGAGAAACAGCCCCCTCTGAAGAGCCAGCAGACTTTCATTTAACACGTTCTTCCACGTTAAGTTCCGGGATGCTAGATAATTCTGTGAGGAGATGGGAAAAGTCTATTACATAGCACACAGAGAAAGAAAAGGATGAGGGGAGAAGAAATGGGGGGACAAGAGAGGGAGAGAGAGGATGGGGGACGAGAGAAGGAAGAAAAAGAGCAAGCTAAAATGAGCTGGGCTGGGTGGCTCCAAAACACAGCCCTATAACATGGCCATGGTAGAGATGGGCCAGTGTTACTGACCAAGGGCCAAAAGTGCTCAGGCTAACAGCAACACTTTTGTTGGCTAACACTCAAGTTCCTATGTCTACTGGAGAACATTTTGTGGGGACAGTAATAAACGAGTAGACCTGAGTTGGGCTCCCATCTCTATCCTGGGTTTCCACTGGAGTCAAAGCTGATGCTCAGAAAGCTCTGGGGGCTTGCTGGCTCTTCTGAGCCCCAAATGAAGATTTTGCATTCTTGTTTAACCAAATGAACCATTCATGTTAAAAAGGTGCCAAATGGTTCTCAACATTAGCCCATGTGATTAGTGCTGGGCTGAAACCAGGAAGTACTGGGTGTGAATCCTGCCTCAGCCCCTCAACTGCTATGTGACTGGCCAACCCACTCTACTTCTCTCAGGTTGTTTTATTTGTAAAACGGGCACAATCAATCCATAAGCAGCTGCCTCAAGGACACCCTCCTTATAATTTATATTGTAAATAGTCACAGAGATCTCTGGCAAAGCTGTGTTTAAATTGAACATATCCTTAATTAAGAAAGCAATCAGATCTCCCCATTAACATTTCAAGTTTCAAGCAACACGCTTCCTCTGGAAAACCAGATGTCATATTACTGAACAGTGAAGCAAAGTCTTTAACAGGAGTCCGGCAGGGTGAGTATGCTTTTCACCCCTATGGAATATAAGGATGAATCTTTCGGAGTTGAGACTGTCATATTAAAATTCAACATTTCAGCCCGGAATGAGAGCTCTGAATTGATCTGGGAAACTATGTATACATTCTAATGTACCACCATTCTTAAAATCAAGAGGCATAAAATTAAGTCTGGCTACTGATTTTATTTACTTATTAGTAAATACCAGCCGTAAGAAATTTAGCAGATATTTTCAGGCTGGTCAACCAAGTGGAGAAGGGCTGTGGCTCCTACAGGAGTGACAGGTCTACATATACCTTCATTAACATAGAGTTGCTTTCTAGGCTTTTCTCTGGTGGTGATTACTAAGTATTTTTTACTTTTCATATCATGATGCTTTTATTTTTAAAATAAATACCTTTAGAATATCTGATTCATAGTTGTTGTTGTTTAGTACACCATCTAAACATTTTTCACCAAGATTTATCTCTGTTGAGAAGGGAGAAAATATATTATAAAATATCTTAAAATTATCGCTCACCTAACATAGAAGACAAGATATTTCCCAATCATTGTGGAAAGATTAGTCACAAGATAAAACTAGAGCCAGCAGATAATGAAAAACCAAACCCCAACTTGCTGACACTCCCTCCAAAGCATGAGCCCTCTGAGGCCTCTCCCATACTCTCCTCTGCAACTGTGAAGGTCTAAAATTGTAACCCATTTATGTTCACTTCTAGTGCTGTTTTTCTAGAAACAAGTGGAACCCCATTTTCATATGAACTTGGTGGATTCCCAAATACCCCACCCTAATTTCTGACAAATCTATCATTCTAATAAATGATTTCAATACTGAGAGAGTTTTTTGAGTTTCTCAGTGGGGTCTCAGCAGATGATCCTAGAGAACTGCTATGACCTCAAAATTCCTCAAATCTGGCAATGGATCTCTCTGAACCTAGCTAGATAGGTCTCTTGTCATTGGGATGGTTCAGGAAGGCTTTCCACCTTGGAAAGATATGCCCACACTTGTGCTTGGCTCATCATCACACTATATTGAGGTGTCAAAGCAAAACATTAGTAGGGACAGGATGAGAGGTGAGAGAGGGAAATGGGAGTCTAACTAGGCAACAAATGCAAACTTGCCCTTTTCTTGGACCTCTATGCCATCATGGAACCCTCTCCCTCTGTGTCCCTTTCCTGGCTTCAATCTGCTTCAATCTCCGTCTACAGGAGGCCTTTCCCATCCCTCTCAATGCTAGGGCTTTTCCCTCTGTTGATCCTCTCTAATTTATTCTGTATGTAACTAGCTCACATGTGATTATTGTATGTTGTTTTCCTGTGAGTTCCTTGAGGGCAGGGACTGTCTTTTATCTTTCTTCATATCCCCAGCACTCAGCCCAATTCCTGGCACATATGCCTGGGGCTTAATAAATGTGTACAGACTGACTGACAATAGCCTCAAGCTCACAGAGAAAATACACAAAGGAAAAGCCCATTTCTGGGCTCTGGAGGGACTTCTCAGCTCTATCATTACCACAGAATGGTGCCAGGCAGCCCGAGCAGCCTGTCCGAGTACAGCCCCAGTACAGGTGGCAGAAGGGCTGTGAGCAAACAGCGCCTGTGGGACACAAAGGAAAAGTGTCAGACACCTACAAGGTCAGCACTGTACTCAGCAGACCCTGCAGCCAGTGACAGGCCAGGCAGAGCAGCCCAGAGAAACTGAACCAACCCACAGAGGCCCCAGGCAGTGTCCACACAATGACTGAGGGCTGGGCCAACCCAGATGCACTGGGCTCTAGGCAGTTTATAGTACAAAGGACTCTGGGTAAAGACTGTGGAGAAGCTCAGATCCATCCTTCCAAACCCCTTTCCCTAGAGCAACAGTCTGTCTGGAGGGGGGCTGCAAGCAGCCTCACTTACACTGCTGTGGGGCAACGACATGCGGGTTCTGCTCCCTCTCAGCTCGTCTGTCTGGCATGGGCTGGAAACAGCAAGTGCAAATGGCATGACTTCCTTGTGAGGGACACACGTAGTCCTGGGCAGCTGGATCACAGACCAGAGTCAGGGGTAAGAACAAAGTAAGACTGCAGAAGCTCCCAAGACAGCACTGTCCTTGGACCCTGTGCCTGCCTTTTCCCACCACCCTGACTCTGGCCCCCCCAAACACACCTGCAGGCATCCCTCTCCTCCTCCAAAACACCAGTGACCACCAGGGCTTTTTAACATCCTCCACGGCCAGAAATGCCCTCTCCCTTCCCCACCACCTTCCTAACACCTTGTAGCTCTCCCGTGGAATCGGCACACACCATGCTGCACTACAGACATTGATGGCTGACTTACTTTCCTCACAGACTGTAAGCTTCTTGAGAGCAGGAATTGTGTCCTGTTTGTCTCTGTCCCTAGCACTTACCACAATCCCTTATATAGAAATGCTGATTAGTAAATGGCTCGCTTAACTGACGGTCCACAAATCTGATTCTCATCACTGAAATACCAGGAGTTATTCTCCTGGTCTACAGAAAGAAAAGGATGGGCTCAAAAATTAAGTTATAAACTAAGAAAACAAATCACGTATTGTTATTCCTGCCAAGGGAAAAGACACTTTTCCCATTCAAATGGATCAGAGAACCTGACCTCATTCTATAAGTATGTGGGCACACATTATAGATCCCATAGTCTGTCTTAAGGGATACAGGATACACTTAAATATACTCTGCACATAAAAGCAGACAAGAGAGCACTGAGAATATTCAGGACCTCCATAAATGTTCGTCTTTCTGCCATGGCCAAATTATTTTCTACCTATGCTGAATGTGCAGGCTAATCTCCCTCCTGAGCGAGGAGGTAATTGGACTCGAAAAATGCCTCTCCACTCTCTAGTTAACAGGAAGAAGGAAGTGTTCCTTTTATTAAAAAGAAAAAAAAAAGGGAAACCTCAATGTGAAAACAAAGGAAAAAGTATCTGAAGGGGAGGGGGAAGGGGTACCCTGACCTGCACCAGGAGATGGAGGGTGGAAAGGGCTGAGGACACAAACTAAACACGCACAGCTGAGGATACATGCTATGGAGAGGGGCTGCTGCCTGTCCTCTGAGGAATGAGGCCTCACTTCTTCATCACAGGGACTGCTGTCAGGAAAGAAGTCACCCAGGGACATACAGAAGAAAAGAGCAGTGGGGGTCCATCAATCAGAGAACAATAGCTTGTCCAACCACAGGGTCCTACCAGAAGGATGCTGAAAAACTCTACTGATGACCCTGTGTCTTGGCCGAGAAATGGAAGACTTGAAGTGTCTAAGTGGAGTCTTCATGACTGTTGCCACAAACACATTTTGGAAGGGAGCAGCTGGTTTAGAAGATAAAATTACCTGACCTGACCACAGCTTAAAAGACAGGAATGACAGAAGCTCTTGGCTAGGGATGGAGCATACTTATGAGGGCTAATAAAAATGTGAAGGAACTAGTGATAACTTTTAGTCTTAATCCGTCAACAAGAAGAAACAAATGGTTGCTGAAATGGAAATGATAGCAATTTTTGGAAAGAGGTAGTGGAAAAACTGAGCAAAGTCTGACATATTGCCTAGATTTTTATAAAGCTGATTTCAAAAGGTCTGGAGTAAATATGAACTGAAATCCTAAAGGGGAAGTTGGCCTGGAAGAGATGGGGAAACTTTAAAGGACAATATTCTGGAGATTTGCAAAGACAAAGAGTTCTTTAAGGAAGAGGAGAGTTATCTAAACAGACCTAAATAAATTTCCATCAGCCAATTTAGATTTTAAAAGGCATCTGTAAAAGATGGTAGCAAGGGCAGGTAAGAGGATGAATATGAATGTGACAGATCCAGTAAGAATGTACTAAAAGCTCTACATGAGCTAAGGCTGGTAAGGAAAGCTAACAAGACCAATATATTTTTTAAGCTTTCTTGAGGGAAAAGAAGATCAAAGAGCCTTATGCAGAAGAGGTAGGAAAGGGACAGCTGCCTAACTTGTATTTTGCTTTTGTTTTCTTGCCAGGGAGAACAACCTTTAGATTAGAAAGAGAGCCGAGGTGACTAATAGGGGATGATACCCAAGGTAAGTAGGGAGACTGGAAGAGAGGCCTTGATGAACTCAAGTAAACCCTAGAGCCGACATACACCTGTGCATGGAAAGAACAGGCAGGCATGAGGAACCCATGGAAAACCATGGAGAACAGAAGAGGCACTGTAGGTGTGAAGAAGGGCAAATATCCTGCCCGTGATTCCCTGCAAAATTCTAGAATGCAGACGAACACCTACCTAGACAAGAAAGGTAAGTCTATTTCCAGGGGCGAAAAGAGAATCTAAGAGCTATCACACAGCCTAAGTATTAATACAAAACACTCTGTCTCACAGGAAAGGTTTTCAGCTAGACAAAAATCCCACTTATGTAACAAACATTTCTTCACAAGTCTGGCTACCTGGTTTCCCAATCTGTACAGAAACACTCCAGGGAGCAAGAAAACCACCCTGTCCACTGAGGCCATACCTGCTCACTAGGAAGCCTTCCTGCCTTA
This sequence comes from Potorous gilbertii, assembly GCA_028658325.1. Classification (NCBI taxonomy): domain Eukaryota; kingdom Metazoa; phylum Chordata; class Mammalia; order Diprotodontia; family Potoroidae; genus Potorous; species Potorous gilbertii. Next base: position 210,164,484 of record CM053773.1, read on the forward strand.
TTTTGGCTTATGTTCCCAACTTCACGTGAGTGTTTTTAAGCATGCTTTCCTTGGCCCTATCTTCTCTTCTCTATCTCAGCAGGCTCATACAGCAATCATCTCGTCTGTATCATCTCTGCAGATGACTCTCTGACCCCGATTTTTCTCCCATGTTTCAGATCTGCCCACAGGACAATTCTACCAGGAACTCAACATGTCCAAAGATGGATTTATTATCTCCCTCCTCCAGCCCATCCCCACAAAGAGCATCTCTTCAGATTTTTTTTTACTCAATAGCATCCATTTACTCAGGTTTTTTAACTTTTGAAATCTTGGTGTTCTTTCTTCCTCTTCCTGCCTCCTCCCTTCCCACACTCAGACCCTGAGTTTCCTCAGCACCAGCCACCTCCTCTTTTCACACTGTCCCCACGGAGGGTGGGCCTTCCTTCCCACCTGCCTCACAATGAACATGCTGACCTGGACTTCTTCCCAGCAGCCAGATTCCTTTTCTTGATGCAACTGTTCCTCCTCTGCCCCATCTCTGACAGGTCCCTGTGGAATCCTGCTGTTTCAGGCCCTCCACATACTCCTCTAATCTCATGGGATTCCCCTCAGACACAACCTCAACTCTGCCCAAACTGGACTACTTACCACCCCCCGTACAGAACATCAGAGTGGAAAGAGGGCTGGACTCGAATCCCACCTCGAGTTTACTAGCGGTACGACTGTGGGCAAGTCATTTAACCTCTGAGCCTCAGTCTCCTCATCTGTAAAATGGGGATAATCACACCTGTAGTAGCTGCCTAAGAGGACTCTCATTACAAATGAGATCATGTGTTAGCTGGTGACCCAAACTGCTACAATGAGTGCCAGTTACTGACACTGTCATCACTACTAACACATGCCCTGGGGTTTTCCTACCGCTATGCCTTTGTGCAAGGTGATTCCTATGCCTGGAATGCCCTCTGACCCCACAGGCTGCAGGCGCCTTCTCCCTGAAGCCACCACCAATGTCCCCCAAGCCAGAATAAGTGCTTCCCCCTGCAGCCCACCTCTCCTTACCTTTCTTTAGACACTTGGCCCATAGAGTTATTGGTGTGTCACATGAGACTAAGCTCTACATGGGCCAAAACTATGTCTCATCTAATGTTGTCTCTCCCCCAGTGCCCAGCATAGGACTCTCCATGCAGGAGGTACTACATGGTTGTTGACTTAAATTTGTGTTGTCTGATCTCCTTCTACCTCCACCTCTTCCAAATGACAGATATTAGAGAAGCAGAGACTGGACAATAAATGGTTAAAATGGAAGTCAGACCTTTACCAAAAGTAAAAAAAAAAAATAGTTCAGCACTAAAGAGAGCCATTCAGAAACCCCTTGATGGGTTTTGTTAACTATTCACCTAAGCACTATTTATCCTTATGACCTGAGTACTCCTTCCCCGAATAAGCTATCACCCTACTTTTTTTTAGGGGACTCTAATGGAGGGAAGAAGAGGTTGTTCTTTCTCATTGCGTCTGAAGGATCTGTAACTTTTGGAGTCCCAGAGAGACCCCAAATGGGTCAGGTGGCAGTCATCCCTTCCTGCCTTCATATTCACCCAAAGGGACACTTAAGGATTATATAAAGTGCCACAGGCATCTGCTTGATCCTTGACTTGTTTATCGGTAAGCCAAAGCAGATGAGACACAGCAAACTGAAAGTGGATGGGGTGGGACTGCAATGGAAACCACATATCTGTAGGGAGGGTGACAGGGGACAACCAGAAGGAAACAGAAAAATAGAGAGCAGACACAGAATCGGGCTAGGGAATCTAGAGCTGGGATACCTGCCTTATGAAGGCAAAAATGTATAAAATATATTTTAGAAGGATTTCCATTAAAACTGTTAGACTAAAAGCATTAGAACTTTAAAGGAAAAGCTTCATTTATCCGGAAAATTCACTTCTCTGGAATACCTCCCTCCCTGACCCTAATAGCTCACATGTCTGAATATTCTCTGTACAACACTGAGGCAGTCAGTGCCAATGTAATTATCCCCATTTTACAGAGGAGGAAAATGAAACTCAAAAGGACAAAATGACTTGGTCACAGTCCCGCAGCTGACAAAGGACCGAGCGGGGACTCCAACTCCAGCCCTCTTCTCACCTCTCTATTATACATATGAATGGGGCATTCCTGCCTCTAGACCAGTGGCAGCACATCCTGAGCCTCAGCAGACCACTCTGATGTCACTCACCTGCAGGAAAGCTGGCAGACGTGGAGGGGGCATCTCCAGGTGCCTCAAAGGCACCTCCTTCACTCCCGGGCAGCAGGCAGGGTACAGGCTGCACACCCTGCCTTCTATAACCAGGGCACTGCCGACATACAACGTATGGCTGGCTGAAAGACAAACAGCATTCAGTCTACTGTGAGTGCCCTAAATGGAGACTGTATACAACTGATGACAGGAGGGTGGGCAGGGGGAGGGGAGGCACATAAAGATAGAAATGCCTACAGTGAGTGACACTTAGGGGAAGTCCCTGACATTAACGTATTCGCCTCCTCTCTGGACTACTCGTGATGGAGCTGCTGCACTGAGGATGGACAACTTGCGAAGGGCTCCCATGAGGTGATGGAAGACACCTGCTTTTGAGAGTCAGAAGGCTGGGGTTCAAATCCTACCTCTGGACCTTGCCCAATCTCCTTCACCTCATGGGCATCAGGTTCCTCATCTCTAAAATGAGGCTGAACTCGATGGCTCTGCTCTCTCCACCTGTTCATTCTCAGTCTCCTCTGCAGGATCTTTACCTAGATATAACTCTGGGTGAACCACCCACGCTTCCTAAGGCTCTGGGCTAGGCCCTCTTCTCCTCTCCCTCTGCACTCCTTTACTAGGTGACCTCAGCAGCTCCCATGGATGAACTAACCATCTCCAGGCTGAGGATTTTAAGATCTCTCTGTCCGGTTCTCACCTATCTCCTGAACGCTAATATACCAATTAGACATTGAGAAGTGGATGTTGCAGGGTTGTGACCTACCATTTAAGGAAGCACTGAAGGGGTTGGAAGGGGAAAAGGTTTAAGAAACCCTGCCATAGATGACTTAAACTCAGAGGAACTGATCTTCTCTCTGTTACCCAATTCCTGCCCTCTTCCTGACTCCCGTTACTGCTGAGGGTGCCACCACTGTCCCTGTCATCCAGGATCCCCGCCTAAGTATCGCCCTCAGCTACTGACTCTTTTTTACCTCCTATATCAAATCAGTTGCTTAGCATATCACAGATGTTCGTTTATCTCCTCTATTTCCATCATCAGCCTGGAGCAGGCCTCATCGGCCCCAGACTGGAGGACTACAATAGCCTGTGGGTGGGGCTCCCTACCTCCAGCTTCTCCTCACTAATGACCCTCCTCCACCTGACTGTCAGAGTGATCTTCCTAAAATGCAGGTCTGACCACGTCACTCTCTTATAGTGGCTCCCTATGCTATCTGGAATCAAATGTAATACCTTGTATGGCACCCAAAGCCCTTCACAACTGGCCCCTTCCTCCCTTTCCGGTCTTCTTACACTTCACTTCCTACTCCCCCACGACGTACCCTTGCTACCCCACTATTCTGGGAATTTTCACTGGCTGTCTTGTTCTCCTACCAGGAATTCTCTCCCTCCTCATCTCTGCCTCCTGGCTTCCTTTAGGTCTCTGCTAAAGTCACACCTTTTGTAGGAAGCTTTTTCTAATCCTTCTTAATCTCAATGCCTTCCCAGTGAAATTACCTCCAGTGTATCCTGTCTATACATTCTTTCTACATAATTGTTTTCATCTTCTCTTGGAGAGCAGTGACTTGCTTTTGCTCCTTGGGTTTCCAGGACTTAGCACACTGCCTGGCACACAGTAGGTCCTTCTGAGGGTCTGCCAACTCTACATCTATGATCCTATGATCCAGCTGATTCCTTTGTACAGAATTCTACAGATCCAACCCTATGCAGGCCATACGAACTCAACCTGAAAAGTCCTGAAAAGGCTAGTTGACCGATACTGAGGCCTTGAGTCACAGTGAGACAGTCAGGATCTCATGGATCTTACACAGCCTGTATGTGATCAACAGAGTCCTTCTCTGAATAAGCAGAAGATTCATTTTCTGGCCTATCAGTTGGGGAATGGCAGAACAAATGGTCAGTGCTCATGATAGAACACTGTTGTGTTATAAGAAACGATGAGCTTGAAGATTTTAGAAAAACATGAAAAGTTTTGCATGACATAATGCAGACTGAAATGAGTAAAATCAAGAAAACACTGTATACAGTAAAAGCAATATTATGAGAAGAGTAACTGTGAACACTAAGCTACTCTGAGTAACAGGAACATTTATATCAGTGACAAAGGACTCATGAAGATGCTCTCCACCTCCACAAAAAGAACTGATATATAGAAGTAGGTACTGTGTGGTTCCACAAAGGTATTGATATCAAATGCTGAGAACTGGAAGGGAGACGGACAACTTGGAACTCAAAAGGTAACCAAATTTTTAAAAAAAGATTCCTTTTCTGTACTTTGAAATTCAGCAATGAAATGGCCGAAACCTTAGAACAACTTTTACACCACAGAGAGTCGATACTTCCCCATCTTTTTCCCTTAACACAGAGATAACTTGAAAATTTCACCTGCTTCCTCCTCTGCAATCTTGGTTGGATTCACCCTCTCCTTGCTGTCACCACGTCTAAGACCTTGGCTCCTCTCCCAGTTGTCACTATACAGCAGCCCTATTTTGCTGTAAACTCCTTCCTGCTACCCTTGGAATTCAATCACTCTCTGTCATGCTTCTCCAATGACACTCTACCACAGCTGCATTAAGAGTTAACTTCTGATCATCACCTTCCAAACTACCCATCAGTCCACAATTTTTTACTTTCTTCTCTAGTTCTGTCCACTCCCAAAGAAATTCTTAGCCACTAAGCACCATACTAACACACGTCTTTTTCTGTGAATTCTTGTATCTTGTTCCCCTTGCATATATGGGTCTCTCTACGTTCATATCTCAAAAGTCCATGGCTCCTTCGGTGTGGGTCACATTCCCTCTACTGATGCCAACTATAACCTCTTCTGTTAGCTTGACAGAGGGGCTGGGCTGAGAAAGTTATCACTCCTGTGGCCATTCTGGTAATGAGCCTCCCTGAATTTAACTAGGCTGCTCCCCAAGTGAGAGACATACAAGCCCAATATCAACTCTTTCTAGACTGGTAGGAGTTGCCAGAGTTCTCAGTTAATAGCCAAGAGCTAACCAACTCCAACAAAGACATAACTGGTCAGTGTGAAATGTTAAAGGACCTAGAGGAAGACCTCTCAAGAACACTGGCAGCTCCTTTATGAAGGATTCATGGGAAGACACAGACAAGAACTGCACAGGATGAGAGGCTGTGGGTGATAAATTGTACCAACTGAGAACTGTATCACCACAGAACATGGCAAGGCAGCATGAAGTGATACAGATTTCATTAATCTAGAGCTCACAAGGTTTATGTCCAATACAGACAAAGCACTATACATATGGTATTTAGATGCTAGATATCTGGGTCGGGATACCTCAAAATACTATACTGGGAAATGCAGGCTCCTCACATCCACCAACTCAGGAAAGTCGCCAGTTATCAACGTTTTCTACTTCAAGAAGGTGGTATTCTCAGGAGGGAGAGGATAGATAGAATGTAAGACTGTTTTGCATCGTCTCCAACATCTAGTCACTTTAACAAATTAGAGTTAAGATTCTCAAAATGATTATTCAATACAACAGAAACTGGCACAGATTCACAAAGAAATTAAGTCAAACTGACCCAATTTTCTTTTAAAAACTGGGTTACTAGAATGACAGATCAGAGAAATGCTAAACTTTACTGCTTGTTAACTTCAGCAAGGCATGACAATTTCCTGTGGAAAACAGTTGGCTCAATAATAAATGGCACCATTAGAAAGCTCTGGAGCTGGCTGAACAACGTCAATACGTACAGAGTCCTCTAGTAAAGCACTACAGTACTGCGTTCTGGGCCCTAATCTATTATACATTTTTATTAATAATATGGATTAAACCATAAATGGTATGCTTATCAAGTATGTAGACAATGTAAAACTGGAAGGAATACATAAATGAATCAGGACTCAACAAGATCCCAACAGGTTGTAAGATGTAAAAAACTAAGAAGGTGAAATGTAATAAGGATAAATGTACACTATCATGCTGATGGTACAGCTATTGTTCAAGGCCCAGCCTAACAAGATATGGGGATCATCACCAGCTTGGACTCCAGGCAATGCTTTTCTCAGCCAAAGCAACTCTCATAGATTCCTAAAATGAAGAAGGGCTGAGATCTATCCCAGTGAGCCAAGCACTGTGCCAACAAAACCCCATAACCCTGAAATAAATTCAAAGTTTTGCACTTGAGGTTCCAAAAGTAAGCTGCCCAAGTACAGGATGGGGGTGACTGATTTAACAGTAGTTCACAGGAAAAAAAAAACAATAGGTTTTAGTTTCCTATAAGCTTAGTATGAGCCAGGTGGACAATGTGACTTCTTTAAAAAGTTAATACAATCTTAGGCTGAACTGTCCCAAATCAGACACACATGACACTGATCAGCCAGAGTCTGGCAGACTACATTCAGCTCTTGATCTCTTATCTTAAGAGCAATGCTGACAGACTGAAAGTCATATGTAATAAACAGTTAAAAGAACAGGGGCAGAAAATTTAGATGAGACACAGGCTTCTATCTGAGATGTTCTGGCTGGCTTAAGAGGACAGAAATAAGACCAAAAAGACCAATGCATGAAAGTTACAAGAAGCAGATTTTGGATAAACAAAAGAAAGAACTGGACAGAGTACCCAGCTCAGAGGAAGGATGACCTGGGTTCAAAGCCAGCCCCAGACACTTACTAGGTGTATGACCCTGGACAAGTCACTTAATCACTGTTTGCTTCAGTTTTACGTCCTGCCTTGGAAAGTGGTGGTTTTGTGTCACTGGAGGTTTCTAACAGAGATAGGATGACTATTTGCCAGGGTTACCTGCAACAGGTGGGAGGCTGATCTGGAGAATTAATCTCAAAAGTTCCTTCCAACTCTTCTATATTGTTTTGTGAGTAATCCAAAAGGGATTAAGAATTTTTTGACATAACAGTATCTCAAACAAAGCCACAACCCCCAGTGACTGCAAGCCAGCTCTGAGGAGGATCCCAAAGTCCACAGAGAGAGCCAAGAAGCTGAGCCTCTACCATGTCCCAGCTGGGGAGTCACCTGATATCTGAAGATTCACTGTCCACATCAGACAGTTCCAACAGATCCTCAGAACTTCCCTCTTCATCCGAAAAGGACCTTCTGACTTTTGGCTGCAGCATGTCCTGCGTGATTTTATTTCTGGCATCCATGCTGCGCATATCCTCTTCATTACGGCACTTATCTAGGGGTCAAGAGAAAACCACCTCAGAGCAGAAGGCGGCCAAAACCAGCAGGCCACAGGCTAAGGACCACGGCCACTAAAGCACTTTACCAGTTCCTAAGAATGGGCTGTCTTGCACTTGCCTGGGTGCTGGATAAGGTAGGCCTCAACAAGGTTGTTCAGGATGTGGTTTTTGCATATCCGTTCGACTGGACAACGGCACGTGGGGCACAGAGAGGACCGTTCCATCCAACCTGAATAGCAAGCGGCACAGAAGGTGTGCATGCAGGGCTGCAGACTGAACATAAACACAACACGGCTTGTTGACCATGTGGGCCAGACTCCCGGAAAGGGGGCGTGCTGGCACCTGCTGCCCACACGCACTAACTTCAATCTCAGCTCTCCTCTATAGCAGATGTGTGACTCTGGACGAGTCCCTTCACCTCGGGGGTTTCAATGCCCCAGGAGTCCATAAGACAAGAAGACTAGGAGCCACCTGGGATTACCTATCTCCCAGAGCACTGGAAGAAAGGATACCTGATCAAACACCATGACAGAAGTGGGCACCAGCAACGGCATGCCCATACTCTGTATTACAGTTAAGAAGATACTAGAAAAGTCTCAGAAAATACCCCCTAACTGCAGTCTCGTCCCAGCTGCCCCAGGCCCTCCCGTCCCACCACCACAGCAGCAGCACACCTCACACAGTCATGCAGTAACTCCTGACAAATGATGCAAGTCAGAGTTTCTTCCATTTTGTCGGGTTTCATGTTTGCTGTTTTCACTTCCTCAGGAATGGCCCTGCTGTTTTTACACTGGTCTGTGACAAACAACTGAAGACTCAGATGAGTGTCCCCATCTGGAAGAGAAAGAGGGAAGGGTGAGAGGACATGCCTGGCATCTTACGTCGATGAATGAATTCTGCTGACCAACAGGACAAGGAGCTGAGGACCCTGCTCAGGAACTCGCAGGTATCTAAAAAGCCCAGAGAAGAACATAAGTTGTGTGAGGGCAGGGTCCTGGGATGACGGGTACCTAGAGGAGTGGGAGAGAATGGACACAGGGAGGAGATTTCAAGGAAAATATTAAAAAAAAAAATAAGGCCCAAAAGAAAGGGACTGTGTTAGTGGGTGGGCTGCGGAATTAAGGACATGGTAGGGGAGTGGCTCTACCATGAAGCAGAGTCCTCTCTGACCCCTACAGTAACTGGTGCTGTTCTGAAAGTGAGGCAGAATGGAAAAGGGGAATCCATGGGGTAAGCCCTATAAGGCAGCGGTAGAAAGTACCTAAAAGAGTGAGCCTAGTACCTGGGAAGCTATGGCTACATAAAAAAAAGAGAGAGACCAGATATTGTAGGGGTCAAGAAACAGAGAATGAGAATCCAGAGTAAACAGAAAGAGAGGACAGATAATGAAGAGAATGAGAGAAATCCTTTATGGAAAGAGATGCAAAAAAAAAAGAAATTTAAAAACCTGAACAGAATGAGATGAAGGCAAGGAGAGGCAAGCGGAATCTGTCTGACTTAAGAGAAGAAAAGAGTGGGAATAAATATATAACCAGAGAAAAGCAGGGGAGAAAAAGGAATTAATAAGCAAAACCCTAACAGGAAAGGTGTAACAAATAAGAAGAGGGGATCAGGCGTGAGGGAAAGAGCCAAAGGGATGAAAGGAACTGAAGGAACCAGGAGAAGAGGGAGCTTGAAACTGCAAAGCTTCAGCACAGATCATATTAATGCAACTTGCACAAGAAGGGAAGTACGGTGGAATGGAAAAAAATTTTTTATTAAATTTCTCTGATAAGCGATTGGCAGGTACCCTTATAATAAGGAGATATATATATATAGAATAGATATATACATATATATATAAACAATTAATAAATATTTATAAGATCAACATCCATTCCCCAATAGATAAATGGTCAAAGGATATGAACAAACTTCTCAAAAAAAAGAAATGTGAAGATTCATAAACACATGAAAATAAGACTCCAAATCACTAAGAGACTGCATATCAAAACAACACTGAGGTTTCACCTCAGACCCTGCAAACTGGCAAAAATGACAAGTATTGAAGGGGTTGTGGAAAGGTAAGAATACTAACACATTGTTGGTAGAACTGTAAAATAAAATTGAACAATCATTTTGGAAAGCAATTTGGAATGATGCAAATAAACTGAGTAAAATATCTCTGTTCTTTGAGCAAGAGACTATTACTGAAAGCCATTGAGGAGTAAAAAAGACCCCATTTAAATATTCTAAAATACTCTAAAATATTTAGAGTAGTTCTTTTTGTGACACATGAGAATCGATTAGGACAATAGTCCTGGTACATCATTGTGCTGTAAGAAATGATGTGTACAATAAATGCATGTGAAGTGATGCAGAGGGAAGAAGAGCCAAGCAAACTATACACACAGTAAATACAATGTAAATGGAAAGAATAATGACACATCCAACAAGTCAAAAGTAGATGTAATAAAACTGTAATGTTAACTAAGTGGGACTCAAATGAAGAGACATGAAAAGACTTCCCCAAGCCAGCCCTTCGTAGAGTGAAAGACGCACAGGGTTACACACTGCACATGCCTGGGGACTTTTCCAATACAATGATGTACTGAATTTCCCTCCTTTCCAAAAAAGTACGATTTATCATATAGGATGGTCTCTGAGACAGGAGAGATATATACATGGGATACTACAATAATGTAAGAAACAGGAAATGTCAATGGAAACTTTAAAAAATAAAAGTTACATAAAATATGAAGTTGGTGATTACCTTGTAAGACACACACAGGAACGACATGAACAGAATACAAAAAACTCTTTACACAAATAAAGATAGATCCAAAGAATAACTTCATCACTCCCCTCTCCCTCTCTGATTAAAGGCTGGAGTCATGAACTCCGGACCTCCATTTCAGCAGAGGGCTCAGTTTAGACATCTCCTCATTCCTCACCTGGCTGAACTGCTCTGACTGACGTCTCTGTCCCACTCCCACTCCCTCCAGCTGCCTTTTGAATGTTGTGTCCCCCATTCCCCCCTCCTCCCCCTACCCCTCAGACTGTAAGGTCCTTGAGGGAAAAGACTATCTCTTTTCATATTTATATCCCCAGCACTTAGCACAGTCCTGGCACACAGAAGGCATTTAATAAATGTTAACCAACTGGTTAACTGGAGAAATACTATTTAGTCATTGATAGGTCAAGTGAGTAAAATAAAACATACTAATTAAATTAATTTACTCATTCAGTGACATACCAATAAAACTACCAAAGGGTTACTTTATAGAGTTAGACAAAATAACAAAAGGTCAAGAAGAGTAAGAGAATCAAAGGCAATTAAAACAAAGAGAAGTGAAGGGGCCAATCAATACCAGATCACAAACTAAACTAAAAAGCTCCAATTATCCAAACAATGTGGTACTGGGTAAGACACGGAGAAGGTGATCGGTGCAGCAGTTTTCAGAAGTGAATGAGCACAGCAGCTTCAGACTTGATACACTCAAAACTTCCAAGTATTAGGGCAAGAACTGACTGACAAAAATTGCCAAGACAAGCTGAAATGCGTCTGGCAGAAATTAGGCATACATCAATGTATCACATTTTATACTAAGATAAACTCAAAGTTTTTGAGTACCTGATTTAGACATAAAGGATGATATCATAAACAAATCAGAAGAGCATGGAAGAAAACACTAGTCACATATATGTAAGATATATGTATTAAGATAATAACTGTTCAGACTAGAACTAATGAATCTTTTTTATCCTTGTTTACATATCTGAAGGTATTCGTTGATGATTAGTAGGTTTGTAACAATGTAAAAAAAGAAATGTGATAGCCTAACCTCCTTTCATTTTCTTTTTAGCAGGCCCCAAGTCTTCCCAGTCCTGAGGTTTGGACAGAAAAGCTGAGGTTCCCTCTTTGTCCAGAGCTGATAAGAAACTGGAGGCGTCATCACGTGTGGCAAACCGATACTGAGCGTCAAGTAATGTGCTTACACACCTGGCTTCTACGAGAGAGGAAAAAGAGAGCAAAAATAGAAAAAATCAGGAGGGACACTTTTATAGGAACTACTCCATCCCTCTTTAAGCAAAAGTCTCACTTCAAGCCCAAGGCCCACTTCTGTCCACAAGGAGCCTTCCCCTCCAGCAGTTAGGTATTTCTCTCAGATCAGGGATTAGAAAAAGCCTTATGGATTATCTGGCCTGAACGAGGGTATGAAACAAGCTGTACTGACATATGCAGCTCATACACACTAATTAAAAAACCAGTTATTAATATCAAATGTAGTCCACAAACACATGCACACTCATGTGCACTCATACATAGGATGCTTCTTAGCTGAAAGCCATCTATCTTCTGCTGGAGCCATGTAAAAGCAAGTGAGAAACAGGGAGTCTCTATTTTCTATTCAAATTTAAAAGAGAGCCAGAACAGCTGGATAAAATAATTTCTTAATAAGTTCATTGACTACACAAAATACAGAGGAAATGTCAGAGTTAGTGATTTCAATGCATTAACAGACCTGGCCCCCAAAGCTGTTTTATCAAAATCATATCACATATGCTACTACAGGTACTAGCAGTTCTCATAAATTAGCCCAATGAAAAGACAGAAGGGCCAACATCAAGTGCTATAACATAAACTATGAGACCACAGACCATGCTGTATTGGAAAAATTATTTTCTTTCCTCTTCCAGTGCCCAGCATAGTGCCCTATATAATGCACTTAAATAGTCCATGACATTTTTCAATACTTACATCTTTTCAATAACTTCTGACTTTAACAGACCAGATTGATTTACAAAATTGAACTCAATGAAGTGCCTAGCATAGTGCCTTAACGGCACTCAACTCTAGAGTTGTAAGACTGGGTTAAAGTCCTGCTCTTTTCTACTGTGTGACCCTGAGAAAGACCATGAACTTCTATTAACTTCTACCTCTTCATCTGTAAAATGGGAATAACAGAGATATGTACCTCACAGGTCTATTAGAAGGAAAATGTTCCTTGACTCTCCAAGTACCATATGAGCACAACAATTACTCCAACTACAATACTTCAACACAAGACTGCATTTGATCAAAGCAAGTACAAAAGGAGTCTGAGAATCTGGGGTCCCCTTCCATTTCAGACAATAATTCTCAGTGTAATCATAGGCACACTATTCAAACTTGGTTTCCTTCATATAAAACAGAGCTAATATTAGCATTTCCTATCATACAGAGAGGCATGATGCTTTCTTGGAGGCATTATACGTTTACTATTATGGATCAAGCAAATATCAAAAACCAACAGACATCAGACAGAACAAAAAACTCCCTTGGATCAACTCTGGATTTAACAGAATGGCTCTTTGGGTCATTCATCCAATAAGTACTATGTGTTCAACATCATACACAAAAGAAGATGTGGCAACGTAAAAAGTTCCGAGACAGAGTTTCTGGGTAAATTATAATGAATGCTAATTATTAATGACAGCTAGCAAGTAGCCAACCAAAAGGGCTCATTTGTTCTTCTCAGGGATCAAAGAGAACTACAACCTTTAATACTTACAAAGCCTTCGGAAAAGGGGATGCACCTGTGGGTGGAAATTAACTCTGACTGCTTAGCAAGTGACGAGAGAATGAACACGGTAATGAGAGGTGGGCTTATTCTAAAGAGGGCACCCAGTCTTGGTGAAAGAGACTCCTCCACCCATCTCACCCTGTCTGGGGTACCCTAGACAAAGGGGGAATCCACTTCCACCTGGACTTGTCTGACTTAAACACAAGGGGCTGGAATCCATCAGTTTACCTAAACTCAAATTTCTTTACCTTTCGATCAGATCTAAACTTTCCCAGTTGGGTATTGGGGGCATCTTACCCATTAGCTCATCCCATTCTCAGCCCTGCACTTCAAAGGCTATCTGAATAGCCTAAAGAGGTGGATTTCTAAAAGAGGAAAAGAAAATCCAATCACCGGCTATTAATGTAGGAGAGAAATAGCCATTTCTCTTGAAACATGCTCCTTGCCTTGCCTTCTAGCAGCTCAAAGTCAAAGGCAATGCATAAAATCATCACCAACGTATGAAGTGACACACCCCTCAGTGCAGGTGGAGAGGAGGCGCTGGGGTCTGGCTGCCCTGAGAGTCACACAAGGCTCCTCTGACAAGAACAGGCTGTTCTCACCTACAGTGTCTGAGACACAACAATGCACTATCTCCCATGCTTCTGTTCTTCCTGACTTCTTGTCTAAAAAGAGCACTGGGCCTATCCTTACTGTTCTCAGCATAACCATGCTGGGAGCTACAGTTATGATAAATAAAGGGCAAAACAAAAGTCTTGTTGCCGCCGTAAGCTAGTAAAATTTTTGAGGGACGTCCTGTATATAGACATAGTCCCTGATCTCAAGCAGCTTAAATTCCAGGAGGATTTAACTGCCCTTAGGGTAAAGAAATACACACCTTTAAAGCCTGCAGGGTGGGAATGATGCCTAACAATACCTTCAAATGCTCAGAAAAACCCTTCCCCTGTCTTCTTGACCACAGAGATGTTAGGAGATCCCAACTACATCACTCTTTTGAGTATCACCAACTCCAACCCCGCCAAACCAAGAGCTCACCACCAAGTCTAGAAGGATGTTCCCGTTCAGCAGTAGCAGACTCCAGGAGAGAGGTAGAGGACGTATTAAAGAGGTCTGATGTAGATGTAGATGGCTGTGGTTCCTCAAAGCAAGACTGATCATTGGGCAAGGATGGCATGGCCTGGGTATCATCACTTCCTTCTAAACCTGAGGTATCTTTGGTCACGTTGCACACATTTTCTCCAGTAGCCTCTACAACCAAAGAACCAGAAGGAGCATATGTGCAGGGGTCAGGCAGAAAAGGTCACAACTTCAGGGTAACGAAGATCTAAAAGAATTCTCCTAAGATAAGGGTTCCTAGCTTTCTGCCCAGTCTTCAGTTTCAAGTTTTACTTACCAATGAATTCTGAGGATATGCTTGGCTTTGCTTTCAAAGATTCATAGAGATATGCAACATCTAAAAGGAGAAGAAACAATCAAAGTACTAGTAAAAGTCTGGAAAAATAATTTTTAGAGGGAAAAAGTAACCATCTTCCTCTCTGCTTTCTACCTCTTCCAAACCTCCTATTTATCTAAGAGTTGTTGGAAACTGCTATATTTGTTGCTAAATAAGACTTTCAGAGACTAACTCCAAACCAGCTTTCTGCATCTGACAAAGTTCAAAAGATTTGAAGCAAGCATCTCAAAACATCCCCATTCATCTCAGGGTATACCAATCCCAAAGAATGAACCAGGGGGTTGGTATATTTGGAACTGGACTAGAAGATGGATGGTGGCAAGGTCAAAAATATCCATGGCTACTGGTCTACTCAAAATGCTGCCCAATGGTAGGTCCTGGTGGCAAAAGGACAGTTTCTGAACAATAAAGGTGCCATGGAACAATTAGTTCATCCCCATTCCCTCTTTCTAAAAGTATCTCATGTCTTGACTACAGTTTGTTTCCCAAGGGACTCCCTGGATCCCCTCCCACCCCCCACCCTACTTACCCTGACCCCACCAGCCTAGGCCCTTTCCAAGAGTGCACCTAAGGAACCCTGAGCTCACCACCAACCCTGCCTTTGCACCCTATGGGTTACTAAACCTTCCCACCTACCCTGAAGCTGAACCTTCCTATGTTCATTCTCTCCCCTAATCAGAATACGGGCTCTTTGAGTTTGATTTGTATCCCCAGGGCTTAGCACACGTAAGTGCCAGTCAGCTAATAACATTTATTAGGGGCCTTCTATGTGCCAGGCATTATGCTAAGCACTTGGGATACAAAAATAGGCAGAAGACAGTCACTACCCTCAAGGAGTTCCCAGTCTAACAGGGAAGACAGCATGTATGGACAAACAAGAGACAGACAGGGCAAAATGGAGATCACCTCCGAAGGAAGGCACGAAGATTAAGGGAGACTGGGAAAGGCTTCTTAATGAAGCTTGAGTCTTGAGCTGAGACCTGAAGGAAGTTAGGCAATAGCGATGAAGAGCGAGTGAGGGAGATAGCTAGAGAACATGCCTGGAGCTGAGAAATGGAGTATCCTGTGGGAGGGAGCCAGAAGGTCAGATTACTGGATCACAAAGTATGCGGGGAAAAGGGGGTATCATTTGTGGTTTGTCCTCTGTTCTCAAAGAACACCATGACATCAGGAAGGTGGTAACATGCAAGTGAACTGGATTTAAGTGAGGCAGGCCTGTGCAAAGTCACCAAACTCACTCTCTCCTCCGGAGTCATCTGACTCCAGCAGGAAGATATAAATCAGGATGACTAGAAATGGCCCTGGATTGCTTTTGTAAGCTAACATCTTTACAGTAAGACCAGAAGAGAGAGAGAGAGAAAGAGAAAGAGAGAGAGACAGAGAGAGGGAGGGAGGGAGGGAGAGAGAGTGTGTGTGTGTGTGTGTGTGTGTGTGTGTGTGTGTGAGAGAGAGAGAGAGAGAGAGAGAGAGAGAGAGAGAGAGAGAGAGACAGAGAGAGCGAGCGAGCAGGGGCAGGGAGAAAGGGGAAATGAGCTGCTCTGTTCACTTGATAAAGAGCCAAGCTCTGAACCAAGGTTTTCTGACTCTAAATTCAAAGCTCTTTCTACTTTACCGCATCTGAGTGAAATAGAATAGAAGAGTTAAAAGTCATATTCCCTTTAATGAGCCTCTGATCCATTAGGATTTACAATACTATTAACCATATTCAGCTTGTGGTCCATTAGGATCCCTGAGATCATCTTCTTTTGTACTCATGCCTAGCTAGTCTTTTCCCATTTAACGTGCTCTTGTTGTCCCCACAACTGCTTGTGCCTCTTGGGGCAACCATTTAACCAAAGCAAAAATTCCCTTTTATATTTCAAACTTATTTTGGAGAGTATCATCAACTCCAGCTCTCACGTAATATAAGTCGCAGATCCGATCATCAGGTTATCCAGGGAACCAATAAGACAGCACTAAAATGGGACTGGTCACACTGAGCACACCACCTCATAGGTCAGTCAGATGAGAGTCAAATCGTTATTAACCCCCTTTTGGATCGACCTCAAGCCGGCTATGTCCCCTTTAATGGGCTAATCAAGATCACCTTTCCTAACTTCACAAAAATGAGGCGGAATCATCTGAAAAGGTTAGAGACAAAGACAAATGAGGACTCAATCCTTTCCTCTCAAGCCACTCGTAATCGAGCAGGGCTGATCAAATGTGTCCATATCAATGTAATACCCATTTCTAATACATGAAGTACATAAAAAGATGGGCTTCGTGTGATGAAACCCCCCGATGGGAGAAGGCACTTCCAAGTAGAATGATTAAGGAAGGCTTCAATACCATTATCATGAAACTGCTCATATAAGCCTTTTGGAAACTCTCGTGCTGCTAGGAATGAAGTGTTAATAATGTCTTTCTTTAGATCAGACAATGCTAATAGGATGGACTAGGAAGAATGAAGTGATAATTATGATAAATGAGAGCAGTACAAGCAGAGGCTGAGTGACCATCAGCAACAGAGGAAAGGAATCATGCAAAGAATGAAGGCTTGAGAAAAGGGAAAGATGTGTAGAAGGAGGGGCCTTATTAAGAGTCATTAATAGTTACAGAATCAAAGAAGGGATCTTCGAAGCAAAATAAGATCATGTTTGTAAAGTGCTTAACTCATTGCCTGACATACAGTGTGTGTGTTCATCCTTCGTTGCCAAAGACCATGCCATCAGAGAAGTGATGACATGACTTGCACTTGACTTTTGTTTTCAATGAGGGAGGGCTGCGCAAGTCACCAGCCTCACCTATCCTCCAAAGTCATCTGAATCCAGTGACCAGAATTCATCAGGATGACTGGCGATGACCCAGGATAAGGCAGTTGGGGTTAAGTGACTTGCCCAAGGTCACACAGCTAGTGAGTGTCAAGTGTCTGAGGTGAGATTTAAACTCAGGTCCTCCTGACTCCTACACTGGTGCTCTATCCACTGTACCACCTAGTTGCCTCTCTGGCATACAGTAGGCCCTTAATAAATGCTTATTCCTTTCCCTGCCTTCCCTTCAGAGATCTGCTACTCCAATTCCTTCAGTTTTACAGATGGAGACACTGAAGGCCAGAGAGGTTGCCCAAGGTCACCAAAGCAGAGCAAGGGCTTGATCCCAGGGGTCCCTGGTGCCAAAGCAGTTCAGCAGCTCTGCCATGGTTAAGAAACACTATTGATGGCTGGCCGCTGCCATGGTCTAAGAGCTCAGAATGCGATCAGTGCCCAGGCTGTCCTCAAGTCCCTCCAGGGTCAGCAGCACTGCCTCCCCCCAGCCCCGCCCCACCAGTTCCAAGGCTTCCCTGAAGCCCAATCTCCTTACTGTGCTCTGGCTCGTTCTTCCTGTAAACCACATAGATGACGTCCCCGGTCTGCAAAGCGTATGACTGCTTCTTCACGACCCTTACTTTATTAATTACTGTTCCATTAGTGCTGTCAAGAGAAAAAAATACAATTAGAGAATCACTGAAAACCAATACGAAGGATACATCTGGGTGCTAAATTCTGTGGACCAGGCTATCAAACAGCATTTCTAGTCATGCTAGGAAATGAATCCAACATTAATGCTTTACAGGTTACAAATTAATCCCCAAAGAAACCAACAGGTAAAGTATTTTCTAACCATTCTCTTGCAAAAACAACCATACTACTTCTCTTACTGACTCCCTGTTTATTAGCCATAATCAACTTATCAACTCAAAAGCAAAGATGATAGCTGAATGTTAAGGATGAAATTTCCATCATCAGTTTGCCCTCTTCTGTCAGATCTTGGCCCTCCTTGCAAAACCATTTCCTCTTCTTCCTTACAGAAGGCTCAGCACAGATGATCCTCTAAATGAAGGTAGCTAACCTTAAGGTTGCTGGGATCTCTGCCTTCAAGGAGCTCCTTGTTTATATAAGCACTATATAAAGAGTAGATGCATAAAAGTGACTAAGGAAACTAAAGTACAGAGCGTTCATGTGACCTGCTCAGGTCACATAACAAGGCAGGAGCAGAGTCAGACTAGTGGCCAGGCTCAGCCAGCCCTCCTCAGTGTTCTTTGTACCCCAACCTGGCAGCAAGGACAAGAAGTGGTAATAAAACTCCAGCTAAGATAAAATGGGCTTGGATGAGGGGAGACATGCAAAAGTAAAGGGATTTGACAGCCAAAAGAGACCATGTGGATAAAATCAAGAACCCTTGACCATTAACTGGAAGCAGGGAAGAGAGCGAAGCTTTAGCATCCAGGACACAAGAACAATGGGGACACCACAAGGGGACCACCTCCCAAGGTTAAAAAGGGATGCTCTCCAGAGGACCAGATCTCAAGTTCTCTCCAAGGACACTGTAAACATCTAAGGCCAAGCAAAGCCATAACCACATACTCCAGTTTAGTCTTGGTGGGAAAAAGAGGCCAGATATCCTCCTCTGCGCTGGGTCCTGACTGGTGTCTCACGGCTTCTCTGAGGAGAATCCTTACCCTGCCAGAGTGCAGAAAGTGATGTCTATATCCTGTCACCAAACAGCTGAAACATCAATCTTTTCTCACTTAGTAGGAAAACTAGGCTTTCCCTTTCCCCCAGCTGTGTTTCACCAGGCAATCTCAGTAGTTGGGCAGTGCAGTGGATAGAGCACTGGGCTTGAAATCAGGAAGACGCGAAGTTCAAAGCCAGTTTCAGAGTCAAGTCAATATGATAAAAATGACAATACTCCCTAAATTAACTACTTATTCAGTACCATGCCAATAAAACTACCAACAGATTACTTTAGCTAGAAAGCTAGAAAAAACAATAACAAAATTCATCTAGAGGAACAAAAGGCCAAGAATATCAAGGGAATCAAAGAAAAAACTGGGAAGTATAACCTAGTATTAATAGATTTCACATTATACTGAGGTCAGCCAGGAGATGCAGGGGACAGAGTGCTAGGCCCCAAGTCAAGAAGAAGATTTAAAGTCAGCCTCAGGCACCTCATGGATGTATGACCTTGGGCAAATCACTTATGACCTCTGTTTACCTCAGCATCCTCACCTGTAAAATGGGGAGAACAATAGCACCTACCCCCCAGGCCTGTTGTGAAGATCAAATATAACATAACAGGTGCTACATAGATGTTGGCTGTTACTACATACAAAGCTAGAATCATCAGAGTAACCTGGCACCAGGTAAGAAGCAAGAGAGGCTGAGCAGTGGAAGAGAACAGGGACACACTACACAGAAGGATCCAAGGAATGGGGTCAAGAACTCACTACTCAACAACAACTGTTGGGAAAACTGGAAATAGTCTGGCAGAAATTAGATATGGACCAACATCTCCTACCATATGTGCTTTAAAAAGTATGCTTGCAATAGGTACATAATTTAGACATAAGGGTGATATCACAAAGCAAATTAATGGAGCAATGAAGAAATTACCTGTCAGATCTACGGAGAAGGGAAAACTAATGACCAAATAAGAGATAAAGAGGTTCACAGGAGGTAAAATAGAAAATTTTCATAAAATTTAAAAGTTTTTACACAAAACTAATTTAGCTAAAATTAGGAAAAAAGAGTTAACATAGATATATGTTTTGCATGATTTCACATGTATAATGTCTGTATAATGGCTTGTTTTCTCAATGGGTATGGGAAGAGCTGGAGGAAGAGAATTTGGAACTCAAAATAAAAATAACGAATGTTAAAATTAGAAGAAAAGGAGGAAGCTGGGGAAAAGGCTTTGCAGTTAGTTTTTCTGATAAAGTTCTCATTTTTAAGATATAAAGGAACTGAGTCAAATTTACAAGGATATGAGCAATTTTCCAATTGACAGATGGTCAGAGGATATGAATAGGCTGTTTTCAGAGGAAATCCAAGCCAAACCAAAAGCCCTATGAATGCTCTAAATCACAAATAATTAGAGAAATACAAATGGAGACAACTGTGAGGTACCATCTCACAGCCAACAGATTGGCTAAGATGAAGAAAAGGAACATGGGAAATGCTAAAGGGAAAACAGGTAATTCATTGCACTGTGGGTGGCGCTGTGAACTGGTCCAATCATTTTGGAGAACAATTTGAATCTATGTCTAAAAAGTCATTAAACCGTGCATACCCTCTGACCCAACAATATCACTACTAGGTCTATACCCTAAAGAAATCAAAAAAAGAATTTGTGTGTACAAAAATATTTATAGTAGTTCTTTTTGTGGTGACAAAGAATTGGAACCCAAGGGGATGCCCATCAATTGAGGCAAGGCTAAACAAGTCATGGTATATGAAGACAACGGAATACTATTGTGCTGTAAGAAATGATGAAGTAGACGATTTTGGGAAAACTTGTATGAACTGAGGCAAAATGAAGACAGAAGAGCCAGAACAATTGATATAACAATATTATAGAGACAAATAACTTGAAAGACTTAAAAACTCAATGATCAACACAATGACCCCACCCTTGGCTCTCGATAAAATGTGCTACCCTACTTGTGACAGAGAAGAGACACAATCACAGTGCAGATTTAAGCATATTTGTGCTCTGTCTTTCTTTTTATTTTCTTGTGGGGAAGAGGGGGAAGAACATGGCTAATGAGGACATGTATTTTTCATCACTGTACATATCTGTGATGGGTTTTGTTTTTCTTGCCTTCTCAAAGGGTTCAGGAAAAGGGGAGAAAGAAAATTTGAAACTGAAAATTAAATTTTTAAAAAATCCAGCCTTAGCCACTTACTAGCTGTGTGACCTGGGAAACATCACTTAAGTTCTGTTTGCTTTAGTTTCCTCAACCTTAAAATGGGGATAAAAACAGCACCTACTTGTAAGGGAATTGCCAACCCCCAGCCTCTTGGGCGGCATCCACTGGTCACAACTCAGGTAAACTGAGGGGAAACTGGTAAGGCATGAACAAGATGGTGCTGGGAGGAAGGGTTCCGCCCCTGTTTTGCTCAAGGCTATTTTCCCTGGGCTTTTGGAGAACAAAGAAGGCCCAAAATGTTTTTCTTTCTAGGGGCTGTGTGTCTGCCCTGGGCAGTCCTGGTCAAAGGTATATTACTTCCTCATAAGGGCAAACTAACTGCCGATAGGTTCACTTAGGATAGGTTCACTTAGCGCTTTAGTGTCAGACAAGAGATAAAAGCACCGCTCACTGCTTCAATAAACTGAGTTCTTACTATCTTGTCTCCCGCCTCGGTCATGGCTTACAGCTAAACTCCACCAAGGCCTGCAGGCCTCAGCTGATCAGATAAAGCCTGTGGGCCTGAAAGATCAGGCCCAGACTCCCGGGGTCCCTAACACCTACTGCCTAAGGTTGTTATGGGGAGATCAATACAGTGCCTGATGCCTAAATGCTAGTTTCCTTCCTTCCTTGTCAGCACCTGATCTTCCTAGAAGGCCTCAAAGTCCAAAGAATACAATTAAATTCAACTCAACAATCAGTTATTAAGTATTTACTAAGTATAAAGCACTGTAGTAGGGATGGAAGACAGGAAAATGTAAAATACAATTCCTGCCTTCAAGCAGCTTACATTCTTCCTGGAGAATATTTGCATGTTATAGAAAATTATAATTCAAAATAAAATGAGACAGGACAAAAGAGAGCTCCAAAGTACTCTAGGAAAATATAAGAAGGAAAAGGGCACTTTTAGGCTGTGGGTAGGGAGAAGGAAGACTTTACAGAGGAGATAGCGCCGGAGCCAAGCCTTAAAGAAAGACAAGGATTCTGAGAGGCAGAGATGTGGAGGGACCTGTGGAGACACAGTGGGCCACCTGTGTAAACAGAACTGAGAGATATAGCATAGAGTTTTGGAAACTGATGGTGCTTTGGTTTGACTGACTATATAGAGTCAAACACTACAGTGAATGTAAAGAGAATAATGCAAAATAAGGTTGGGAAAGGTGGGATGGAGTTAAATTGCGAAGGAAGTACAATTCCAAGTTAAGAAGTTTGAATTGGAATCTAAAAACCCAACCCCTTGCAACCAATATTTCCGATAGAATTCTAAGAGAGTGCTTGCCAGACTCCAAAGTTTCACTTTGTGAAGTGCCTCCACACTGAAAATCCACTTCATTACTCTGGCAAATGCCATGGAATGTACAGTATATGATAGGACAAATAAATTTCATCTCCCAGAAAAATAAATCAAAATTCATAAAAATGAGAAAATACAGAATTCTCCTTCTTTTCTTAATGTCTACTTAATGTCCATTTTAAACTACACGCCAGAACCCACACAGGTAAGATAGAATAAGAATTTGGGGGTTGGGGGGAAGGAGGGAGTGCTCACCTGGTATCCTCCAAAGAAACCTGACCCGATTCTTCATCCACCACTATTTTACAGTGATCTCCAGACACCAATTTGTTGCCAGGGAATGAAAGGTCACAACCTGAAATAAGGATTTTTAAGGGGTCAAGGGAAAGCTGTTATTAGTATTTGCTATTAATTATGAAAGAATAATATCCTTTCCTTAGTCAAGGTATGTGATTCTAAGAAAAGTTCCTACTTTAATGTATGCAGGAAAACGTTTTTATTCCAGTACATTAGAGCACCAAACAGTTCATAATTACAAAAAAGTAAAAAAGTTTAGTGTGTTATTTAGTTTTTTAAGCCAGCCTTGAATTTTTTACTTCTGATTTAAGATACTAAATTTCAAAACTCATCATTAAATCCAGCTATAACAAAATGACTACACAAAAGTCAAGCTAGATTAAGCTAATGAATAAAAAATTAAGGAAAATCACAATAAAAATTAATCTTTCTTGGGCTAATCAACACTCAACAATTTTTCCCCTTTTAAAATATTAAGGCAAAGTTAGATTACTTCTAAAAGACATGTATCAAAGAAAACGTGAAAGTGATCTGGAAATGATTTAATTTTGTTTGAAATATGATTTGACACAACTCAAAACTCTATCAGTCGCCTTCCTAAGCCTGTACATAAATATCATCTCATGAAGAGAAGTTACCTATCATGCTGTCCTGAAGTCCAAATTACTTCCTATCTCTACTTTCCTAAACTCTTCTCCTCCCCTATCTTTAGACAATTTGTTCTATAGTGGGAGTAGGCTTGGGAGTTCAAAACTTGTCCCTTCCACTGGTTCTTTGGGTTTCAGTTTTCTGACACACTGAAGCTAAGAGAAATGTGGCTCATGTAGGACTGCAAGTACTCAGAGGTTACTTAGGAATTTATCATAAACCTGCTATCTCTAGTATGGTCTGCAGTGAGCCTCTAACTGGCTGTAACATATTAACCACAATTAACTATGAGTCATCTTAAAATTCAGCCTAACTGAAATAATTGTTCCCATTAAGCCAGACCCTCTTCCAAATCCTTCCCTATCTAAGCTAGGTTTCTGTCCAGACTTTTCACTCTCACCCCATATGGCCAACAATCTTCGGCCAACACTGTTGTTTCTCTCTTGGTATTCTTTCATTGAACTCCTCTTCTCCAAGCATCCACTTGCCTTACTACAACAAGCACCTAACTTGTCACCCTGCCTATAGTCTCACCCCTCTTCCAGTTTATCTTCCATTCAGTTGCCAAAGTAAACTTTCCTTAAGCACAGATATAACCACATCACTCCCCTACTCCATCAACTGCAATGGTCTATTTATTGCCTTGAGGATAAACTTCTCCACTGAACTTTTAAAGCTCCAAAATAGTGGTGTCAAACTCAGAGAGAAACAATATTGACTTAGAAAACCAGGAATACACATTATCTATGTTGTACTATATTTCTCATTATTCTGTTAAACATTTTCCCAAGGTCATTTTAATCTGGTTCTGTTGGCCCAGCCAGAGACTTTGACATTGTCTACCCTATACAACCTGGCCCCAACCTATCTTTCCTGACTCCTTGAGTATCCTTCCCCTTACTGTTCTCTTGAGATCCAGCTAAACTGGTCTTCTCTGTGTTCCTAGCACACAACCCCCTCTCTCTCACAGATGTTACTTTAGCCTTGGGTGTCCTTATCTCCGCCTCTCTCTCATCTTTGAAGATGCAACTCAAGGATCATCTTCTGTTTGAAGTTTTTCTTGATCCTCTCAAATGCTAGTGCTCTCCCTAATTACCTTATATTTAATTTTGTATTTATTTACTTTATGTTTATTCCATATGTGTTCTTACGTGTACTTGTTTCCTCTGCTAGAAGGTGAGCTTCTTGAAAGTAGGGATTGTGTCATAATAAATACTTGATTGGATGAATGATGATTCTCCTGTAAGGACCTAATGTTTTATTGATTACGATACCGGAAGTAATAGATTTCTAAAAACTAGTTGACTAGACTGAATGGAGTCCTCCTTTCCACCTCTCCCCTGGTATGTCTCTTCGGAGCCTTATGATAATTCTTAAGTCAAGTAAAAGATTTCAGTCCGCAGTCACGACACATCGTGGTCTGCCAATGAATGAATAATGACAGCAGGGAGAAAAGGGAAGATCTGAGCCAAAGCTTCAGGCCAAGCACAAGCTCTAGAGGCCAGAGCTGAAGGACAGTTTCTACAAATATCAACCACAGCAAGGAAACAGGTTTTCCACACACCGTGTGTGCCCTGGACTGCACAGTCAAAAACGCCTTTTCTTTTCAGCCCTATTTTCACACAAAGAGAGAAGTCACTGTGGGAACCCTCACCTTTCATTTGAAGTCCAACATGTACAAGTAAGAAGCTGACTAATCCCTAAAATAAAGTCATACTGTTTATGTATATACAGTGGCTCCAAAGAGGCACATGATTCAGCTCACTAACCTTCCTGGTTCCAATAGTCTGGAAGTACTTGATAATAACCAATCTGGCCTTATCTAGTTAACTTGTATCTACTCTTTACGTACCTATACAGGAACCTGTCACAATGTAAACCCCTGGAGCGTAGGGATGACTTCATTCTTTACACTGGTATCATCCACTCTTAACACACCTCCTAGAGACAGTTTCACTGATAAGGTCAACTTCAGTGAGGAAACTTCCTAGACCAATTCAGCTTAGCACCTGCTCTGAAACTCAGGGCCTGAAGTACCAAGAGGCGGCCTATTCAGAGGTAGGACTTGAACCAACCAATCACCATTTATCAAGTACCGAGATATTCAGAGGTACTTGATATTCAAGTACCGAGATACAAAAAGAGGCAAAGGGCCAGTCCCTACTGTCAAGGAGCTCACCCTGTCACAGCAGAGACAACACGCGCACAAATACAGACAAAGCAGGCTCCCTCCAGAGTGTGGCCTAGCTAACAGGGGGAGAACACCGGAATGAGGAGAATCAGATCTTCCCCCCATCCCTCCATCCAGGGTAACCCCTTAAGATGCTCCTCCACGGCTTTAACAGCTTAGGAACACACCCCGCAGCGCAGAGAGGCTGGATAAGTATCTGCAGACTAAGGGATTCATCCTCTAAAGGAAGGCCAAGCCACTGACTCGGGCAGATCGGGCAGATGGGCAGCTCGCACTGGGAGGCTTCGGGTTCGCAGGGCGTCCTGGATCTCGGGGAGCTCACGGAACAGGAAGAGGCTGGGTGCCTCCGTGCCCCCCCGCGGCTTTTCGGGCCCCCTTTAGAATACAAGCGTCACAGGGCACGCAGCAAGCGCTCCACAAATGCCCGCTGACTGGCCCAGCTCCAGCCCCGGCGCTGGGTTTACCGTGGACCAGGAGGGCGGGGGCAGGACGCACGCCGGGGGCGCCGAATCCATGTGGCCCAGGCCGGGCCTCCTCACCTTTCCTGCGCCCGACCGTGCACTCCTTCTTCCGCAGCAGCACCGGGGGGTCGCCCTCGGCGGCGCCCAGGCGTATCAGCCTCCCCCAGGGCTGCTCCATCCGAGCTCACATCGGCCCCGCCCGGCCCCGAAGAGGAGGCGCCTCAGAGCCGCCGCTCCGGGGTCCGCCTCGGCTCCCTCCCTCCGCTTCGGGCCCAGGCCCCGCTCGGCCTCGGCTCCGCCAGCCCCGGCGCCTCTCCGGCTTCCGTCCCGCTCCACCCCGGCCCGGCCCGGCCTCTCCTCCAGCGAGGCGGCGTCCGAGTCGGCAGCTGTGTCTGCGCCTGCGCCGGCCACCGCGCCTGCGCCCCTGGCTCCAGTCCGGGCCCCGCCCCTCCCCCCGGCGGTGCTCCTGCTCGGGCCCGGCCGCCCTAGGCTCTGCCCACCTCCGCTGTCAACAGACGTCGCCTAGCCGTCAGCTGATCCGACCGGGGGCGGGGCCGGCCCTGAAAACACCGCCCGCGATTGGGCCCCCGCCGTCCGGAGGCCGAAAGAGAGAGCGGCGGCTAGAAGGGCTCGGAAACGGCCACAGACACGAGCGGCGAGGATGCTAGAAAGCCCTCCAAGCCGGCGTTGGTTGGGGCGGAAGGAGGAGCGTGGGCAGCCATCTTTGTTTTGGGCATAAGTCCGCTTTGTTCATCCTGATCCATCGTACTGAAGCCGTGGCGGCGGCCATTTTAGACTGGGGCAGAGGCGAGAGAACAGGAACTAGAGGAGGAAGTTGGGGGAAGGAAGAATCTCGAGGAGTCCTAGTGATGTGGAGCCCCACGAGTCTAAGCAGGAATCCTCTAATGACACAGCGTAGGGCTGGGACGAGCCTCGGAGGTTCTGCAGATGGCGAGACCTCAGGGCGCGCGACTGGTGAGGGACAGAAGCCGCATTGGAGACCTAGAACCTCTAGCTCCTCCAGAACATCTCTTACATCTGTCCCCGTCTGTCCATCGCAGTCGCGGTCCCCTCCGCCCACCGACGCCTCTGTTCCGCAGGAAGAGCTCTGTGCAGTCTGGCTCCAGGCAGTGCTAGGAGCCTAGGACCTTTCCTGGCTTAGTATAGTAATAGGAATTAGTAAATGCATTACATGTGGTAATAAGATGTGAAATAGCAACGTATGCTTATATAATGTCTAATTATATCACCATGTAATTATATAATATGTAATTAAAGCAATATCATTATATCAAATTTTGTGTATATAATTATGGATCAGACTGTAATAAACACCAGTGCAAAATTAAACATGAAATAAATAATACATGCTATACGATAAAGCATAGATATTAGTTATATAATAGTGCCAAGCTATAATTCTATATCAAAATATATAATTATCTGTGCACAATTAAATATAATAAATAATATTAATAAATAACTGATGGGTTGCTTGTTAGCCTTCATTCTTACAGGATCAAATGACATCACTATGCAGGAGTCCAGTTACAATGCCTCCTACCGACTGATCAGACCTACAGAGGCTCAGAATGCTCTACCATGGTGGGTGTTATCCTTTGTTTTTGAAGAGGACCAAAATGACATCACCATGATAAAGTGAAGTTTCAATGTGTCTGACTGTGAGTGATCAGATCAATACAAGCTTGGAGTGCTCTACCACAGGTTGGGCACAGGTAGTCCATGTGAATATTTGAGGTCGATACTCCATATTTGTGCCTCCTACCTTTAATTTGTGCTGTCTCAATCTTGCTTTGCTCATAGAGCATAGCACCCTTTCTGATGTGGGCACGCCATGCTGAGTGGTCCTGTGCCAATGTCTCCCATGTCACACAATCAATTCCAAACCTCTCAAGAGAGATCTTGAGTGTGTCCTGGTATCACTTCTACTGATTACCATGCAAGCACCTTCCTTGCAAGAGTTCTCCATAAAAATCTTTTTGGCAATTATATGTTTGGTATTTAAACAATAGGGGTGTAGGGTGTGTTTAGGGAGGACCAGTACCTTTGGGGTGATATACTCACACCAAACTGCTGATGGAGCCACATTGATTAGTTATAAGGACATGATCCTAGAGAGATGGACTGAACATTTCCATAGTGTTCTCAACAGATTATCATCAATCACTGCTGAGGCCATTGACCGTTTACCTCAGGTTGAAGTCAACCCCTTCTTAGCTGAACTTTCAACTGAAGAAGAGGTTTTGAGGGCCATTAGGCTCCTTTCATGAGGCAAAGCACCTGGTGCTGATTCTATTCCAGCTGAGATTTACCAGGTAGGGGACCATTGCCCATACAAAAGCTGACTGAGATTTTCCAGATTATATGGCAAAAGGAGGCTATGCCCCAGGAATTCAAGGATGCCTCCATTGTCCATCTCTATAAAGGTAAAGGGAATAGATTGCCCTGCAACAATCACAAGAGGATCTCTCTGTTAGTCATTGCTGACGAAATTCTTCCTGGAGTCCTTCTTAATAGGCTGATCCTTCACCTGGAAGATGGTCAAGGACTGAAGTCCTTGCTTGAGCTGAACTGACAAGTATACAAACTACGCTTCAGAAAATGCAACTTCAAGGGGCTGGCCACGTTTTTCAAATGCAAAATGTACACTTGCCAAGAAGACTATTTTATGGTAAACTTGCATGGGGCAGGTGATCACATGGTGGCCAGAAGAAATGCTACAAGGATACTCTCAAGGTCTCTCTCAAGAACTTTGAATTTCACTATGCAACATGGGAGACACTGGAACAGGACCGCTCAGCATGGCATGCCCACTTAAGGAAAGGTGCTGTGCTCTTTGGGCAAAGTAGAATTGAGACAGCACAAAGTAAATGCAGGATGCACAAATTTGGGATATCCACCCCAAATATTCATACAGACTACCTGTGCCCAACCTGTGGTAGAGCATTCTGAGCTCATATTGGTCTGATCAGCCACAGACACACTAAAATTTCACTTTACATTGGTGATGTCCAATTGGTCCTCTTCAAAGATGAAGAACAACAACCATCTAAACAATATGACCAGCCCATCCTACTTGCTCTCTCTGCAGTAGAGGTTAAATGCTTGGCAGTTTAGTTCGAGAAAGGACCTCATTGTCTGGTATCTTATGCTGCTATGTGATCTTCAGAATCTTCCTAAGACAATTCAGAAGGAAGCGATTCATTTTCTTGGCATGGCACTGGTAGACTGTCCTTGTTTTACAGGCATACAACAATGAGGTCAGCACAACAGCTCTGTAGACCTTCAGTTTGGTATTCAGTCTAATACCTCTTCTCTCCCACACTTTCCTTCAGAGCTTCCCAAACACTGAGCTAACTGACAATGAGTGCATCAACTTCATTGTCAACGTGTACATCCCTGGAAAGTACACTGCCAAGGTAAGTGAACTTAGCCACAGCATTTAAACCTTCTCCATTTGTTGTAACTGACGGTTCCATGTATGGATGGTGTGGTGCTGGCTGATGGAGCACCTGTGTTTTCCTGGTGTTAATTATTAGGCCAAAATTAGTATAAGCATTAGAGAACTGATCCATACTTCGTTATATCTCAGCTTCAGAGGCTGCATTGAGTGCACAATCATCTGCAAACAAAAAAATCATGCACTAACACTCTCTCCATGTTAGTTTTAGCTTATAGCCTTTTCAAGTTGAAGACTTTGTCATCAGTTGATGCCGTGTTCACACTCAATTTTTTTGCGGGAGAGAAAAAGGCAAAGCAGCTGGGGTGAAGTGACTTGCTCAAGGTCTCACAGCTTGTAAGTGTCAAGCATCTGAGGTCAGATTTGAATTCAGGTCCTCCTGACTCCAGGCTGTGCCCTATTCGCTGCACCACCTACCTGCCCCTGTGTTCAGCCTCATTAAAGGCATTTGACAAGAAGGCTGAAAACATCATGCTAAAGAACAAGCACACAGCCTTGTTTCACTCCATTGATGAGTGGGAAAGTTCAAGAGTATGTTCCATTAACCAGAACCTAGGCTAGCATGCCATCATGAAATTGATGTACAAGCTGATAAACTTCTCCAGGAAACCAATTTTTGACATAATTTTCCATAACTCCTCACAACTGACCATATCAAAGGCCTTGGTCAGATCTACAAATGTTGTATACAGACCTCTGTTCTGCTCTTGGCATTTCTCCTGTCAGGCAACAAACACCATATTAACAGTTCCTTGGCCTTTTTTGAAGTCCACACTGGTTCTCAGGTAGATGATCATCTTCCAACTGAAGGAACAGTCTATTAAGGAGGACTCTGGCAAGAATTTTACCAGCAATGACTAAGAGAAAGACCTTCCCACACACACCTGTGATTGTCACAGGACAATCAGGCAGCTAAGTGGTGCAGTGGATAGAGCACCAGTGCAGGAGTCAGGGAGACCTGAGTTCAAATCTTACCTCAGACACTTGATACTCACTAGTTGTGTGACCTTGGGCAAGTCACTTAACCCCAATTACCTCATCCTGTGTCATCTCTAGTCATACTGATGAATATCTGGTTACAGGATTCAGATGACTCTGGAGGAGAAGTGAAGCTGGTGACCTGCACAGCCCTCCCTCACTCAAAACAAAGTCAAGTGCAAGTCATGTCATTATTTCTCTGATGGCGTGGTCTTCTTCAGCAACGAAGGACGAACATACACAGACGCATGCGCATGTGCACACACACAGGACAATCAATTTCCTTTACTTTTATAGAGATGGACAATGGAGGCATCCTTGAATTCCTGGGGGATAACCTCTTCTTATCATAAAACTTGGAAAATTTCAGTCAACTTTTGTATGACCAATGGACACTCTCCCCACCTTGTAAATCTCAGCTAGAATAGAATCAGCACAGGTGCTTTGCAACATGAAAGGAACCTATTGGCATTGAAAACCTCTTCTTCAGTAGGAAGTTCAGCTAAGGAGGGATTGACTTCAATCTGAGGTAAATGGTCTATGGCTTCAGCATTGATTGATGATGGTCTGTTGAGAACACTGTGGAAGCGTTCAGCCCATCTCTCTAAGATCAGTGTGGCTCCATCAGCACTGAGTAGTTGAGATGCACCATAGGTCTTTAGTCTATAAATGACCTTCAGGGAATCATAAAAGTGCTTTGGATTGTTACTATCAGCATAAAACTGAATTTTATCTGCCTTCTTACTGCTAAGAGTCCTGCATCTCTCTAAGCTTTGTTTGTATTTTACTTTTG
The DNA here is from genome assembly GCA_028658325.1 of Potorous gilbertii. Taxonomy (NCBI): domain Eukaryota; kingdom Metazoa; phylum Chordata; class Mammalia; order Diprotodontia; family Potoroidae; genus Potorous; species Potorous gilbertii. Next base: position 210,195,730 of record CM053773.1, read on the forward strand.
ATGAAATTAAATGCTGTCTTCTTAGAGATTGATGAACTAACCTGTAGGTAAACCCTGTGGAGTTCTTATTTTTCATTTAGCAGCTTCTGAACTTCCCCATAATTTTTGTCAATCCAGTCTTGATGTTTGTGAGTGTTCTGACCCGCATGAACAAATGCAGTCTTTTACACCACATCTTTAAAAGTTGCCTGCTCCTTTTCTGCTCCACTGTTGCCATTTGTGTGTTGGTTCAATTTTCCCTCCAAGTTAGCAACAAACTGTTCTTGTTCAGAGAAGTACTCTAATCTGTTGACATTGATTCTTCTAGTAGTCATATTGCCTTGGGGCTACTGCTTTGTTGAATGCTAATATTTAGCTTGGAGAGGATAAGTCTATGATCAGTCCAGTACTTTGTGCCATACATTGCCTTGGTTACTCTCATATACTGTCTGTCTCCTCTCCTTACAGTCATATAGTCTATTAAATGCCAATGATTGCTGTGAGGGTGTGTCTGTGAAGTTTTATTGCATTTAGATAAACAGAAAACAGTGTTGGTGATGAGAAGGTCATGAGATGCACAAAGTCTTTGAAAGTAAATGACTATTGCTGTTACTGTTTCCAACTCCATTCCTTCCAAGGACTCCCTGCCATGTCTGGTGGTCTGAGTCTGTAAAACCACCCAAAATTATAAGCTTATCTTCTTTTGGCACAATGATGATAGGGGTCTCCTGGTTTTCATAAAATTTTTCTTTGACCTCATCAGGGTTCATCTTGGTAGGAGTATAGACACTGATGATGGTGGTGTGAAATTTTCCTGCAAATATCAGTCACATTGTCATGAGTCTGTCATTCACTCTTTTTGGTAGACATACAAGTTTGTTGACTAGATTAGTTTTGATTGCTAAACTTATGCCAACTGCATAACATTCCTCTTCACTGAGGCCAATCAGAAAAACATGTATCCGGCTCCAACATCAGTAAGCTGGCCTTCATTTGCCTTCCTTGCTTCATTTGGGGCTGCTATTTGAATGTGATACCTGATGAGTTTTTTTGAAACAAGAGCTGTTCATCTTTCAGGACTACTGGATTTTGTGTTGTCTATAGGTATATACACGTTCCATGTATTGATGGTAAGTGGAATCATCTTTGCAGAAGTTTTTGTATATTTTTTGTGTGCATTTTGACTGCAGGATGGGAACCCCATGTGCTATGGTAATCAGGCCAGGGCTAGGTAAGCAGACAATTTTTAGTGTACCTTTGCTAGCCCTTACCTCACTGCAGGACATGAGTAGTGCAATCGTTAAAAGGCCTCTCAGACATTCATAGGGCTGTGGATTCCCTCTGCTGCTTCCAGTGAGAAGACAACCCTATGGCCTGGGCTGCCTGTGTGAGAATTGTGACTATAGCTCCCAGTGTATCTTCACCTTCTGCTTTGTCACTTGCCTGTCACCACCGGACTTTGAGATAGGTAAAAGAGGTCAAATGGCATGGGTGATGTTTTTTGATTCTTGTATTTAAGTGAGGCAGAGATGCATGACTTAGTCAGCCTCACTCTCTGTTTCAGAGTCATAACAGTCCGGTGGCAGGACAGAGTCAAGAGGACTGGTGATGGCTTGAGATACAGAGGATGACCTTGGTGTCTTCAAAGTCTAATCAAACTCTAAGCACTCTACAATGGCAATTATATTGACACATTATTTAGTTATATAGTAATTATATTACTACTAATAAAAAGTACATAATAACATAATTATATATAATAAATAATTATATAATTAATATTAAAATTTCAGACAGTAAACATTCATTAAGTGCCTACATACTAGGCCCTACGCTAAGAGTTGAGGATACAAAGAGAGGCAAAGGACACTCATTCTCAAGGAGGTCCCATTCTAATGGGGTTAGTTGGTTGTTGTCCTTCGTCTTTGAAGAGGACCAAAATGACATCATCAAGATAAAGTGGAATTTCAGTGTATTGGACGGTGACCGATCAGACCAATACAAGCTCAGAATGCTCTACCAGAGGTTGGGCTCAGATAGTCCATGTGAATATGTAGGGTGGATATCCCAAATCTGGGGATCCTGCATTTATTTTGTGCTGTCTCAATTCTGCTTTGCTCATGGAGCGCAGCACCCTTTCTGATGTTGGCACACCATGCTGAGCTGTCCTATGCCAGTGTTTCCCATATTACACAGTCAAATCCAAAGTTCTTGAGAAAGACTTTGAGAATATCCTTGTATTGCTTCTTCTGACCACCAGGTGATCGCCTGCCACATGTGAGTTCTCCATAAAATAATCTTTTTGGCAAGCATACATTTTGCATTCAAACATCATGGCCAGCCCCTTGGAGTTGAGCTCTCTGAAGCATAGTTTGAATACTTGGCAGTTCAGCTTGAGCAAGAACTTCAGTGTCTGGCACCTTATCCTGCCAGGTGATCCTCAGAATCTTCCTAAGGCAGTTCAAATGGAAGCAATTCAGTTTCTTGGCATGGAGCTGGTAGACTGTCCATGTTTGACAGGCATACAACAATGAAGTCAGCACAACAGCTCTGTAGACCTTCAGTTTGGTAGTCAGTCTAATACCTCTACTCTCCTAAACTTTTCTTCAGAGCCTCCCAAACACTGAGTTAGCTCTGATAATGTGTGCATCAACCTCATCTATGTGTACATCCCTGGAAAATACACCACCAAGGTAAGTGAACTTATCCACAGCATTCCAAACTTCTCCATTTGTTGTAACCGATGGTTCCACATGTGAATGGTGTGGTGGGGGCTGATGGAGCACCTGTGTTTTCTTAGGGTTAATTATTAGGCCAAAATTTGCTCAGGCAGCAGAGAATTGATCCATACTTTGTTGCATCTCAGCTTCAGAGGCTGCACTGAGGGCACAATCATCTGCAAACAGAAAATCATGCACCAACACTCTCTCCACTTTGGTCTTGACTTGGAGGCTTATATACACATAAGTTGTACATAGAAGAAACTGGAGAAAATTAACAGAGGGAAGGCATTAGAGTAAAGAGGGCTTGAGAAAGACTTCCTGTAGAAAGTGGGAAAGTTAAGGGGGAGGTGCAGGCTATGAAGGGCTTTAAATGCCAAACGCAGAATTTTGTGTTTGGTGCTGGAGTTGATAAGGAGCCCTGTTATTGAATAGAGGGTGATATGGTCAGACCTGCACTTCAGAAAGATTGCTTTGACAGTTGAATGGAGGATGAGCTAGAGTGGAGAGAGACTCGAAGCAGGCAGATCAACTAGGTGTTCCAATGATCCAGGTGTTGAGGTGATGAGAGCCTGCACCAGGGCAGTCTGACCCAGCTAAACTAGACTTCCTGCTTTTCCTCTTACACAAATTTCTCCTCCCATCTTCATATCTTTGTACAAGCTGTCCATGTCACCCCCCCCATCAATAAATTTCAGTGGCTCCTTATTGCCTCCAGAATCAAATACAAAATTGCTCTGATTACCATTCAAACCTTAATAACCTAGCCCCCCTCCTACCTTTCCTTTCTTCTGACCCCCTACTCCCCCATATGTATTCCATGTACCCCTTAGAGACTAACTTTTCCCCTATTCCCATATTCTCTATCACCAGTTAAACATTTGCTGTGCCCAAAAAATCAACTAGGTCGCTTTTGGCAAAGCAGCCGCTAATTCTGGATAGCTTCTTTATTCACATAGGGAGGCTCAAGCATTATCTTTTAAAGTTCTCATCCCCAATGCATGTAATCCATGTAGCATTAGATTAGGAACTCCCTGAGGTCAAGGACTGTCATTTGCTTTTTGTATTCCCAGTACTTAGCACAGTACCTGGAACATAGTAAGTGCTTAATAAATGTTTATTGACTGACTGGCATGCTTAAACATTCCAGAAATTAATGAAGGTAGAGGCCCACCATGTCTAATGAGTTTGGTAATTATATTCATCCCCAAAATATATGATAAAGTAATTTAAGAAACATCATTTTATAAGATTCTTATATGCTATTATTATGGGATAATACAGGCCTGCTGAGTTGAGAGAAGTGAGAGATGCTAGCCCTATCCATTTCACACTATGTCTGGGCAGTTGATATAATTTTGCAAATTTTTCATAGGTCAATTCCCAGTGATCTAAAGCAAAATGCCTTCCACATCCAGAGAAATACTACACAATTCAATTGCAGAATATAGCAGATCATTTGTGTGTGTGTGTGTGTATCACATTTTTGTTTGTTATATGATTTCTCCCATTCATTATAATTCTTCTACACAGCATGACTATAGTGAAAATGTACATACTAGGAATGTATGTGTAGATGCTATATAAAATTGTATGCCATCTTGTGGGGGGAGGGGGAGGGGAAAAATCTAAATTATATGGTAGTGATTGTAGAACACTAAACAATAAATAAAATTAATATTGTTTTTAAAAATTTTCATAGGTTGCCCACCTTGCCAACATCAGCCCCAAGACATAGACAATAAAGAAAAGAAAATCAAGGGGTCAGAGCCAAGATGGCAGAGTAGAAGGATGGACCAGCTCAAGCTCTCCACCCATTATCCTTAAAGTACCTGTAAAAAATGACTCTAAACAAATTCTAGAGCAGCAGAAGCCACAAAATGACAGAGTGAAACCGATTTCTAGCTCAAGACATCCTGGAAAGCTGACAGGAAAGGTGTATCACACCAGGCTTAGAGAAGAGCACATTCCAGGCTGTGAAGCACAGACAGTACTGGAGCAGGTTTCAGGGTGTTGAATCATGGGTAGCTGTTGAGGTTTCCATATTTCTCAACCCACAGATGCAAAAGACAGCTTCAAAGGTCAGTAAGAAAGCTCTTTCACCTGGATGAGAGGGGAGCAGAGTCCCATCCCAGGGTGATGGCAGCCATTGCTGCAGCAGCATCCACTTTTGAAGCCCTCAGCCTAAAGCCTCTGGGGGAATCTAGTGGCTGATATGGGTCTCAATCCTGAATGACAGTCCTGGGGTAAGGAGTACTGGTGTGGTGGAGCTGGTGGCAGCTGTGGAGAGGGAATCCTACTTGCTGTTCCAGGGCAGAAAAGAGCGCACAGACCAGACCACAGGCCAGGAGAGGAGTAAACACCTCTCCATTGATTGTGCCACCTTGGAGAAATTGAGAACTTACAGGTCCCTAGAGATATCTCAGAGAACAGTTTCACAAAATCTCTGAAGTTTAAGGCAGTAGATCCTCCACTTGACAAAGGACTCAAAATTCAAGTAATTAACTGCAGAAATGCCACAGAAGGGGGAAAAATAAGACTGTAGAAGGTTACTTTCTTGGTGAAAAGGTATTTTCTTCCATCCTTTCAGATAAGAAAGACAAAAGCATACAATCAGAGGAAGACATTAAGGTCAACACTTCTACATCCAAAGCCTCCAAAAAAATTCAATAGTCTTAGGCCATGGAAGAGCTCAAAAAGGTTTTTTGAAAATCAAGTAAGGTCATTCGCAGAATGTAGCAGATCATGTTTGTGTGTGTGTGTGTTTTAGTGTATTATGTTTTGATTTGTTATATGATTTCTTCCACTTATGTCAGTGTGACTACATAACATCACTATAGTGAAAATATGCTCAATAGGAAAGTAGATGTCGAACCTATACAGAATTGTATGCTGTCATGGGGAGGGAAGGGGGTAGGGGGAAAGGTGTGGGGGGATAAAATCTTAATTTTAAGGAAGTGATTGTAGAACATTTATAAATAAATAAAATAAAAATTAAAAAAAAAAGAAAATCAAGTAAGGGAGGTGAAGGAAAAATTGGGAAGAGAAATGAGAGTGATGCAAGAAAATCTTGAAAAGTGAGTCAACAGCTAGCTAAAGGAGATCCAAAAAAATCCTAAAGAAAAAACACCTTTAAAAATATACTAACTCAAATGACAAAAGGGGTCCAAAAAGCCAATGAAGAGAAGAATGCTTTAAAAAGCATAACTGACCAAATGGAATAGGAAGTTCAAAAACTCACTAAAGAAAATAGTTCTTTAAAAATTATAATGAAGCACATTGAAGCTAATGACTTTACGAGAAACCAAGAAATTATAAAACAAAATTAAAAAAATAATAAAACCAAAAGAATGAAAAAATAGAAGGCAATGTGAAATATCTCATTGGAAAAACAAGTGACCTGAAAAATATATCCAGGAGAGATAATTTTAAAATTATTGGTCTACATGTACTGGAGCATAAAAACCTTACAATCCAGCGTAGGAAGGCAGAGATAGGCAACGCATCCTTCTCAGATCATGATGCAATAAAAATTATATGGAATAAAAGGTCATGAAAAGATAGAACAAAAAGTAATTGGAAGCTGAATAATCTAATCCTAAAGAATGAGTTAAATAACAAATCATAGAAACAATCAATAACTCCATTCAAAAGAATGACAATAATGAAACAACCTACAAAAACTTGTGGGATGCTGCAAAAGCAGTTCTTAGGGAAGTTGTGTATCATTGAATGCCTACATGAATAAAATAGAGAAAGAAGAGATTGATGAATTTGTCATGCAGCTGAAAAAACTAGAAAAAGAACAAATTGAAAATCCCCAATTAAATACCAAATTAGAAATACTAAAAACCAAAAGAAAGATGAACAAAATTGAAATTAAGAAAACTATTGAATTGACAAATAAAACTAAGCATTGGTTTTATGAAAAAAAATAAAATTGATAAGCCTTTGGTCAATTTGATTTAAAAAAATAAAGAAGAAAAGCAAATTACCAGTATCAAAAATGAAAAGGGTGAACTCACCTCCAATGCAGAGAAAATTAAAACAATAATTAGAAATTACTTTGCCCAACTGTATGCCCACAAATATGACAATCAAAGTGAGATGGATAAATACATAAAATATATATAAATTGCCCGGATTAACAGAACAGGAAGTTGAATACTTAAATAGCACCATCTCAGAAAAAGAAATTGAACAAGCCATCAATGAATTCCCTAGGAAAAACTCTCCAAGGATGGAGGTGGGTTTACAAGGAAATTCTATCAAACATTTAAAAAATAGCTAATTCCAATACTACATAGACTATTTGGGAAAATTGGTAAAGAAGGAGTCTCTATCAAATTCTTTCTATGATACAAATATGGTTCTGATACCTAAACCAGGAAGAGCCAAAACAGAGAAAGAAAATTATAGACCAATTTTTCTAATGCGTATAGATGCAAACATTTTAAATAAGATATTAGTAAAGGAGTACAGCAATTTATCACAAGGATAATACATTATGATCAGGTAGAATTTGTATCAGGAATGAGGGCTGGTTCAATATTAGGAAAACCATCAACATTATTGATCATATCAACAATAAAACTAACAGAAACCATATGATGGTCTCAATAGATGCAGAGAAAGCTTTTGACAAAATACAACACCTATTCCTATTAAAAACACTGGAGAGCATAGGAATAAATGGAGACTTCCTTAAAATAATAAGCAGTATCTACCTAAAACCATCAGCAAGCACCATGGGCAATGGGTTAGGCTAGATGCATTTCCAATAAGATCAGCGTGAAACAAGGATGCTCATTATCACCATTGTTATGCAATATGGTGCTAGAAATATTAGCTTTAGTAATAAGAGAAGAAAAAGAAATTGAAGGAATTAAAATAGGCAAAAAAGAAACTAACTTATGACTCTTTGCAGATGATATGATAACATACATAGAGAATAAAGTAAAAAAACTACTTGACAAAGTTGCAGGTTACAAAATAAACCCACACAAATCATCTGCATTTCTATATATTACTAACAAAGCCCAACAGCAAGAGATAGAAAGAGAAATTCCATTTAAAGCTACAGTAGAAATGATAAAATATCTGGGAATCTACTTGCCAAAACAAACCCAGGGACTATATGAATACAATTACCAAAATACTTTTCACACAAATAAAATCAGATCTAAGTAATTGGAAAGACAGTTGCTCATGGGTAGACTGAGCTAATACAATAAAAATGACAATTCTACTTAAATTGATTTACTTATTCAGTGCCATATCAATTAAACTACCAGACAATTATTTTCCAGCACTACAAAAAATAATGTCAAAATTCATCTGGAAAAAGAAAAGGTCCAGAATATCAAGGGAATTAATGAAAAGAAATGCTAGAGAAGTTGGACTAGCCCTACCAGATCTCAAATTGTATTAAAAAGCAGCAGTCATCAAAACCACTTGGTACTGGCTAAGAAATAGAAGGGTAAACAAGTGAAATATGTAAGGTACTCAAGACACAGTAGTCAATGAACATAGCAGTGTACTGTTTGATAAACTAAAGGATGCCAACTTTTGGAATAAGAACTCACTGTTTGACAAAAACTGCTGGGAAAACTTGGTAACAGTGTGGCAGAAACTGGGCATAGACCAACTCCTGACACCATACACAAGAATAAGGTCCAAATGGATCCATGATCTAGGTATAAAGGCTGATACCAAAAACAAATTAGGGGAGCAAGGAATAGTGTATTTGTCAGATTTATGGAGAATGGAAACATTTATGACCAAATAAGAGATAGAGAGTGTTATAAAGTGCAAATGGGTAACTTTGATTACATTAAATTGAAAAGTTTTTGCATACACAAACCCAATGCAACCAAGATTAAGAGGGAAGCAGAAAACTGGGGAAAAAATTATTGCAACTAGTGTCTATGATAAAGGCCTCATTTCTAAAATATAGAGAGAACTGAGTCAAATTTACAAGAATACAAGTCACTCCCCAATTGATAAATGGTCAAAGAATATGAACAGGAAGTTTTCAGAGGAAGAAATTAAAGCTATCTATAGTCATATGAAATAAAGCTCTAAATTACTATCGATTACAAAAATACAAATCAAAACAACTCTGAGTTACCACATCACACCTATCTGTTTGGCTAACATGACAAAACAGGAACATGATAAATGTTGGAAAAGATGTGGGAGCATTAGAACACTAATTCATTGTTGGTGGAACTGTGAGCTAATCCAACCATTCTGAAAAGTAACTTGGAATTATGCCCAAAGGGATACAAAAATGTGCATACCTTTTGACCCAGCAATATTGCTTCTAGAACTGTATCCCAAAGAGATCACAAAAATGGGAAAGTGTCCCACATGTACAAAAATATTTATAGCAGCTCTCTTTGTGGTGGCCAAGAACTAGAAATTGAGGGGTTGCCCATCAATTGAAGAATGACTAAACAAGTTGTGGCATATGAAGGTAATGGAATACTATTGTATCATAAGAAATTATGAGCAGGTAGACTTCAGAAAGGTCTGAAAGAACTTATATCAACTGATGCTGAGTGAAATGAGCAGAACCAGGAGAACATTGTACACGGAACAACCACAGTGTACAAGGAATTTTTCTGGTAGACTTAACCGTTTACAACAATAAATGACCTAAAACTTTCCCAAAGGAATCTTGAGGCAAAATGGCATCTACATTTAGAGAAAGAACTATGGAACTGGAATTCAAAATGAAGCAGACTATTTTTTCTTGTGTTACATTTTGTTTTGGTTTGTTTTCTCTCATGGTTTCTCCCATTCACTTTAATTCCTCTATGCAACAGGACTAATGTGAAAATGTAAACCATATAAGATTGCATGCTATCAAAGGGAGGGAGGAGGAGAAAATTTAAGATTTATGGAAGCAATTGTGAAAAATTGAAAACAAATAAATTAATTTTTAAAAATTATTGGCCTACCTAAAAACCATGATCAAAAAAAGAGCCTAGAAATTATCAAGGAAAACTGTCCTAATATTCTAGAATTAGAGGGTAAACTAGAAATTTGAAGAATTAGCCAATTACCTCCTGAAAGAGATTCCAAAAGGAAAACTCCTAGGAATATTGTATCCAAATTCCAGAGTTCCCAAGTCATGGAGAAAACATTATAAGCAGTCAGAAAGAAACAATTCAAGTATTGTGGAAATACAATCAGGATAACACAGGATTTAGCAGTTTCTACACTAAGAGATTGAAGGGCTTGGAATATGATATTCCTGAGGTCAAATGAGATAGCATTAAAACCAGGAACCAACTAACCAGCAAAACTGAGTATAATAAGTCAGGGTAAAAATGGAATTTCAATAAATAGAGGACTTCCAAGCATTTTTGCCGAAAAGACCAGAGCTGAATAGAGAAATTTGACTTTCAGATATAAGAATCAAGAGAAACATGAAAAGGTAAACAGGAAAGAGAAGCCTTAAGAAACTCATTAAAGTTGAACTGTTTACATTCCTACATGGAAAGATGTTATTTGTAATTCATAAGATCTTTTTCAGTATTAGGGTCGATAGAGGGAATACATATATATATACATACAGACAGACAGACAGACAGATAGATGGGATACATACATACATACATATACATACACACATACACATGTGTGTGTATATATATGTAGGTGTGTGGGTATGTATTATTATATATTATATATGGGTAAGTATGTATATGTACATAGGTGTATGTGTATACATATATATACATATATGTGTGTATATGTGTGTGAACTGAATGTGAAAAGAGAATACTTAAAAAAATTACTGTTGATTGGAATGTACTAGGAGTAAGAGAAAGGTAGAGGTAGAATGTAACAAATCATTTTGCATAAAAGAAGAAAGAGCTTTTACAATGGAGGAGAAGCAGAGGAGATGAAAGGAAATAAGTGAGTCTTACTCTCATGTGACTTGGCTTAAGGAGGGAATAGCACACATTCAATTGGATATGAATATCCATTTTACCCTGCAGGAAGATGGGGGGGGGGTGTCACGGGGGAAGGGATTAGAGAGAGAAGATAATAGAAGGAAGAGCAAATCGGGGAAAGGGATAATCAGAAGCAAACATTATTGTGGGAGGACAGGTCAAGGAAGAGAATGGAATAAATGGAGGGCAAGCTAGGACAGAAAGAAATGTGGTTGGTCTTTCCCAACAAAACTATTATGGAAGTATTTTGCATAGCTACACATGTATGACCTATATTGAATTGCTTGTTTTCTCAATGAGGGTGGATGGGGTGGAAGGAAGGGAGAGAATATGGAACTCAAAGCTTTAATAATAAATGTTAAAAATTATTTTAGCAGGTAACTGGAAAATAAGGTGCATAAGCGGTGGAGTATAGAAATCTATTTTGCCCTCCAGGAAAATAGAGGGAAGTGGGCGGAAGAAGTGTGGGCATAATAGAAGGGAGGATAGATTGGAGGCAGGGGTGGATGGGATGCATGCTATCCTTGGGTGTGGGTGAGGAGAGGTGGGGAGGAAATTTTGAATTCAAATTCTTGTGGAAATGAACGTTGAGAACTGAAAAAATAAATAAATTGTATATTTAAAAGAAGAAAAGAAAATCAAACCTTCCCTCCTCAGAAAGATTGTTTTTTACAGAGCTCTTAGAACATGACAGGTTTTGGGTCCTGGTGCTAATTGGAAAACATCCCCTCACCCTTTAGGTGAGAAATCAAACTGGCTGAAAATTCCTCTGGGTCCCTGAAACACACATACCAGGCACCTGAAATTCCCTTAGTGGACCCCAAAAGCACAGAGGTCATTCCAATCAGAAATTCAAATTCATTCCTCACTAGCACAACAGGCTAACTTAAATGGAAGTCAATTAACTTCATGAAGGTTTCAAATAAGTATGATACTCCCCCAAAGAAATTAAGCTCGTGGGGTTGATTGCTCAGGTTTCTAGACCATTAGGCAAGCCTTCTCTTATGGACCTGTGGGCTGTAAAGATTTCAAAGAAGATATTTGGATTCATGTCACAATAAGGCAAGAAGTCTAGGTTTACTCAAAAGCAAAACAAGACAAAGAAATTAACATGGAAGAGCTCCCAAAATGTGTTCTAGGTGAATTATTAGGCACCAGTATTCTAGGGATTCAACATCTACACTGCATTCAAAATGAAAATAGTAATACCGTTCAGTCATGCAAAAGTTATCTCAGAGACACTGGTTTGATCTGTAAAGGAAACATAATGGAAAACGCATTGCCCAATTATAATCTAAAACAAAAGAAGGGGAAAATGCTCATTTTTCTCCAGTGGATCCTTGCAGGATGGGCTAGGGCATCCAAGAAGGAGAGTCTCAGGTAGAGAATCTTGACAATGGATCAGGTCCCTAAAACTACACGAGGGATCTCAATATATCCTGCACAAAGCACAATGGTGTGTTACCACCCCAAGAGTCCTTCTCAATTTGTCACTCACAGGTTTATAAGGTCAGCTCTCTAGAGCATGGTTGATATTTCAATCAGTCAGTCAATAGGCATTTATTACCTGCCAACTATGAGCTAAGTGTCAGGCATTGAATTAAGTGATGAAGATATAAAGAATGGCAAGACAAACCAACAAATCCTTTGCAAACAAGTAAACAAAAAAATCCCTGTTTGGCCAAAGCCTAGAGTCCCATTTTAAGTCAGTCAAAGAATTGATGTGTGCTTTAAAGAGATCAATGTGCAGCTAGGAAGACCTGAGTTTAGATCCAACTTCAGACACTTACTAGTTTGCTGGGCAAGTCATTTAACCCTGCTTGCCTCAGTTTCCTCATCTGTAAAGTGATCTGGAGAAGGAAATGGTAAAACTCTCCAGCATCTTTGCCAAGAAAACCCCAAATGGGGCCACAAAGAGTTCAACGTGACTAAAATGACTGAACAACATCAAAGGGGTCAAATATCATGACTGGGTTTAGTTTTTTGTTTTTTACAGTTATTTAAACACATTATTGATACCTTGACTATATTTCAATTGAGTTGAGGGAGGGGGCAAAAATTAATTGGTCAAAAGCCAGCCATTCCTCTACATTTGCAAAAGCTGAAATGATATAGTAACAGTCGAATGATGGCACAACATTTTAACTTATATTTCCGTAGTATAGGATTCTTTCCACTGACACCTCACAAGTCTTCTGTTACTTAGCGAGCAGTTTAGAAAATTGCTGTGAGTGATAAATTAGTCATCCTGAAACTAGCCTTATATTGACCCTCTTTGAAGTTAACTGGGCTTGTCCTCACAGAATAGGCTCATAGGATTTCCCAAGTTAGCACATGATTATAGAGAAACTTTAGGAAGTGATTTAAAAAAAAAACTATCTTTTCAACACTTTAGTAGTCTATGATTTCATTTGTGTGGGTGTAGATTACAATCTTTCTATCCCCGGTGCCTAGTCCCATATCTGACATATAGGAGGCACTTAATAAATACTCTCTGATTTTTTGCATACTTTTCCAACTGCTTCAAAATATTTTAACTCTTTTAGCTGGCTATAGCCAGCTAAAACTCCTTCAGTTAGATATATTTTTTTTATTCCTTTTGTTTCCATCAACAACAGCTCCCTGAGCCCAGTTTATCCTTTTCAACTCCATCATATCTCTGACCACAGTAACAGGGATATGGAAATTATGATGCAACTTTAATGTGAGATTTGGGGGTGGGGGCATTCCCAATAGGTTAAAAACAGGCAGAAAGGTGCAATCAATATCAAAATATTCAGAACAAACTTTTTTTTAATGGTAGTAAAGCATTGTAAACAAAGTAAGTGCTCATCAGTTGGCAAATGGTTGGTGGTTGGAGTTTTTAGGTTTAGCAGGAAAGCTAAATACTACCACTGGAATGACCCCCACCCTCACAGGGTAAGGCCATTCTTTCCTACTCTTTCCTTTGGCATGCCAGGGGTATGCCTTTTCCCTTAGGACACTCACTGTGCCTTTTATGGGGGACAATAATTCCTTTGAACCTGCCCTGGGAGAAAACAATGGGGAAAAGATTCATCTGACAGCAGCAATCCCTCATGCATTAGCATTATGTAGCTTTTTGCCTAGTTCAGCCCTTAGTGTAGCTAGCATGAGCAACAGTAGTAGTGGTCCTGATCCCCCTGGTACCAGTACTGCTTCTCGCCTGGTTGCTTTTACAAAATACCATCCTATCCCGAGAACAATGTTTATTTTTCACTTCTTATGAAATTTTGGCTTCCCTTTCCTTCTAGGATGAAGGATGGTTTTGTTTTTTAAGGTACAGATACAGTCTCTTAGCTTCTAGATGTTTGTGTAGAGAGGTGTTGGAGAATTTATGTTCACCATTGTTTCCAAAGCCTTACTACCCATGAAAATAATAGAATATTACTACCCCATAAGAAAAAAATATGAAGAATTTTAAGAATCCAAAGACTCTTGGGAAGACTTTTAAGAACTGATGAGGAGTGATATAAGCAGAACCAGGAAAACAGGGGGTACAGTGTATACAACAATGTAAATGAAAAGAGCCACAGAACAGATCTGAACACTTGTAATCAGAATGTCTACCCCATGAGATTGTAAGTTCTGTGAGGGCAGAGATTATCTTTTGCCTCTTTTTGTATCCCCAGCACTTAGTATAATGCGTGACACAAAGTAGGTGCTTAATAAATGTTTATTAATTATCCATTGCCAATAAGCTTGATTCTGGAGAAGAGTTAAGAATTTGAACCTCCCTTCTTTTGCAGAAATGGGGGAGGGGACTCTATGGCTTTGGAGCATTATATATACTGTCAAACACCATCATTGTCTTGGTTGGTTTTGCTGAACTGCTTTTTTTTCTTTCTTTTCTAAACTTTGTTACAAGGAAGGGATGGTTCATTGGGTAGAGGAGAGGACAGGAACATATTCAGAGATAAATGCGAGCTGAGTACAAAATAGTATCCATATAAAATGAAAATAACAACAATTTAAAAGACTGGTGGGGACAGGTGGATCTGGTGACCTTTGTCCTACATTCTTGTGGGGAGGCGAAAATTGTTCCTCTTCTTATAACAAGCTAACGTTCCAGATCCCTTCTAATTCTAGAATCCTGGAAACTCAAAGGTTCATGCCTTTTGAGAAAAGCCTGATGGGACTGGGTGGATTCTCTAGCCTATGACTGCAAGAAGTATCTTCACACTCAGTGATATGGTCTTCCAGGACCACAGACAGCAGCTGGATGATTGCACAAAGATTATTCAGAGATCTGTATTTTTGTCAGTGGACTTTTTCTTCCCATTCAAAGATCACAGACTCCATCTACTGACTGATCATTTTCACTCAGAGCATCTGCCCCCCTTATGTCTCCTCATCTTGGCCTTCTTCCTAAATTTCCTGGCTTCCTACAAGTTATACTTGAAGTTCCACCTTCTAAAAGAAGCCTTTGCCAGCCTTAATCTTAGCCCCTATCTGTGACTGATTATCTCCTGTACATATTTTGTTTTTGTTTTACTTGTCTCCACCATTAGACCGTGAGCTCCTTCAGAGCAAGCAATGTTTTATTTTGCATTTCTTTTACATCTCTGGCATTTAGTTTTGGCATATAGTAGGTGCTTAATAAATGCTAGTTGTCAGTGCTGACTTAGACAATCTTACAATCTTTATGGCTCATGAATTTACCTTCCCACAGCCAGTATGGAGAGGAGCCTTTCTGAACTTGTCTAGGCTGTTCATCAGACAAAATGATATTTCTTGAGCCAGTGCATGATTACAAGGAATCTTTAGGAAATACAAAACAAAATAAAGCCTCTTCTTCAACATTTCAAGAAGCTATGATTTCATTGGTGTGGGTTCCCCCTCTGCCAATATAGATTGTAACCTTTCTCCTGCTTAGTAGACAGGCTCTGAAAGTGTCTATGTCTGGAAAGTTTATCATCTCACACTCACCCTGGGGACGGAGCCCTTCCAGTCTTAGAAACTGGTCCTCAGAAAACAGATAAATCTGGACTTGAAGCCTCTCCAGCTGGTTATACCTGTCATAGTTTACAATCCACACTAGTCTATCAGTAAGAACCCAGGGTCTGTTCCATGATGAAGCACCAGTGAAGGACCTGAATGGAGAATGGGGACTTTAAGAAAATGCTCCCCCACCCACCCCAACCTCCACTTCCAACCCTCCTCTACAAGACAATGGGAATTGAAATGGCAAATGGACTCCCATCTTGGTTTGATCTTTTACAGACTGTGGCTTAAGCATTAGGGATTGTAGAAAAGAGTTATTTAGGAATGCTCCATCTCAATTCTAACTAACTAATCTTGACTAGGAGTCACCTAGGGTATAAGTGGGGTGTAGAGAGAGGAACGTATGCCTTCTACAGCTTGGCCATTTCAATCTCTGAATTCTCTCAGCTCAGAAAAGAAATAAACAAAATCAGACCACCAGGTCCTTTAAACAGCCACCAGGCAGTTATCCTAAGAGACTGGCTGGAGATAAACTTGTTTCAGGGTTAATTTTTCTTCTGGCAGAACCAATTCATTCCCTGTCTTCAGAAGCTGATCTTTTCTATTTGGTTCAAAATTGGATTTGGACCGCCAGGGACATTGGCTGTCAGCCTCTTTAATGTAGTGTCAGAATGAAGACAAGAGAAGATAAAAACTCAGTTGCACTTGCAGAATACCCTTCCTCCTGGATCTAATTTGGGCTCTCCATTTCTCTTGTACATTATTACAGAGCTGGCTCTCCCTGTCCTTAGTCACATTAAAGGGCAGGGTTTGATCATGCTAAATTTGTGACCTCTGTAGTCAGTCAGCAGTGCTCTCTCAGAGCTTTTGGACAGGCAAGAACTCCCAGAACTCTTCTCTGACAGGTTTGGCAAGAGGATCCTTTTGCATCAGACACACAGATGGTAGGTGGGATGGAAGCATCCATCCAAGAGGGTCCAGGACATTTCTGCTGCTCTGCTTTCTTCTGGGGCCCTGTGGTCAATACCAGAGACAAAGCACTGATGTTACCAGTCTATAAAAGATGAGTGATAGAGACGCTCACAGAATATAGAATGCTGTTTAAAATTTGGAAAATGGCTCATAAATGTTATTGGAGAGGAATAGAAAACTTGATTATTGCCATATAGGGATACTTTACTCTGCTGTCGAAATTACATCCCTAAAAAGTCACCTGTAAACACAGATTGACTTAGGGTACAGAATGAGACATCTATTTTTTGGACAAGGCCAAATGTGGGAATTTATTTTGCTTGATTATACATATTTGTTAAAAGAGTTTGTTTGTCTAATTCTTCATTACATTATGACTAATGTGAAAAGCCTATATCAGATTGCATGGTGTCTTGGGGAAGGGGGAAGGGAAGGAGGGAAAAAAATAGAAAACTCAAAATCTTATGAAAATGAGCATTGAAAACTAAAAATAAATAAATAATTGTTTGAAAAAGAGTTTGTTTCTTCTAATAAAGGATTGGGGGAGGCAGAATATAAAAAGCATAGAATATAAAAAGTAGATTTTTTGTTCATTGAAAAAATTAAATATAATTTTAAAAAGTCATCTGAAAAGCAAATGTTAATCAAATTGTATTGTCCTATTGACATACATTATACTATTACAAACATATTCATTCAGTTCAATTAAATTCAGGGTGCATTTATTATGTATCTTTCCCCCTAAATCCTCCCCATCTCCTACCTTTTCTGTTACTGTAGAGGGCAACATCATCCGCCTAGTCGCTCAGACTCCCAATCTAAGAGTCATCCTGGATTCCTCTCTATCTCTCACACCCCATATCAAAGCTGTTGCCAAGATCTGTTGGTTTTACATTTGCAACGTCTCTCAAATTTGCCCCTTTCTCTCTTCTGACATTGCCACCCCTCTGGTAGAGGCTCTAATCAGCTCACGCCTGACCTATTACAATAGCCTGCTGGTGATTCTGCCTGCCTCAAGTCTCTCCCCATTCCAAATCATTCTCCATTCAGTTCAAAGTGTTTTTCCTGAAGTACAAGTCTGATCATGGCTCCTGGCACCTCCAGCATCAAATGTTCCATTTGACATTCAAAGCCCTTTATGACCTAACCCCCAACTACCTTTCCAGTGTCCTTAACCTTTCTGCCCAACACATACTCTGATATCCAGTGACATGACCTCCTGGCTATTCCATGAATAAAGAACTATCTCTCTGCCTCAGGGATTCTCTTTGGCTATTTCCCATGCCTGGAGCTCTCTTCTTTCTCCTTTACAATTACTGACCTCCCTGGCTTCTTTCCTTACCTCCTTAGTCCCAACTAAAACCTCACCTTCTACAGGAAGCCTTTCCCAACCCCTCTTAATTCCAGTACCTTCCTTCTGCTAATTATTTTTTATTTATCTTGCTCATAGTTTGTTTATACATATTTGTTTGCGTATTGTTCCCCCTCCTTGATTGTAAGTTCCTTGAAGGAAGGGACTGTCTTTTGCCTCTTTTTGTATCCCCAGTGCTTATCATAGTGCCTGACATATTGCAGGCAGTTAATAAATGTTTATTGATTGATTGATTGATTACAAGATAGAAACATAGGATATGGGAAGAACTCCAGAATCAGAAGACTTCCTTTTCCTGACAGTTACCACCTCTGTGACCTTGGGCAAGTCAATTTTCCTCAATGGACCTCAGTTTCCTCATTTATAAAATGAGGCTTAGATTAGATTGTCCAGCCTGATTGTCTGAGGTCCAGTCCCATTCAGCTTTAGATGTTGGACTGTATATTCTAGACACCGGATCAATAAAAGTAAAATAGTTCCTGCCCTCCGCTGGGAGGAATAAGCCTAAAATTAATCATTAATATTCCATATTGCTCTCACTAAAGTTTTCTTCCAGTGTCTCCTAGTGGAAGGCAGATTCAAAAGCCTTTTGTTAAGGATGTACTATGTATCAGGCACAGTCTGGGAAGAAAGGAAAGAAACATTTATTAAGTCCTACCATGTGCCAGGCACTCTGCTAAGTGCTGAGGATACAAAACCAAGGACAAAGACTTTCTCTGTCCTTACATTCTAACGTCAGAAGATAAGGAAGCTGAAAGAGGTCAGGAGTTGGTGATGGTAGAAATGAATGGGTTTGAAGTCCAGAGGAAATGAAGAACAGGAGAAGAATGAAAGTCAGCCGGTTTGGACCTATCCACAAAATGACAGCTCCAGGAGGAGCTCACCAATGGGAGGAGGGATGGGCCTTGCAGAGGAATATTCCATGATGGTAGTATGAATAGAGTAGTTTGTACTTCCAGGAAGAGGAAGCAACAGGATGAGGAAAGTTCCCCTGTGAAGCAGCTATTCAACAAATTTATTCTGTAAAATTTGGATTCAGTCAAAAGGCCACACTTAAGGACCCAGAAGGCCACATGTGGCCTTAAGGTCTAAGGTTTCCCTCCCCTGTTCTATACCCTCTCTTGGTTGCTTTTACATGATGCCTATTGTCTCCATTATCTTATTCCTTCTCAGTGTATGTTGACAGATCAAATTCCTTGTCCTGCACTTTAACTGTTGGTTTCTTCTGCATTTCTCTTTCTTCTCTCTTCAAAGTCACTCTTGGTGATTTTTATCAGAATCATAGCATCTCAAAACTACAGTGGAGGGGAACCAACTCTTCAGTCTTGCAATTCAACAAGGGAACATTTACTATCTGAGGGACCATGGTGCAATCACTTAACATCCTTGGGACTCAGTTCGTTTTTACTTGTAAAATGAAGGGGTTGAAGGTGATCACCCCTGAGATCTAGGCTCTAAATCTCTGATCCTGTGACTTTGTACCACAAGGTCCTGTTTCAGGCAATGGGAATCCAAAGCCAAAATTTTAATAAAATAGTCCTCTTTCTCAAGGTGCTTTCATTTTTCTTGGGTGATGCATTATGCAAAGAGTTGGTTGTACAGGTCCATCCCTTGGGACCCCAGAAGAAATGGAAGGCTAAGTAGGAGGGAGTTTGGACAAAGTCTCCCATAAAAGTGGTTTGCTTGATGGTTTCTTTGCCTTCTTACTTTCTGATGATCAATGAACTATATGACCACAGAAAAGTCCATTGCTGTATCTTACAAATATAGAACATTAGACTGAGTTAGGAAATTTCCCAGCTATAGGGGGAGGGCAGAACCAATATTTTTCTTATAATTCCCTAATAATTTGGACCTATATTTCATATTACCCCTAGACTAGTTTTTAATTTAGGTAAATTAAAGTGTCCTTCTTGTCCAAATATCTGAAGGGGCATGGTTTGGTGGGGTGGGTGGATCTTCTATACATGTGGTCACTTTGGGGATGACCAGTCAACTCTCATATTGGTCACTGAATAGGAATAGCCACTGACTTGTGGTTGTTTAAAAAAAAGTGACCCAACCTTTAGTCATTTCCTCTCCTCTCAGCTGCAGATTTTTTTAGAGTTATTTGAGCCTCTATGCAAGGAGTTTGGGAGCAAGGAGAGAGTGTATCTATCTCCCCATTCTGGCTACTTCCAAGTGGCAGCCCCCAAACTCCAAGTAAAATTAACTGAACCTGGACCTTGGGGCTGTTGGCTATCAGTTCTGTTGTGTTTTTTTTCCTGAATATAAGTGATTGAACAATGATTCCAAGATAGTATGTCAGTCTTGGAGGGAATCTTCTGCATTTAAGAAGCTGAAGATCCTGGTATCTTGGTTGGAGATGATTGATAACGGCAGGGGGAGTTCTCCTATCTGGGAATGATGACCAGCAGGATGATCTACTCAAGCCCAGCTGGCCAGCCAGAAGGTATTGACTTTAAAATCAGTCACTTCTAATAGTGACATATTTAGATCTTGACCATGACATTTACTTAGCAGGACATTTACTTAGTAGGACAAAAGATATCACTGGTACTTGTATATTAAAGCAAATGAAGGAAAAATAAATATATCACAATCCACACATAAACATGGTTCATACGCTCTCACTGATGCACTCAGTGTTTATTGGGGAGAGTGAACACATACTTACGGAAACCTAGCAGATAAACACATGAATAAGGAAAATCCATTTGTTCAGGGTAATTTAAAACTGTGGATTGCGGTCTTTGATGTTGCTGGTACTTTCAGGAACATTTACACCACACAAAGCTACTGCTCTTTAGTTAGACAAATCCTCTTCTACTCTCCAACCCATAAAGCATTTACAAGTTGTTGTTTTTTTTCCGTGAAAACAACCAGTCTTAAAAGGGGGTTGGAAAAATGTTAACCTTTTAAATCAGAGATCTTCAAAGCTTAGTAGGCTGGCTGTCTCTGAGCCATACAGACCACATCAGTCAGCACTTCTCTCATCATCTTCCAGTTGGTGCACATGGCAAAAGAGCTCAGGTTAATTCTGTGGGCAAGGCAAGTCAATCCAGTCATTTCTTCACTTACCAGGAATCTGTCATCCAAATAGACCTCCATATGTTATATTATATAAGTAATTGTATGTACACTTTCTCCTTTCTGCTTTTCTCTCTCAAACCAGAGAGAGCAGCAGAAGGTGCATCTGTGAGGGATCACCTGTTTTGAGCTCTGGTTTTGAAGGGCAGATGTAATGGAAGCTTTCTTCCAAAGGAGTAACTGCTGGTGGTATTTACAAATAACTCCTACCCACCTGATGTTTGAATCCCTACTGGGTCTTTCTTTTCCAAAGAAATTCTTCCTTCCCTTCACCACAACTCGTACCAACTAATTGAACCACTTAATCAAAGTCTCCTGGTACACATCTTTCACTTAGAAAGTTAAAAACCCACAAAATCCCCCTATGAAATAAACAGTCCGTATTTAATCACCCCTTTGTGTTTAAATTGTAATATGATCTTTCATTTTGTATATTTTGCCCCCTTAAGTTTGAAAACATTTATACAAATGAGCTGAGGGAACATAAAATCCTCAGCACTAGTTATAAGTTCTCAAAATGGCGCTCTATCACATGCTGTGATCTTGGAAACAACTTTTTTTCTTGTTCACACTTAATCAGTTTTTAATAAATAAAAGTTATGTCTCTACCCTCTTAAACTATCAAACTTCGTACATATAAAAGAGGCATTACTTTGTACACTTTACAGTGATTTAATCCTTTATGTTTATGCTGCAGTTCCTTTTCTGCTCCATATTGCTCACAAACTATGCATTTCTTTCCACGTGGATTTTAGCTGTTTTTATTTAACCAAAGTTCTTTTCCTATTCCTTTAGGCACTAAACTGTTTACCTTCAGAAGAGATAATACTTCACTTTCTTTATCAGTTGGCTTAGTTCTATTTTCTTGACACAAAATTAATTTTTCCACCCTTTTCAGTGCCTAACTACTCCTTATGAAAGGATAGTATGTTAAAAGGACAGTAACTTATGCATATTTTCTTACCATTAGAATATAAGGACAAGGACAATTTCATTTTTGCCTTTAGGTCCCCAAAATTCAGGTCAATGCTTTGCATATGCAGGTTGATTGATTGATTGGTAAAGGGCTCCAAATCCTTTTGATTACTGTTTTATGAGAATGCCTTGATTCTCTCAGAATCAGCCTGATGTTCTTGATAGGGATGGCATCCTGACTCTCATCTATACTGCTTTATCTCTCAGGACCAAGATAAAGATTCAATTCAATAGTAGAGGAAAGCACTTCTCTTAGGATCATAGAGATAGAACTGAACTGGACCTCATTTTACAGATGGGGAAATGGATCCAGAGACCTGTCCAAGTCACCTGCCCAAGGTCACACAGGCAGAAAGTGGCAGAGATGGGATTTGAACCTGGGTCTTTCTGGCTGCAGATGGATTGTTCTTTCCAATATTCCGTGCTACCTCTTTGCCTTGGTTTTCCCATATTGAGGATACTGTGTTCAGTTTTGATAGCCACATAAAAAAAAAACAATGACAAACTAGGGAACATCTAGAGGAAGGTGGTGAGGAAGATAAGAGGACTGGAAACCATGTTATGACCATATAGGACACTGAGTCCATTGTCATTGGCAGAATCCAAACAAAGGCAAAATGGCTACCTGTCAAGGGTGCTACAGAAGGGAATCATGCATGGCCTGGGCGTGGCACTAGAATAGATAACCTCTAAGATGTCTTAAGATTCCACGATTTTACAAAATCTATACTAAGTGGGCAATGGATCCCCAAAACCCTTTTCCTGAATATGGTCCATTCTGCCTTTGACGGAGTTTGGATTCCTATTGAAGCGTACTTCTAAAATTTTTGTCTTTATTTTTCTTTAGGTTTTTTTTTTGGCCTGTGTTTTCTCTTATACTATGACTATATTTTGTATGACTGTACAATGTATAACCTATATCAGATTGCTTGCCTTATTAATGAGGGGAGAGAAAAAATTTGGAATTCAAAATTAAAAAAAAAACAAATACTGAAATTTGATTTTACATGTAATTGGGGGAAAATAAAATATTAAATTTTAAAAAAAGAAAAATTTTTCCCTATAAACACCAATGGATATTGAATAGATCAATAGAATTGCGTGGTATTACTTCTGTAAAAGATTGGGCTCAGTGAATGGACACCATGTTTGATTTGGGGAACTAATTCTTCCAGAAGCTTTTGTGTGTCAATCAACTTTTGGAGTACCACTTTAGAAAACATAATAGAAATCTTGCCAGGGTGTGGGAATGATGTGGGAGAATGGCAACTTGGAAAGATTAGGAGAGGAACAAGTTTCCAGAAGTCAGGGTCAGAGTAACCAAAGACCAGGCTGAAAGCCAGTGAACAGTAAGCTAGAGTCCTGTAATCAGAGATGAGTGACCTACCCAAAGACCAGGAGTTAGATGTCAGGTATGGAAAGGAAACTGAGTGCTGAGTGAGGTTAGCTGTCTTGAGAGCCCCTTTTGAGCAGGGCAATGACATTCCTCTAGCTTTGGAACCGTTCCAGTTCTCCTTTGTTCCTTGTCTCCCTACCACCTCATTTCTTTCTCCTCCTCTTTCTCCTGCTTCCCTCGTTTTCTCCATCTCCTCAGGACGCCACCAAGACTTGGAATGACACCATACACTGAGACAACAATCTAATAATTCCTCCCTTCCTATGGCCACTCCAGATAGCCAATGTGCCCAGTGCTCAGTTGGACCCCAAGGCAGGCCTTACTTTTGAACTCTGGCCGCTAGATGGCAATGTTGGTCTTTAGCATCATGGCCCAGGGCAGGGCTGTTCATCAGAGAGGCTTGTCAGTAGGCAGGCAGGTGGCTTGCAATGCCTCTTCCTCCCCTCTACCCTCTTAGCCCACCCCCATTCTCAGCAGCAGCAGCAGTGTGCAGTTCTCTGGAAGCAGCCCTCTTTCCCTGCTGTGGGTACCGCTTTGTAAACCCTGGGGCTGTTTGATGGAGAATGTGTGAAAAGAGAAAGCCTGGTGGATTCCATTATCTGCCTCTCTGCCTGATCGCAGAAGAAACTCCCCCTTTTCAAACAGGATTTGACTGATCTCTGACAGGGAAGCCGCAGTGGTCTCCAGGCGGGCAGCTGGACTGATATATGCTCACAATAAATCAATAGCACCCCCTTCAAGGAATTTAGGACACACACGTGCACATCTGCTTGTAATCTCAGTCCCTGATTGTTGGATAACCTAAGGATTGATTTCCAGGGCACCCCTTCTATTGGTTCTTTCTCTCTAGGCTTTCTTCTTTATCTTTGTCCCCCAAGGCAAAGTGAACCTGTTGATGGACTTGGAATCGAAAACCTGAGTTTAAAACCCATCTCTGACACTCATGGAGTCTCAGAAATGCCTCCAAGACTCTAAGTTATAGATTGAGTGTGATCTGATTGGTGGAGAAAGAAACTGACCAGGTCTTTGACCTATATTGATTCAATTTCCAATCCCCAACTACCTGGAAAAATTCTGGGATAGCCTACGAAGGCACCATCTTGGCTCAATATGTTACCAGACACAGCTTGGTTTAAAGGCAAGTACTACAGAATTTTTAGCATCAAAGGATCTGGGTTCAAGCCTCAGTCTGGCAATTAGCTGCCTGTGTGACCTTGGGTGTGTTAATTAAGGTGCTGCAGCCTCATCTGTTAAATGGGCATGATCAATCAGCAAGCATTTGTTAAGCAAGGAACACTGGATTTGGATTCAGAGGATTTGGATTTGACTTCTTCCAGCCAGTCATCTACCATATCTACCTATCTCACAGGGCTGGTCATAGACAGCACAGATTTTGAACTGGAAAGGAGCATCACAAGTCACTAATTCCCTCTTTTTTTTTAGCTGACGAAACTGAGGCAAAGAGAAGTTAGGAGGATCCTATCCACCAGTTCTTACTGCTTGTAAATAAGTGTGTGTCTATTTTGTGTTTACTTATATAAGTAAATATATATTTACTTATATATAATAAGTAATATAATATTTACTTATATTTGTGCATGTTATTTCCTTCTAATAGAAGGTTCTTTGAAACAAGGGACAGTTTTGTTTTACATTTTTATATCCCTTAGCACAGTGCCTGCCATACAGTAGGGGTTTAATAAGTGCTTGTTGAATATGAAATGAGGTCAAGAAGTATGATGGGGAAAGAGCTAGACTTGGGGTTGGAGGATTTGGGTTGAAGCCTCAGCTTGGCCGTTTACTGCTTATGTGACACTAGGCAAGCCTCAGTTTCCCTGTGAAATAGGATTTTCTAACTTTAAAATCTATAATCTCATAAGCATTTATTAAGCACCTATTTGTGAGCGAAGTATGTGAAACACGCAGGTTACAAAGACAGAAATGAAACATTTCATTAATATGGAATCTTAATATAGGTTAAGTTGCAAAAGTCAGCTGGCCAGTCAACAAATCAGTCGATAAATATTGACTAAGTGCTTACTATGTGTCAGGCATCTTATTAAGCTTGGGGATATCAAAGTAAAGGAGACTAAAATTGGGTCACTGCCTGCAAGGAACCCCATATTCTAATGAGGGTAATGCTAATATTTCTGTAGGACTTTAAGATTCTGTTAACTCATAGGGACCTCACAGTCCCCCTGGGAGTGGGGTGCTATTATTATGCCTATATTAGAGATGAGGAAATTGAGACTGAGAGAGGGTAATGGACTTGCTCAGGGTTATACAGTGAGCAAGCTCTGAACTTGGACTCCAAAGCACCCTACAGTACTATCTGGATGTGACCTATTTTTATAACTGAGCCTTAGTTTGATCCTTTGTAAAACGGGGGAAAGCACTTTAAAAATATCAAAGCATTTTTGTTTTTTCTTTCCCATGATTCCCTTTTTCATGACTAATGTGGAAATATATTTAATATGATTGTACATGTATAGCCTACATCAGATTGCATGCATCTTGGGGAAGGGGAGGGAAGGTAGGGGAAAATTTAGAACTCAAAATCTTATAAAAGTGAATGTTGATCATTAAAAATTAATTTTAAAGTGTCTAAGTGACTGACTAGTATAAGGATTTATTATTAATTATTATTAAGATGACTCCCTTGTAATGAAGGATTTTGAGGGATAATTCAGTTACACAGAACTCACTTCCCTGGACATTGGTTTCAAGTCTTCTCCCTCTTTTCTAACATTCAGAATATCACCCTTTGAACACAGAGAAGCTAAGAAAGAGACATGGCCTTCATGGGAGCTCTCTTCTGCCTAGCCTGGGGAGCCCTCAGGGAGCTTTGGTTTCCTCTGCAGGATACCAGGATGTCAGGATGCTGCCAAAAACTGAAGAGAAGCCAGGCTTTTCCTTGCTGGGCTGGTTGATAGCGGGCAAGAGTGTGACCCAACAGCCATACAAAGAAAGAAAAGATGAAGTGGCCTTTTCTTTGTGCATAATTATCTTAAGTGAGGGCCGGCTTGAGGCTCCCCCAGTGCTGAATGGATGGCTCAGGCTTAAGTCCCAGTGGAGAAGATTAAACAGAATTTGTAGGGTTGGGGTGCCAGAGATTGTCAGGGGCAGGTAAATGACTGTTACGAGAAGGGGAAGGAGGTGCCACAGGCTGCTTCATGACATAACAGGTAGAGGTTATGCTTTCTAGGAAGGGGATACATACAACAAAGAAGCTCCAGGAGAGACAGTGTGATGGAGTAGGTGGTTGCTGTCCTTCCTCTCTGAAGAGGACCAAAATGACATCACCATGAAAAAGTGAAATTTCATTGTGTCCGACTGTAGCTGATCAGACCAGTATAAGCTCAGAATGTTCTACCACAGCTTGGGCATAGAGAGTTCATGTGAATATTTGGGGTGGATACCTTGAGACCTTGAGAGTGTCCTTGTATTGCTTCTTCTGGCCACCATGTGATTGCCTGCCCCATGCGAGTTTTCCACAAAATAGTCTTTTTGGCTAGTGTACATTTTGCATTTGAACAACATGAGCAGCCTATTGGAGTTGCGCTCTCTGAAGCATAGTTTGAATGCTTGGCAGTTCAGCTCAAGCAAGGACTTCAGTGTCTGGCACCTTATCCTGCCAGGTGATCCTCAGAATCTTCCTAAGACAGTTCAAATGGAAGCAATTCAGTTTCTTGGCCTGGTGCTGGTAGACTGTTCATGTTTCACAAGCATATAACAATGAGGTCAGCACAAAGGCTCTGTAGACCTTCAGTTTTGTAGTCGGTCTAATACCTCTTCTCTCCCAGACTTTTCTTCAGAGCCTCCCAAACACTGAGCTAGCTCTGGCAATGTGTGCATCAAGCTCATTGTCAGTGTGTACATCCCTAGAAAGTACACTACCAAGGTAAACGAACTTATCCACAGCATTCCAAACTTCTCCATTTGTTGTAACCAATGGTTCCACGTGTGGATGGTGTGGTGGTGGCTGATGGAGCACCTGTGTTTTCTTAGGGTTAATTATTAGGCCAAAATGAGCACAGGCAGCAGATAATTGATCCATACTTCATTGTACCTCAGCTTTAGAGGCTGCATTGAGTGCACAATTATCTGCAAACAGAAAATCATACACCAACACTCCAACACTTGAAAAGGCTAAAAGCAAAGACCAAAGTGGATGGAGTAGGTAGAGTACTGGGTTTGGAGTCAGGATAACCTGGGTTCATATTCTACCTCTGACCCTTACCAGCTGGGTAATCCTGGACTAATCACTCTCCTTCCCTCTCCTTCTTAGGAGCTCTAGTTTTCTTGAAACTCCATGTAACAGGGTACTTATAAAAAAAAAACAACAAAGACAGTAGAACCTGCTCTACAGGGTTGGTGTGAAGCTCCTGGCAGTGGACAGAATGTTGACTCTGGATTCAGAGGACCTGAGTTCAAATTCTAATACCTGTCTAACCTTGGGTGAGTTGATGGACCTCTTTAGGTTCCAGTTTCCTCACTGGTAAAATGATGAATTTGGAGCAGGTGACTTCCAAGGTCCCCTTCTAGATTTTATCAGCTTACCAGTTTAGTGAGGGGGTGAACTTAGGCTAGCTGCTTAATCTTGGTGGTCTGGTAAAAAAGCCATCCATTTTGGCTCCTTCTTGGGCTTCCATTTTCCTAGGTGTTGAGTGAAGGCTTTTGACTAGGTGGCATCTGAGTTGCCTTCCAACGCTAGATGGATGGTCCTAAGTCATACCTGTCTGAGAGCTCCTTCCCAGTCCTTTTGCTGGATTGTTGTCTCTCATCCTACCATTCTGGATATTTCCAAAAGTTCTAGCCTGGCCCCTCTTTGCTTCTCTCTGTCTACTTCACTGGTGATTCTGATCAGCTCCCATGAGTTCAATTATTTTCTCCATGCAGATGGCTCCCAGGTTGATAGATCCAACCTTCATCTCTCTGTCGAACTCTAGTCACAAATTACATGTTGGATGTCTCCAGCTGGATGTGTCATTGGGATTTCAAACTCGACATAGCCAAAATCAGAACTCATTATCTCTTCATTCTTCAGCTCAACCTTCCTCCAAAATTCCCTACTTCTATTGAGGGCATCCCCCTCCTCTCAGTTGTCCCACTTCATGACCTCAGCATCATCCTCTCCTCCATCCCCTATATCAAATCAGATGCTAAGTGTAGTTGATTCCCCTCCATATTATGTCCCACATCTGTCCTTTCCTCTCCACTCATATGGCTTCCATTTTGGTTCAGAACTTTTTGACACTCCTCTCTTGGACTGAGCACATCAGTTTCCTATTTGGACTCTCTCACCTTCCAGTCTCCTTTCTCTTCTCTGGTCCTGTTTCCAAAATCATCTTCCTAAAAGCAAAGATGTGGCCCCATCACTCCTCCACTCAAGCACCTTTAGGAGATCCCTATTGCTACCAGGACAAAACACAGACTCATCAGCTTGGCATTTGAAGTCCTTCCCAACTTGGCTTCAGTCTGCTGTTCCAGGCTTACCATGCGTCACTCCCCTTTATGCACTCACTACATTGTAGACAAATGGCTCTCCTTGTGATCCTCTGAGCAGGGCAAAATAACCCCTGGTGCCTTGCTTTGGCCCGTATTGTCCTTTTTCCCTAGAATGCATGCCCCTCCTTCCCTTCTACCTCTTAGGATGCTTAGCTTCCTTCAACCCCCATGCCCCATCTTTTATGAAAACCCTCTGGTTCCTAAGTGGGCAATGCTATTTCCCTTCTCCTTCAAATGCCATGTGTGTGCTTACTCACTTGTGTACACATCTCATCTCTCCAGTCTCCTTGAGACCAGGGACTCTTTTGCCTTCAGAACTCCAGGACCTGGTGCATTAGATGGATGGAGATCCAGAGCAAACCTCAGGGACTGTTGAGTCCAGCCTTCTCAGTTTACAGACAAGGAGACTGGATCTCAGGGAGTTACCTAAAAGCACAAAATGACTGTGCCAGGTTTGAACCCCAGGCCCCTGACTTCAAAGCCATTGTAACATGTTGCCTCTCTCTATAGCAGACAATATTTGTAAAGTACTTCACAGTGCCTAGAGCAGAGTAGGTGCTATGTAAATGCTTAGTTGCTAGATTGGGTGAAATAATGTGGGTAAAGGACTTTAGAAAGCTAACCCAGGGGTGGGGAACCTATGGTCTCAAAGCTACAGGTGGCCCTCTAGGTCCTAAAGTGCAGCTTTTTGACAGAATCCAAACTTCACAGAACCAATTCCCTTAATAAAAGGATATGTTCTGTAAGACTTGAACTCAGTTGAAAGACCATACCCAAGGACCTAGAAGACCACATGTGGCCTCCAGGCCTCAGGTTCCTCACCCCTGCAAGTCTAACCTAAGCAGTAAGTAGTTAGGTGAATAGAATCAGGAAGACCTGAGTTCAAATTCATCCATAGACTAGCTGTGTGACTCTAGGCAAATTGCTTAACCTCTGCCTTATTTTTCTCACCTGTAAAATGGGGATAGTATTATCCACCTAAGGCCGCTAGGTGGTGCAATGGATAGAGTGCCTATCCTAGAATCAGGAACACTTGAGTTCAAATCTGACTTGAGATGCTTACTAGCTGTGTGGTCCTGGGCAAGTCACTTCACCCTGTTTGCCTCAGTTTCCTCATCTTAAAAATGAGCTGGAGAAAGGAAGAGCAAACCACTCCAGTATCTCTGCCAAGAAAAGCCCACATAGGGTCATAAAGAGTCATGACTGAAAAATGGCACCACAAAGTGACACTGACCTCAGAGGGTTGTTGTGAGGGTCAAGTAAGGTCACCTAACTGTTCAATAGTGGAGCTGGGACTTGAATTCAGTTCTCTCAAACCCAGGGCTCTTTCCATGATGAAACCGATCTTCTAATACACTGCTTTATCTGACCTGTCTAGCTTTAGGACTTGTGCCTGCAACTGGACATGGAGCTAAGTCTCCTTCCCTCAACTATCCAGCCCTTACCATTACCATCTAGTTGTAGATAGGAGGGGATGGGGGGAAATGTTTTAATAATCATCCTGTCTCCTTCAGTGCCTAGTGTGGTCCTTTGTAGCTGATTCTTTAAAATGGTTAGAAGGAAGACAGGAAGGAACTAGTGAATGAATGGGGGGCCAGGCTTGATTCTTGGAGAAATCCTGTGAACTGACTAGAAAGCAGATTGGATTGGGGTGGGGGGATGTAACCACCTCCCTACTGCACCCCACCCCCTTCCTTAGGGCTGTTTCTTGCCTCAATTTATAAATCCTCAGTATTGGTTCACCCTGTCAATCTTAGAGCAAAAAGTTGACTTCGTATCAGAGAGCCAGAGTTTGAATGCCAGCTTGGCTGCTTCTACAGCTTAGTGGTATGGATAGAATAATAGACTAGATCTGGGTTCTAATCCTGCCCTTGGCCCCTTACTAACTATGGGGTCATAGGCAAATCACCTACCCTTTCATGCTTCTGTTTCCTCTTCGGTAAAATGATAACTAATAAAATTAGTTATAGTGCCTGTCTCGTAGGGTCCTTTGGAGAAGCAAATGAGATTGAGTGTGTAAAGAGATCGCAAGCTATAGAAATGGCAACAATTGTTATTCCTGTGTGACCTCAGCAAGCACATTCAAGTCAGGGCCTCAATTTTGTCTGTAAAGCAGGGTGTATATGGCTTAAATGACCTTGACAATCCCTTTTCACTTCAAAGCTATGCTCTCCATCTATAGTGGAGCTAGAAGGGACCTTAAAGGCCAAGTTTACTCACCCCCTTGTTTTACAGATGAAGAAACTGTGGTACAATTAAATGAAGTCACTTGGCCCAGGGTTAGAATGATAGGAAGTCTCTTGGGTGGGATATGAACCTAGGTCTTTCTGACTCCAAGTTCAAACCTCCTCATTTTATAGATGAATGAATGAAAAACATTTATTAAGCACCTACTGTGTACCTAGCCCTGTGCTAAGCACCAGGGATATAAGTACAGAAGATATCCAGGACATCAGCCCTATCCCAAGTGAGGAAATCCAGGGGATCTGTGGTCACACTGTCACAACTCTTTGAGTTGAATAAGAGGGAAGTCAATTGTCTGATCACTTCAGATAACAACCAGCACTAGAGGTGGAGAGGGGAGAAGGGACTTCACCGGAGGCTATATGGTGAACTTCAGGGAGTGCAGAGTCGGAGTTGATGGTCTAGGCTTCTCCCAGCCTTATTCTCTTGGATCGGGAGGGAATGACAACGGGAAACCTATATGTGGCCTAGAGAGAAGTAACTTCCCCAAGATGGCACCAACAGCAAGGGATGGAGATGGGATTGGAATCCTGGATCTCTAAAATGAGATTTAGTGTTCTCTTTACTGATGGCAGAACAACTGCAAGTAAACCAGTCATTCTTTGTTCCCAGAGGGCACTCAGAGGAGAAACTGCTGTTTGCAGATACAAAAAATGAACTTATATGAAATGATGGGAGGGTAGGGGGTGTATGGGGGCTTTTTTTATATATAAGATTAAGATGTCTCCTGGGTGTTGCTAATCCCCCAGAGGTGCCATTAGCTCCTAGTAACCACCCCTCTGATATTGCTTTATTGCTTTAATAACTGTGGTGGTGAAAGAACATGTGGGCTGGGTAGCATGTATTATTGATGCTGGTAAAAGATGAAAGTTAGCAATTAGAATCTCAAACCACGACTTCAGCAGAACCGCTGGCTTTGGTTTCCTCCCTTCAGATAACTGTCATCAAGCTGTGTAAATGAGAAGCATCCTGAGGGACTGTCTGGCACAAACTCCCCTTTTTACAAAGAAGGAAACTGAGGCCCAGAGAAAGGAAGCTGTGGCAGAGCTAGGATGTGAACCTGGATTCCATGACTCAATATCCCAGGTTCTTTCTTTTGAATCACACTGCCCTTCCTCTGGGGCTCGTGACTCTTGTGACAATAACATACATCACACACTGTGTATGGTCAATGAGGATGTTTCATTTTTGCCTTTGGATTCCTAGGGCTTAGCACAATGCTTGGCACATTGTAAATACTTAACAAATGCTTTTTGAATTAAATAAAGAATGAGAGTAGAGGTTCCGAATCTGGGTCTGTGAACTTGTTTTTAAAAATATACTGATAACTATATTTCAACATAATTAATTTCCCCTGTAATCCTATGTATTTAACTTTATGCATTTAAAAACATGATTCTGAGAAGAGGTCTGGGGCTTTCGCTAGGCTGCCAAAGGGGTCCAAGACACACATGCAAAATTAAGAACCCCTGTATTAGAGACAAGAAGATGAAATGAGATAGTCCTTTTGGCTGGTGCTGTCTGGATAATAGCTAACATTTCTAGAATACTTTGAGGCTTGCAAGGTTACACATATCTTCTCATTTGATTCTCACTACAATTCTGGGAGGGAACTGCTATTAACTTCATCTTACAGATGAGGAAACTGAGATAGGCACAGGTTCATAAGTGATTGGTTCAAGTGTCTGAAGCTGGATTTAAACTCAGTTTTTCCTGACTCCAAGGTCAGGAATATATCTATTGTACCACCTGACTGTGTGGATGGGATTATAGATTTAGAACTGGAAAGCACCTGAGAAACCAATGAGTCTAGCTTTCCCATTTTAAAGATGAAAAAAGCTGAGGCCCAGAGATATTATGTGATTTGCCAGAGCCAGGATTCACATTAAAGTACTCTGATTCTATCATGTTCTTTTTCTATTATATAGCATTGGATCTAAGAGCCCATGCTGGTTTAGCTGTAAGAACTTATTTTCATGAGGCTGTAGGGAAAATCTGCATAAGAGATCTGGCTACCATGATGAACAACCCATTAGACCATGAGATCCTTGAGGGCAGAAAACTTTCATTTGCCTACATTTGTATCCTTGGTGCTTAGCGCAATGCCTGGTATATAGTACGTGCTTAGTAAATGTTTATTCATTGACTGATGATTAATTCCATATTTATCCACAGCTTGATATGTAATGGGACTACCTAGAATCCTCCCAGCATGTGCCAAGGCAATGGAAATAGACCTAGACTCAGATATTCCTGACTCCTGAGCAGCAACTTTTCCCACTAATCACAAGTCCCAGGTAGGCAAAGGGTCCCAGATAGCACTGGGACCATGCCCTGTGATTAAAGGAGGCATAGAGTCAACTTCCTGTGGAATGGTCTGTGTCAGAAATGCAAAGTTTCATGTCTAGGGTCATAGATTTAGAGCTGGGAGGGATCTTAGAGAGATAAATACTTGCTACGTATAGGCCAGGCACTAGGGATACAAACAAAAGCACTTTAGGCAACCCCTGTCCACAAGGAGATTATATTCAAATTGGAAAAGACAAGTCATAGAGAAGAGTTGGAAAATGACAGGTTGCCAGGTGGAGTGGGAATACATATGGTGGTATGACTGGACATAAATGGAGAGTGCTGGAACCAAGCAAGATAAGACCAATGTCTGCTAAAGCCCAGGGATGCTACAGGGAATGTAGATTCTACTTTTCTAGAGGAGAGGGAGGAGGGATGATGTCCTGAGTGGAGAAGGCATGGTTAGAGATATTTGGGTCATTGAACCCAGTCCCCTCATTTCTGAAAGGGAGAGCGATTTAGCTAGAGTCATGCAGATTGTAATTGTCCAAGGTAGGATCTGAACTTAGGTCTTCCTGACTTTAGGTATAGTGTGCTATCTATTACCCTACATTGTCTCTTGGAGACAGAGCTTATTCAACATAGATTAAATGGCTTATACCTATATTCTAGGCTACCCTATCTGATCTGGGTCCCTCCTCCACACCACCTCTAATCTGTGCCTGAAATAAAGAACTCTTACCAGGCTTCTATCTCTTTGCTTTTCTCTTAGGGCTCCCATAAGTGACATCATCCTCCAGAGCTAATTTTCTCATAATATCACAGCATTTCAGAAGTGGAGACCCTCTCTTCCTTAGTCAAGAATTCCCTTTTGCCTACTCCCTGAATAAGAATACCATTGACATCCCTGGGAACAAGTGATCATCCAGCCTTTGTTGAGGACCTCCAGGGAGGAGGAATCCACTATTTCCTTGCAGTTGCCATTAGGAATAATGGTGCACTGTGGATAGAGCACCAGCCCTGAAGTCAGGAGAACTTGAGTTCAAATCCAACCTCAAACTCTTACTATCTGTGTGACCCTGGGCAAGTCACTTAACTCCTACTGCCTCAAAAAAAACCATAATGGTGGAGTGCCTTCATTAGAAGGAAGTTTCTGCTGAAATGGGGTTGAAATATATCTTTGCAGTTTGAGCTCATTGTTTCTCCTGCTGCCTTTGGAAAAGTCCAGTCCTTCTTTCAAATGACATCCCTACAAATACTTGCATAGAGTTGTCTTGTCTCTCCTAAATCTTCTCTTCTCCAGTCTGATCTGTCAGCAATGTTCTTCCTAAAATGAGATCCCTAGAACTGAACGGAATGCTCTAGATACGTCCTGACAAGTGCAGAAGATGGTGTATTACCTCTCAAGCCCAGGTTCCCATATCTCTGTTAATGTAATAGTCTCACTTTGATTTAACTGTATACTTGTTCATAATGAGCTTGTAGTCCACTAAAACCGCCAGATCTTTTTTAGACAAATTCCATCTAGTCTTTCCTCCTGTTTTCTGATTCAGCCTGCCACTCTGAAAAGTACCCACAGGAGGATGGTCATCGTGGTAAAGAGCCTTGAGATTATGTCATGTTTTAAGTCAATTGACTAATTAACAAGCATTTACTAACTACCTAATGTGTCTCAGGCACTGAGCTAAGCACTAGAAGACTCAGACAAAAAGGAAACCACCCTGTCCTCAGGAAACTTGTATTCTTTTGGTATAGACAAATATTTTAATATGTAAATATATGCAAAATAAATGCAAAGGGGGGAGGCATTAGTAGCTGAGCAGGAAATCAGGAAAAGTTTTGTGCAGAAGGTAGCTGTTTTTTGGTCTTCTGACTTTTTGTGAACCCATGGACCATAGCCCACCAATGGAGTCTATGGGGTTCTCTTGGCAAAGATAACTGGAGTGGTTTGCCATTTCCTTCCCCAACGAATTTTTGTTTCATTGTGTCTGCCCCTTTGTGATCCCATGGACCATGTCCATGGGGTTTTCTTGGCAAAGATACCAAAGTACACTTCCTTCTCCAGGGGACTAAGGAAAACAGAGGTTAAGTGACTTGCCCAGGGTTAAAAAGCTACTAAGTGTCTGAGGTCAGATTTGAACTGAGGTTGTCCTGACAACAGACCCAACACTCTCTCCACTCAGTTCCCTGGCTGTCTCTGTAGAAGGTGGCACTAGACCTTAATTTCAACAGGTTCTAGGGAATGCTAAAAGAGAGAGATGAGGATGTAGTGCATTCCAGGCATGAAAAATAGCCAGCGCAAAGGAGAGGAGAGATGGAGTGTGTCCTGTATGAGGAATAGCAGGAAGGTATTCATACTAGGAGAACTGCAGACTGGGGAAAAGGCCATCATGTACAATATAAAAAGTCAGACTGGAGGAGAGAAGGCTTTGGGGAGACATGAAAGCTCTTTTCAAGTATTGGAAGAGAAGTAAATTGAAAGAGAGATTAAATCTATTCTACCTGTCTCCAGAGAAGACTGGGTACATTGGGTCAAAGTGGCAAAGAGCAAATTTAGGCTTGATAGAAAGAAAATCTTGCTAACAAATGGAACCATCCCAAAATGGGATGGGCGGCCTAGGGCAGTAGGAAGCTCTGGGTTTCAGGAGGCTTCAGTCAAAGACTGGGTGATCATGTGTCATTACCCACAAATACCGTATTCCACATTCATGAACTCTGAAATTTCCTTATCTGATCTCAATCTGATAGCATTCCACCTCTCCACCTTCCTTCACCCCCAAACCTGCCCACCCTCCTCACCGGGGCCTCCAATCCCACACCTCCCCTGTTCTTTCTCAGGCTATTGCCCCTGTACTGACACTTTCCTCACATCCCCATCTTGATTCCTTGGTGAATTAGTTCAACCTTACTCTTTCCTCTTTTCTTGACATTCTTGCCCCCTTATCCAGTCTTTAATGCCAAGTCTTAGCCTTGGCTCACTCCCACCATCTGCCATCTTTGCTTCTACATGTGATGTTGATGGGGTGATGAAAGCCTGCCTGAGGCAGTGACTGTGTGAGTGGAGAGAAGGGCAATGATGAGCAATAATGTTGTGAAGATAGGATAACATCTGGCAATGGCTTGCATCTGTGGGGTGAATGCTGAGGGGCTGAGGATGATGCCAAAATTTAAAGCTTGGGAGATTGGAAGGATTGTGGCATCCTTTAACAACCGTAGCCAAAGCAATTGGTAGGGGGCCCACTAACAACTGAGGGGACCAACCTAGGCATGTTCTGTGACATTTAATCTGAACTTTGAAGGGAGCTAAGGATTCTATGAGGGGTCAGCTGGGCAGCACAGTGGATAGAGGGCTAGACCTGGGAGTCAGAAAGACTTATCTTCCTGAGTTCAAATCCAACCTCAGACGCTTAACTACTTGTGTAACCCTGTGCAAGTTACTTAACCCTGTTTGCCTCATTTTCCTCTTCTGTAAAAATGTGGATAGTAACAGCACTTGCTTTTCAGGGTTGTTGTGAGAGTCAAATGAGATAATATTTGTAACAAGGGCTTAGCATAGTGCCTGGCACACAGTTAGTGCTGTATAAATGTAGATGGAAGTAGTAGTGGTAATGGGGGTGATAATGGCAGTTATTTCCCAGAATTATTGTGAACATCAAGTGAGATAATATTTGGAAAGTGCTTAGCACAGTTCCTGGAATATAGTAAGTGCTATATAAACATAAATGTTAGTTCTCTTCCTCCTCCTCCTTCTTCTCCTCCTTCTCCTTCTTCTTCTTCTCCTCCTCCTTCTTCTTCTTTTCATCTTCTTCTTATCTATAAAATAGGCATTGTTGCGAGGAACAAACAAGATGAGATTTATAAAGCCAAGGGAGAAAACACTACCTTGCGCCATGTCTTGGAGCCCCGGGTACATGTCTAGGTGCTGCAGCCCCTTGCCCCAGGTTCAAAAGCCTTGGCTTAAATCCTCTTAGTCACTGGGTGAATCGTTCTCCCCATTCTGCCGTTACACCAGTTCTTTCCAGGTTCACCCATATGTTTCTGAACGCCTCATGTTCATTCTTTCGTGTGGTCTAGTTCTTGTTTGACTCAGTTCCCATCTGGGGATCCCTTGCTGCCTCTCATCCTTCATAGTACAAGGACAGCCCTGCCTTTGCACAGTGTCCTCTCTACAGAAAGCCTCTAGGTCTGAGAAGCTGGCTTTGGGTGCCGTTTGGAAAGATCCTGGGCAGTCTGGAAGCCTGAAGCCCTCAGAGTTTTGTTCTGTTAAGCAGGGCCAGGAGCTCTGGTTTGTTTACCAGAACAGTCTTTTAAACCTTGACATTAATAGGCAGTGATAAGCCTGCAGGGTAGTTGCTTCAGCTAAGATAAAGCTTTCTGGTTTCCAAAGAGACCCAGAGATTCTCCCTGTGTCTGGGGCAGGCTCCCCCAAGACCATACTTGCAGACTCTGGGAAGATGGTGTTTGACATGCCTACTTGGGTGGGTTTGTGTAAGCAAAGAGGGTTCAAGGGGAACCAGCTTTGCAGAAGTCATCCAAAAAACACACATAGCACTTGGGTTAGACAGGATTAATAGGGGATGTCGTATGGGTTTTCTTAAAAAAAAAATATTGATGCCTTCTGTTTTGTATGTACAAATTCATTGCACTACACCTGCTCGCCAGAATCATAAATTATTTTATAATTACACTTGTTAACTGTGTGACCCTGGACAAGTCACTTAATTTTCCTGTGCCTCATTTTCCTCATTTGTAAAATGGGGGTAGTAATTGCACCTACCTCCCAAGACTATGAGAATTGAGTGTGATAATGTTTGCAAAGTGTAGCCAACTTTAGACTCTATATAAATACTAGCTATTATAGTTAGCAGTTATTAAGGATGAGTCACCAGAGGAGGCTAAAGAGAGTCTTCTCAAAGGGGAGTAGAATTCGAGATGAGGAGAGAGACCATCAGAAGGGAAGAGCTGTCTTGGTGGGGCTGCAAAGGAAGATGGTGACTTGGAACTTTTATGAAGAGGAGTCTCCTTGACTCCAACCCCATACTCTGTCCATTGCACTATCTAGTGGCCCTGAATTCAAATCTTGCCTCAGACACTTCCTAGCTGTGTGACCCTGGGCAAGTCACTTAAACCTGTTTGCCTCAGTTTCCTCCTCTGTAAAATAAGCTGGAGAAGGAAATGGCAAACCACTCCAATATCTCTGCCAAGAAAACCCCAAATGGGGTCATGAAGAGTTGGACCTGACTGAAAAGACTGAACAACAAAAAGCCCAGAGCCATTGTGAGAACTGACTGAGATAATATTTGTAAAGCACCTAGCACAGTGCTTGGAACATAGTAGATACTTAACAAATACTTGTCCTCCTCCCCTCAGCCCTAGTTCACTCATCTGTAACATAAAGGGGGCAAAGAGAGCATCTCCAAAGCCCCCGGGGCTGTATTTTGGACCTGGCTGCCTTCCAGCAGTAAAATGAAGCTCATAATTAACTTACTCTTTCTACCTCACAGGATGGGGGGCGGGGAGAGGCCCAGATGACATCATGAGTGTGAAAGTACCTTGTGGGTTATAAAAGCTGTGTGCGGCATAATGGAAAGAATGCTGAGCCCTGCATTCAGGTCCTGACTCTGCTTCCTGGCTGGGAGACCTCTTCTCCTCTCTGGATGATTTTTCTCCATTTGTATAACAAGAGGAGACTAGGTGACCCCAAAGACCCCTTCCAGTTAGAAAACCTAAGCCACCTGTCGCCAGGCCTTAAGCAGTGATTCCTACGTGCAAAATCCTTGTGAGGCAATGATGGGGTTGAGGGAGGTGAAGCCTTCTATCCTAAGGGCAAGGAGGGTGCAATGGGGCAAGGCTGGCAGGGCCCTGAAGGTGGGAGCCAAGCCAAGGCTTCATCTGTTTGCCAAGAAAATGTTCTAATTCACTGAAACTCTTTCCCTTGGTCTTGCTGTCTCGGCTTATCTCTCTCTCTCTCTCTCTCTCTCTCTCCTTGTTTTGGTCTGTCTCTATCTCTCTTTCTCTCTATATGTCTCTGTCTCTATCTCTCTAGGTCTCGCTCACTTTTTCTCTCTTGGAATTTCTCTCTGTCTCCCTGTATATGTCTCTTGGTCTCTGTCTGTCTCTGTCTCTTTCTCTTGGTCTGTCTCTATTTTACTCTTGGTTATTTCTTTCTCTGACACATATGTCTTTTTGTCTCTATCTCTGTTTTCCCCTTTTGGTTAGTCTCTTTCTCTGTCTCTCTTGGTTTCTCTCTTTCTGTGCCCTCTTTTTCTGTCTCTTTGTTGTTCTTTGTCTCCACCTCTCATTGTCTCTCTCTTTCCTGATCTGTCCCTCTCTCTTTCTCTGTATGTATTTTCTCTCTGTTTCAATCTCTATCTCTTTCTCCTGGTCTTCCTGTTTCTCTTGGTCTCTCTGACTGTTTCTTTTTCCCTCTGTCTTAGACTCTCTCAGTCTATCTCTATCTCTGTCTCTCACTCACCTCCCTCTGTCTCTTTTTCTCTCTGTTTCAATCTCTATCTCTGTCTTCTTCTCTGTCTCTCTGTCTGTCTCTCTCCTTTTCTCCTTTCCTCCCCCAGCTCTCATCTTGCTCAATTCCATAAAGTCGTTCTTTATTTCCTCAGAACTGACATCAAACTCAGGTTTATCCCTGGTCTAAGCTGAAAAGTCAGAGGAGGTCATCTTTGGCATCCTTATTCCAATTCAATAAACATTTATCACATGCCCACTGTGTGTAAGATTCTGTGCTAGGAGCTGTAGGTCATACACAAATTAAAGATGACACAACTGATAATGAAACATTTCCCCCTTCCTTCCATTGGAAGATGGGGAACAATGGGTGTAGAATGTTGTGTACCCAGTCAGATATGTTCTCTGTGTTAATGTGTTTGGCTTAACAATTCCTTTGCGTTATCTTAGGACTCTGGAGTGGGGGTGAAGTGGCATTAACACAACATAATATTATTGTAAAGAAAAGTAGTAAAACATTACTATTGGGGTTTTTTTAAGGGGAGGGGGAAGGGAGAATGGCACAGTCCCTGCCTTTAACCTGTACACATGCAATGAATTCTGTTTTCATCTCCACCTCTTTAAATTCTTATCTTATCATCAAAGATCATCTCAGGTACCATGTGTACCCGGAAGTTTTTCCTGATTTATGAAGGTGCTATTGCTCTATAGAACAGTGTGGTGGAGAGGGGCGGGACTTAGAGCCTTCTTAGGCTCCTCAGTTATTGCCGTGATAGCTGTATGACCCTCAGCATGTGACTTAACCCCCCCATTTTCTCATCTGCAGAGTGAAGAGGTTAGGTTGGATTCATTGGTTTCCAAGGTCCCACCTGGCTTGAAAACTGACTCTATGATGCTCCTCCAATTACCTTATAGGTGTTTGTATCTGTGCACATTTTTTTTGTCCTCCAGCAGAATATGAACTCATAAAGGACAAAGACTGTCCGTCTGTGCCCATATTTGTCTCCCCAGAGCCTGACATGTGGTATTTAACCAATGTTTGTTGAATTAAATTGAGAAGTATAGTATGAGATAGGGAGGGGTATTGGACAAAGGAGAGATTTGGACACAGTGTAGGAGAAAGAGAATGAGGAGGAGGAAGGATGGGGGAAGGAGGCGGAGGAGACAGAGGAGGGAAAGGAGAAGAAAGAGGAGGAGGAGGAGAAGAAGAAGAAGAAGGAGGAGGAAGAGGAGGAGGAAGAGGAGGAGAAAGAAAAGAGGAGGAAGAAGAGAAGGAAGGAAGAGGTGGAGGTTTGAGTCATATGGATTCTACTATATCATGAGGTGCATATTGAGTCAGGGGTGGTTCAGAAAATACCCTAAGTATGAGTCAGAACATCCGTGTTGAGATGACAAGAAGGAACCTGAATACAGCCCCATATAAAATATGGATATCCCCATTGAGAGGAGTGAGGATATCTCCTTGATGGAGTATGAAAAAATAGCCCAGTCCCTTTGTCAAGGGTGAAAAATAAAGCTCTTGTTCTTGGGAGTATCATAGGGTTTGTAGGATGGTAGATTTAGAGTTTGGAAGGGACCTTGAGTCCCATCCTCTCATTTTTCAGTAAGGAAACTGAGGCACAGAGGTTAAGTGACTTGTCCAGGGACACACAGCTAGTAAGTATCTGAGTCAAGATTTTAACCCAGGCCTTCCTAACTACATGTTTTTCTTATTTCTCAATAGCTAGCAGTCATATGGTGCTTTAAGGTCAGTAAAATGCTTCATAGATATTTTATTTTATTTTTCTCAAAGAGTTCAGTACCTGAATGACAGTCTTCGTTTCCAGACAGGAATGATCCTAGGGGTCAAAGGAAGACATCGGAGATTATTGAATAAGAAGGGTAATTTGGTCCGACTTCCACTTTAGGAAAATCACTATCAACTGTGTGGAGGATAGATGATACTAGAGTGGTTTGCCTTTTTCTCATTTTACAGATGAAGAAACTGAGGCAGAGAGAAGTGACTTGCCCAGGGTCACACAGCTAGTAAATGTCTGAGGCCAGATTTGAACTCAGGAATTTTTGACTCCAGGCCAGGCACTCTCTGCCCTGTGGCAAGACCTAGCGGCCCAAAGTGACATCACTATGTTGGAGTCAAAGTATAGTGTGTCTGACTGTGACTGATTAGACCAAAGGGAGCTTGGAAGATTCTACCACAGGTTGGGCACAAATAGTCCATATGAACATTTGGAGCGGGGAGGATAGATGGCTGTGGGGAAAGACTTGAGAGAGGGGGGTCAATAAGGAGACTCTGAAATAATCCAAGGGTGAGGAGGGCATTCATTGGAATGAGTGGAGAGGAGACATCTAGAAGAGATGTTGTGGAAACAGATGTGTCGAGTCTGGGCTCATTTGGCAATGGATTGGGATGTGGGATGAATGAGAGAGGAGTTGAAGATGACATCTGAGTTTCAGAGCTGAGTGACTAGAAGGATTCTGGTGCCTACAACAGCAATAGGGAACTTTGGAAATCATCTCAGTGTAGTACTAATGGGGGTGTCTACACCCGTCCAAGGGAGATGTCTAGAGTATTGGACTTGGAGTCAAGAAGACCCAAGTTCAAGTTTTACCTCTGACATTCATTTAATCTCTATTAGACTCAGTTTTTCTCATTTGTAAAATGGGGGTGAAAATAATTCGTGAAACAATACCTCACTATGGTGTTGTAAAGAGCAAATATACATATAATGTTTGTAAAGTGCTAAGAAAACCTTAAAGTTTGATGTGAATATGAATTATTATTAACACTGTATTGGTAGCAATAGTAGTGGTACTAGTGGTAGTAGTGGTAGTAGTAGTAGTATCTCCCTAGTTAGATTGTGAACTCCTTGAAGGCAGGTACCTTTCGTCCCCTAATTCATCTCTATCTCCCTGACAGGTTTTATACAAAGTAGATGATCAGTGGCAGAATTCATCTCTCCTTTCTCCACCCCCACCCCCAAAACCTCCCTGTCCCTCATCCAAAATTCCTTATTTCTATCTAGGGCACTTCCAATGCCTCTAATCACCCAGTTTTGTAACATCATCCTTGAGTCTTGCCTCTCACTCCCTCTCCACCCTATAGCCACACTTAATGAGGCTACCTCCTAAACATCTCTTGCATCTATTTCCCCATCTCCACTTCATGGTCACCAACTTCACCTGGACTCCTGTTACAACATCCAGACTGGTTTGTTTTTTTTGTTTCCAAACTTGTTTCTATCCAATGCTTCTTCTGCACACCTGCTAAAATTCTTCTCCTAAAACAGACTCTGACTATGTGAGTCCCTTTCTCAAAACCCTTCCATGACTGGAGAATAAAATTGCCTAGAGAATAAAACAGACACCCCATAACCTGGCATTTAAGGTTTCCATAATCCCAAACTAACCTACCTTTCCAGCCTTATTTCAGTTAGACTCCCCTTGATCAGTTCTATAATCTAAGCATCTCTGATACCGTCCAGTGTCGTTTATTCCTCAAACACTCCCTTCTCACCTCTGTGCACTCACCCATCCATAGAATTCCCTTCCTCTTCCTCATCGGTCTTTCAGAATTCATCTTCCTTCCAGACCCTCAACTCAGATGTTGGCCTCTTGGGGAAACCATCAATGATTCCTCCTTTGCTAGTGCTCACTTCCTCCTCAGTTTCCCCTATAGTAATCTACTATATGATTTCTGTATTTCCTTCCCTCCAGTGGAATACAGACTCTTTAAGGGCAGGGATAGTTGTGTTTTTCTCTTTGTATCCTTAATAAATGATTGTTGAAATTGAACACATGAACATGAACATGTTAGCGTGAGAGCTGAGTGCTGAGCTGTATACGAGGTATCGGGGAAAACTGTCTATGTTATTATTAATAACAATAAGTCCCATTTTATAGTGCGCTTTAAAGTGAATACAGCATTTTCCCACAACAGCCCTGTGAGAGAGGCGGTGTCTGTCACTGATTAGAGCATCTAGAACCAATAAAGCACGATGAGAAAAACTGTAAAAATTGGGTTTGGCTGAATGTAAAAGAAATGCTAATTACAGTCATTTTCCCCTGAGCTGCTTACCATTTATGCCTAATTACCATGCAGTCCCGAAATGATTATGCATAACAATAAATATGCATCAGATTAAGTGGCGTAATGTTTGAATTGTTCATGCTTGCAAAACCTTTTGAGTTCATTGCTCATA
This sequence comes from Potorous gilbertii, assembly GCA_028658325.1. Lineage (NCBI taxonomy): Eukaryota > Metazoa > Chordata > Mammalia > Diprotodontia > Potoroidae > Potorous > Potorous gilbertii. The sequence goes on from CM053773.1 coordinate 210,239,865, forward strand.
CAGCACAGCCATCTCCTCATAATTTTACCAAGTCAAAAGGAATATGGCTAGTTTCCCACTGAATCAATCACAGGCTCTCAGAGTCTTTGAAAGGGTCTTTCAGAGGCCAGCTGGTTCAAAGGGGATGCCAATGCCCCCTCCAGCATCCCGGAGAAGTGGTTCTGCAGCCTTTCTTTGCTCCACGATCGACTGCTGGGGAGAAGGGAATTACCCCATCCCGAGGCTGCCCGTTCCACTTTGGCCCAGGTCTAATTGTCAGGAATGTATTTTGTTCTTTTAGAGAGCTGTTCTGTCTCTTGGCAACTTCCCTCCACTGTTGCTAGTTTTGGTCTCTGGGGCCGAGCAGAACGCCATACGACAGCCTTTCCAATATTGGGAGATCTTGTGTGCCTTCCTCCATCCTCCCTGTCTCATGAAATCACAGCTTTCCTTAGAAGTATTAGGGGTAACAGGTAATTCTTCAGAAGGGGGAAAGAACTTCCCAGGAAATGTGTTTTGGGAAGGCGAATACAGTTGTGGCCATTAAGCCTGCAACTGGGAAAAGAAAGTTCTGGAAAGTCAGGGTGTCCCCAAGCACATGCCAACGCTGAATTCCTTGGTCTCATATGGGTAGATTAGTGTCTTGAAGACCTTTGAGGCCCGGTGAAGCAGCATTGAACCCTCTCTGCTTAGAGGAACCTTTGGCTGCATAAGACCAAGCGTGTGGCTAAATGTGGCTAAAGTCGCTTTTAATATTCTGCCAAAGTTTAAAATGGGAAAGAAAGTACAGGTTAGACTCCCTACATGTGGTAAAAGCATGAAGCATCTGCTAATAGCATTAGGACCACAGGGTGCCCATCAAAACAACAGCACCATTAGAGACAGAGAGAAAGCAAATAGCGCAGCACTCAACCATGCAAGAAACCTAAAAATATATCTTAGTTATGTGGACTACATGTACACACATATATGAACATGTTGTATGTATACATGTAATATATGCAATGTCTACACATACACAATCCTATCATGTGTGTATGTATATAACACATAGATTACATGTATATATCTTAGCATACTTATGTGCATATTATATTACTCATACATATATCCCCATCTTATCATGCACATATGTATAAGTAATAAACATGTGTATGTGTTTATACACATATACACCTAGATACATATGCGTGTGTGTGAATGTGCAAAATCCATCTCACCCAGGGTGAGGCATGACCTTCATTCTTTCCCTCATTCAAATCTCAATATTCCTGGCCATCAGAAGGTCTGAGGTTTCCAGAGAGGGACTATAACCATGCAGCTACAACTCAAATTTTCTCTTAGGGTCTTAAAGGTAACACTGGTGCGGCAGGGATATGCTCTTATCACTGGCCACTGTAACTTCTGAGTCCCCACTAGAATGTTTCCCATTTACACAAAAATATTTACCATGTCACCGTTAACTCACGTGTTTATTTAAAAACCAAAATTTCATTGATCTTTTAATTGTCTCCCAATATCCTATCCCCTTCCTTCTCTGCAAGAGTCATTCCTTTCAGCAAAGAACATTTTTGAATATTAAAAGAGAAAAAAAATCAGCAAACAGATCAAAAAGTCTGGAAATATGTGTAGTGTTTCATGTTCATGGACGTCATGCATCTGTGAAGGAGTAGAGAGATGACACCGTTAACTCTTAAGCATAAAACATTTCACTTAACAATAAGGTGAAAACAAGAATGATCCTCATATAATAGTTACTCAATAAAAGAACAGAACAGGATTAACCATAATTTCACAGTCCACCCTTTATTCTAAGTCACTCTATTTCACCATATGCTTGAGGCAATCCACAACTCTGGATTACTGGCCTTGAAGTCTTTGGCCTCTGAAGAGACAATCTGCACCACAAAGCTGCTTCTATATTATCTGCTCCCCTTCTAGTTCTCTCCACTTTGCTCCTGGGGAAATCTACTTCTTTTCTCCTCTCAAGCCAATGAAGCAACAACAAGCTCTTTTAACTCACAGTCACTCTTAATAGGGCACTGAGAAAGCATTATGCTACTATAACCAGCAGTTTTCTTAAGTTAGGGAACTGCAAATCTCCTCAGTTTGGCTCTCTGATAGTGCAGACAAGCCCAGCCAACTCTTTACTGAGCAATATTCTGCTTTGTCCAATCTGCTCTCAGCCAGAAAAAAAAAAAACTGTAAGCCTTTCCTTCTCAAGTTCTGTATCTAAGACTAGAGGAGAGAACAACTAATAGAGAACAACTAAGCATTTCTGAGAAATCTTCTTTCAAACTGCAGATGGTGTTGGAGAACAATCAGTTCTAATGGCAAAATAATTCAGCTCTTTTCCAATCAGTAGGCTCCCAGCTCAACAACTGATGCCTTTCTGTCACCTTATTCTCCTGTTGGCTTCTTCACGTTTCATAACTGGCCTTATCACATTCTCAAGGCCTGAAATCAGAGCCTCCTGAATCTGTCTCTCTGACTCCAAATCCAGTCTCCATTATAACTAATCTCTGTCTTCCCCATCCAGTTTCCTCAAAGCTTCTAAAGTTCAGCTTGTACCTTACTAGCACACCAGTTAAGAGCTATACTTCAGAAGAGTAAAATATTTAATTACAACAGAATTATAAAGCAAAGAAATAGAAAAGTAAATCTAAACACTCATTCCTGAATGAATACAATCTCATCCTTGAATCCCATAAGTGTAGTTTGGGAAAACAGCTGCTCTAAGACTCAGGGCCTCTGAAATGGGAAAATGTCTTTCAGTAAGGTCTTACTCTCTGGAGTGGGAATGATGCAAATGGACGTGTACATTATGGGCACCTGTGCATAGTAACTTGAAGACTGTTCCTGCTGGCATCCTTTTCCTCTAACTTCTCCGCTCTTAGAAGACATGTGTCCTTGTTTCATGGGGTCTTGGGAACATGACAGATTTATTTTTTTCCTCACTAGTATTTTTTTCCAGTTACATGTAAAGATATTTTCCCTCATTTATTTTTGTAAGATTTTGAGTGCAAATTTTTCTGCCTCCCTTCTCCCCTCCCCAAGACAACAAGCAATCTGATGTACAATCGTTAATATTTCCACATTACTCATGTTGTAAAAGAAGAATCAGAACAAAGAGGGAAAAATCATAAAAAAGAAAGAAAAAAGTGAAAATATCTTGCTTCTATCTGCACTCAGACTCCATAGGTCTTTCACTGAATGTGGATAGCATTGTCCATCATGAATCTTTTGGAATTGTCTTGGATCATTGCACTGCCAAGAGGAGCTAAGTCTATCATAGTTGATCATTGTATGATGTTCCTGTTAACAGGTCAGATTTCTTGGGTTCCTTTGGCACAGCCAGCACAATCCCAGATATCTTTTGCTTAGACCCTGAGCTTCATTTCTTTTTTTCCCTGAAGTCCATCTCCCATCATCTCCTGTTGACACAATCACACAGTAGTTTAAGTACATAGTCTCATGGGAAATATCGTCCTGGGAACTTTTCTTGACGAACAAATGCTCTCTGGTCCAAGAAATTTTGGAAAAGTCAGTCCATGCCCTAACCTTGCCTGAGATACAACCACATAATCACACACGAAACATCAACTTATTTTGATGAATCTACAGTTTTCTTCAACTTACATGGATTGCAACTCTTTCCATTCTATGCTATTTGTGTCCATATCTTTTAATAAGTCCGCTGTAGAGTTCCCATCCAATGGACCAGATGCTTTCCTCTGGATCTTTTAACATCTCTGAGAGTACAAATATAGCACACAGGCCATCTGCCTACTATTTTTCATTCTCAGTACGTGAACAACTCACTCCTTTTTCTGCCAGATAATGTCCTGCATATCATTATGTCTTGAGTATGCCATTACAGAACTTCAGAGATGGAAGAGACCTCAGCAGCCATCTGGTCCAACCTGTACCTAAATGGAAATAAAAATCCCCTCCACAACATATCCAACATGTAGTCAGCCAATCTTTGAAAACCTTTGGTAATGGAAAACCCACTAATAACACACAGAAGTCTGCTTAGGCACACCATGATCAGGACCCCAAAGCAAAAATCCTTTCAGGAATTTATTACTCCATTTCTGCCAATGTCTAAGCTCCACACCCTTCATAGCCACTCCAATGGATTTAGAGTAAGAGCATCTAAGTTGGAATCATGGCTTTGTTGATAACTACTTTTGTAGGCAGCTAGGTAGCCCAATAGATGATGCACTGGACCTGCAGTCAGGAAGACCTGAGTTCAAATCTAGCCTCAGACACTTCCTAGTTGTGTGACTCTGGCAAGTCACTTAACTCTGCCTGCCTCAGTTTCCTCAACTGTAAAATAAAGAGGTTTCAAAGCTGAAAATATTTGGAAAGTGCTTAGCACAGCTCCTAGCACATTTGTGGTTTAGTTGTGTCTGACTCTTTGTGTTCCAACTTGAGGTTTTCTTGACAAAGGTAGTAAAGTGGTTTGCCATCTTTCTCCAGCCTATTTTGCAGATGGGGAACTGAGACAAACAGGGTTAAGTGACTTGCCTAGGGTCACATAGCTAGTAAGTATCTGAGGCTGAGTATGAACTCAGGTTTTCCTGACACCAGACTTGGTACTCTATCCACTGTACCACCCAGCTAGGCCCATAGTAGGTGTCTAATAAATGCTTATTACCTTCCTTGATTGGGTCAGTCGTTCACCTCTCTGAGCCTCAGTTTCCTCATCTGTCAAATGAAGTCAGACTAGACAACCTCTATCATCTCCTTCAGTTTTAAACCTATGATTCTATGTGTCTTTCCATTGGCCTTTGTGTTACCTGTAATTTTGATATATCATACATAATGAATCTTCTTTTATTCTCTTCTATCCTGTCATTTCAATTTATATATCATTAATGCATAGGGGTAAAGCAGCGGTATCAAATAGAAACAGACTCCTACCTGCCTCACATTGATTTAGAAAGCCATGAATTCACATTATTTATGCCTTATGGTATTTTTATTTATTTTGTTAAACATTTCCCAATTACATTTTGATTTGGCAGCATGTTTTGCTGGTTGAATGTCTCAGATGGCTGTGAGTTTGACACCTCTGGAAAAATGTAGTCAAAAAATTGTGTAACTAGGGAAAAATGGTGGGGCCTTTGTGTATCTAGAGTGAGGGACAAATTAAGAAGAAAGTGGGGGAAAGCCCCAGCACATTGAGTGCCTAGCCCGCTCTGTGGAGCATTGATGGGATACGATGGTGGGGAGTCCTCCTACAGGATAGATGGATACGGATGGGTGGCAGCTTGTACCATTGGAGGAATCACAGATCCATGTTCATGTTGGAGTCCATGCCATGAACACCATATGCTCCATAGGCACAGATCCTATAAGCAACATACGATATTTCAGTAGGTAAAGCATCTGAATAATTGGGAGAATTTTCCCAGCCTCAGGAAGGAAGACATGAAAGGCAGTCTTGCCAATAAACAGGGAGAACCCCAGCTGAGACTAATTGGTGCTGGAGCTCAATCAGACCTTTTAACTTCAGGGGAAAATATATAGGCTGAAGTTCAGGTTTGTTTTTTTAGGTGGCCTAGAGCAGTTCTGGTTTCCTGTAAGTAAAGTGACTGGATAGCCTTTGGGGATAGACCCCCAGTCAACTGCTTCAGCAGACCCTCTTGTGAATTGCACAGATACAATCCCGTTCCATGCATGTATGTAACCGAGGATCACTGTGCAGAATCCAATCCATTGTTGTCCAACTCTCTCAACCTGGCGGTCAATGCCTTCTGCCATGTGGTCCTGGGTCCAAGTTCACCTCTTTCTACTTTTCAACGCTTCTCTCCATCATACTCTTTAACACACACCAGGCTCATTTTCTTTAAGATTTGAGCTTGAAGGAAGGGAATGAGCCTTTAATAAGCACCTATTGTCGCTAGGCACTGCGTTGAGCCCTTTACAAATATTTTTTCATTTGATTCTTGCAAGAACCCTGACATGTAGGTGCTACTATTGTCCCAATTTTACAGTTGAGGAAACTGAGGCAGACAGAGGTTCAGTGACTTGCCCAGGTTTACACAGCTAATAAAAGGCTGGATTTGAACTCAGGTCTTCCTGATTCCAGGCCTATGGCTGTATTTCCCATCTACTTCTTCGAGCCAGGAAGATCTGGGTTTAAATCTTCCATAAGACCTCAATTTAACCTCAGTTTAAAATGTGGAGCCATAGTGCATAGAGTGGTGGGCCTGGAGTCAGAAGACCTGCGTTCAAATCTGGTCTCAGACACTTATTAGCTGTGGGATTCTGGGCAAGTCACTGAACCCATTTGCCTCAATTTCCTTACCTGTAAAAAGAATGGGAGAAGGAAATGACCAACTGCTCCAGTACCTTTGCTACGAAAATCCCAAATGGGATCAGGAAGAGTCAGACACGACTGAACAACAGACCTCAGTTTCCCCAGTTCTCAAAAGGAATGTGAATAATAAAAATTACTATAGTACTTAAATTTACAGGGTTGTCATAAAACTCAGAAGAGATCATCAATGATTATTTAGTTAAGCATTTACCATGTACCAGGCCTTGTGCTAAGGTATGAAAAGTTTTTTGTGAATCTTAAAGCACTTTATAAACATCAGTTCTTGTTATACTGAATGCCTGGCCTGTGTCGTTGGGCTTGTATTACCTGGAAAGCCCCCAGTCATGCCTCTCTCCTCCAAATCTCCCCTCTTCTTCAGGGCCTGCTAGAGAGATGTCTCCTGTGGAGAGATTTCACCAGCCCGTGACAGAAGCAGCTGGCAAGAAGCTTAGAGATCATGGATCTCCATTATTGTACAGACAGGAGAGAGAGGGGTGGTGGAGACTAGAGAGTCGTGGCTAGACCTGTCTGAGGTCCCCCAGCTTGTTCTTTTGACCGCACATCTCGAGTTCTTTCTTTTACATCGCCATGTTTGGCTCTGAGGGACACATGAGAAAGGAGCTGCCTGTATGGGGCCTCCGTCCTAGGCTTCTGGCTTCCCTGAGACCCCAGCCCTGGGCTCCCAGGGAAGCAGGCTCTCACTGAGTTTTGCTTGCAGGAAATTCAGGGGGAAGTTTTTTCTTTCCTGACTTTTATGGCCTGCAAAATGCCAGGAGAGTTCCAGATCAACCACCTCCCACCGGAGAGAGAACGGTAAATTGGAGAAACGTTTGCCAGCAAGGACAAGGCCTCTTTTTGCGTTTTCTTTCTGAAGAGACACATGAGACTTTTGTATATTTTGGCCCCTGGAAATAGGCTATTTCCGACCCAAGGCTCAGAGTGGGATTTTGGTGTGTGTGCTCAAACATGCTGTGGATGGAAGGAGCACTGAGGAAAATGGAACCAGGGCTTACAACTCGCCTTTCTGAATGTTGTCCTGTTGCCAGGAGACTGTCAGGGTTGGAAGGGGCTTAGAGATCACTGTTTTGGCCTCTGGTGTTTGTTGACAAGAGGATGAATTCGACGCCTGACTGGGAGTGTGAAAGGCAAAAAGCCTTCTCACAAAACCTAGAGCTAACTGCTCAGAAAGGGGCCTGCCCCTTGGGAAGATGCTTCCTAGATGTGGGACCTTGGACAAAAAAAACCAGTCAACCTTTCTCAGCCTTAGTTTCCCCACCTGTAAGAGCCTCTCATTTATCGATCTCTACTTTTCTATCCAAGCAGCATTCCTTCCCTTTCTTTTCCACATATGGGCACTAGGATCTCATGCCTACTTGGTGGCAACAGAAGAGTGAGAGGGAGCTTGTGGATGTAGTTAGAATTTTCCAGGACTGTCTCAGGGCTATCAGGAATCCGTTGCTGGGCTTGAGGTCTCTTCTTACTTTTCTTTAGATGTGATATGCCCTTCCCCCATAGCATCTCAGGCCTCATTGTGACCCATCCTTTGTTTCTCTGATGTTCAGAATGGCCTCTAGTTGGGTCAAGTCTTCTCCCTCCTCTCTACTTTGCCCCTGAGCCAGTGGAAGGGAGGGATGGCTCTTGGCATAAGCCTTAATTGCCTGCTCTAGGAAAGGCAACAAATTAAGAGAAAAGAGTCTGGGTCCAGGGTGACTACGTGGAGCTGAGAGCAGACTTCATAGAATCCCAGAGTTGAGAGGGACCTTGATAACCATCAATAATAATGAAAATACTGGAAAAATGCTATCCACATCTAGAGAAAGGAATATGGAGTCTGAATGCAGACCAAAACATTATTTTCACTTCGATTGTTTTTTCTTTCTCATGGTTTTCCCCTTTTGTTCTGATTCTTTCACAAGACTAATGTAGAAATTATGTTTAGTATGATTATACATGTATAACCTGTATCAGATTGTATGCTGTCTTGGACAGGGGGGATGGGAGGGAAGGAGAAAAATTTGGAGCTCAAAATCTTATAAAAAATGAATGTTGAATGTTGAAAATTATCTTTACATGTATTTGGAAAAAATAAAATACTACTAAGTGGAAAAAATTAAACTTAAAATAATAGCAGCTAGCATCTGTATGGTACATATAGTATATATAATATTTTATAGTATAATATATTGTATATATTATAATAAATAAGAATGAGAATTATAATATAATATAAGAGATGAGAATAACATATAAGAATATAAGATTATATAACATTACAGTATAATATATATTATAGCATACAATATATAACCCACCTATATTTGTATTATATAACAATATATAACATATTAGGTAACATATAATACATATATATCTTATATGTTTTAAGGACCAAAGGATTTTATATATGTTATCTCATATAATCCTCACAACAATCTTGTGAAAAAGAAGAAAATACCTGATAGAGTATTTCACTGTCATTTTGTGACTTTTTAGCTTTTTCAAGATGGCTAAACTTTCTAGTTGGGTTGTTTTTGATGGGGTGGGTGCTATCTCCATTTTACAGATGAGGAAAATGACACTGAGGGTAGTTCAATGACCTGTTTATTCACGATCACACAGTTAGCAAGCATTGGAAGTTGTATTCAGACTCCGGTGGTCCTGACTCCAGGTACAACTCTGTTCATTGTGCTAGCTGGCCACAGTCTGATCTAAGGGTCATCTAATCATAGGGTGGGGAACCCGCAACCTCCAGGTCACATGTGGCCCTCTAGGTTCTCAAGTGCAGCCCTTTGACTCAATTCAAACTTCACAGAACAAATCAGGTGCTGAGGCTGTGGGTGCCCTAACCCTGAATCTAATCTAACCTGCACTTGAATGAGAAGCTTCCCTCCATCATGGGTCCCCCCAGACTTAGATGGAATTCTCAGAGCTGGGGCACCTTATGGAGCTCACTAGGAGTGATTCTGGGTATCCTTAGGGAGACTAAAATAAGACTGCACTTCCCTCTTTGCAAGTTCACCCATGGCTCTTTGTTACATCCTCCTGGACCAAAAAGAATAAAGCTGGCGAATGAGAAAGCCTTTAGTAACCACTCCCACGTACAGAGCACTGGGCTCATCCCCAGGATGCAGATACAAAGGAAGACAGTTTCTTTTCTCAAGGAGTTAATTCACATTCTAATGGAGAGAGTCAAACACAGGAGATTTCAGCCACAAGTCAGTTAGAGGTTTTATTTAAGGTAGGCAAAGCACTTCCCAAATATTCTCGCATTTGACACTCATAGGAACCTGAGGAGGACAGTGAGCAGAGTGCTGGACTTGAAGTCAAGAACATGTGATTCCAAATCTGGCCTCAGACACTTACCAGCTGTTTGACCTTGGGCAGGTCACTTAAGTTGGGTCTCAGTTTCCTGAACTGTAAAATGGAGACAATAACAGCACCCCCCTCCCAGGGTTTTTGTAAGGATCCAATGAGAAAATAATTGTAAAGTGCTTAGCACAGCGCCTGGCCCGTAGTAGGTGCTATTATTATAAGGGAGCTATTTTTAGCCCCATTTCATAGATAAGAAGACTGAGGTATGAAGACTGGCTTACATAAAGGTAATTTGACTCACTCAGGGTCACAACTAATGTGTGTCTGAGGCTGGATTTAAACTCAGCTCTATATTGAGTGTTCTAACTATTGCACCATCTTGAAGGGTTCTTCTTAAGGAGTTCTGACTTACTGACGAAGGCAAATTTTTCAAGGAAATGACAGAGCCTAGGCAATACATAACTGCAAGCTGAAAAATTTAGCACCTGCTGAATACCAAGACCACATGGTAACTAGTGAATTATATATCAAATACTTGTCATCATCTATGAATTCACAGATGACAGATTCCCATAGATGAACACATACCTTAAAGTATCTTTAAGAATTCAGCAAGTAACTTCTCCTGACTAGGGCACTATAACAGTTAAAACTGTTGACCACAATCACCAGAATATAACATTAACCCATCAGAACTTAAGATATGTTTAAATTACTCATAATCTTCAAGTTGCTTGGAATGAAAAGATTTGAAAATATAGAGACCTAGAAGCAGAAGAAGTGGGAAGCTGAATGCTGCAGTGGATAGCAAGGTGGCCTAGGGTCAGGAGGGCTCATCTTCCTGAACTCAAGTTTAGCCTCAGACACTTTTTAGTTGCGTGACGTTGGGCAAGTCAGTTTACCCTGTTTCCCTTAGTTTCCTCATCTGTAAAATGAGTTGGAGAAAGAAATGGCAAATCACTCTGGTATCTTTGCCAAGAAAACCCCTTATGGGGTCATTAACAGTTGACAGCTGAACAATAACAAACATTGATTAAGAACCTACTATGCACCAGGCACTGACTAAGGGTTTGGGAATTTCTCAGTCTATAAGTCCTGAGATCCTCTAGGAGGGTAATTCTTCCCACCTTGGTCTGTTTGACTGGATATCAATAAATCAGGAAGAAGAAAAAAAGCTTCCTTAGAATCAGATGAAGGCTAATCAATCCTGGGGTAATGGACTGAGCCAAAAGAGACACACAGCCTTAGGGCGGGTGGCCAAAAATACCTATCAGGTGAGGATGCTCAAGTCACTGGCCTGATTGGGGAGGTTGAGTAATAAAGACAGGATGTCAGGTGATTTGGGAGATACTGTCTTAAGGTTGGGTCTCAGGAGTTGCAAAGATATGGTTTGTTCCAGTGAAGATGTTTTCTCTGTGATGAACGTCATCAGAACATGGAGGAGATTTCTAAGATAATGGCGGCCTCCTTAGAAGGGCAATGGCTCATCTCCTTTAATAAGACAGACTGAGGGTTTGTCTCAACTTAGACAACCTGCTCTGCCGCTCCATTTCTTTGACTTCTAAGGATATTTTTTATGAGGAAAAGATGTTTCTTCCTCCTTCCCCCTCTCACTCACCTCCAACTCACAAAACAAAGATTTCACCCATTTCCTCTACATAAAGTACTGTGGATACATAGAAAGGCCAAAAAAGTCCCTGCCCTTGAGGAGCTCACAATTCAGTGGGGGAAGAAATATGCAAACAATCACATAGGAAAAAGATAGACCCAGGATGAATGTGAGATCAACTCAGAGGAAGGCACTGACATTAAGATTTAATAGATTAAGAGCAAATGGAAGGTGATCCTAGAAGGAAAGGCTCTAGTAATTGGGATATCAGGAAAAGCTTCCTACAGAAGGTAGGGTTTGAGCTGAGTCCTGGAGGAAGTCAGGGATTCTAAAAAGTGGGGGTGAGGAGGGGAAGTCAATGACAAGGCACTGAACAGCCTTGGGTGAGAGCAGCAACTAGACCCTTTTGAATGGAACATAGGGGAGTGAAAGTTAAGGCTCTGGGATGCTGAAGTGCACTGAGCACCGGGTCTGGAGACAGGAAGCCTTATCTCCCTGAGTTCAACTCCAGGCTCAGACATTTACCAGCTCTGTGACCCTGGGCAAGTCACTTCACCCTGTTTCCCTCCGTTTCCTCATCTGTAAAATGATCTGGAGAAGGAAATGGCCAACCACTGCAATATCACTGCCAAGAAAATCCCAAATGAGATCATGAAGAGTCAGATGTGACTGAACAACAAAATGTAATGGGCCTGTCTCCACTGAAGGTCTTTCCTTGCCTTTGCCTCCCAGATTAACCTTTCATGTACTTGTGTGTGTGTGTGTGTGTGTGTGTGTGTAGACATATACATATATATGTCTACACACATACACATGCATTCTATATACACATATATACATATATCTTTATACACACATATACATGCATAGATATCTATACATATACACACATATAAACATGCATAGATATCTATACACACATACATGTATTTATACACACACATACACATGTATTCTATACACATATATACATGCACAGATAACTCTATACACACATATATACATGTATCTATACACATACACATATATACACACATATGCATATATCTATACACACATCTATACACATACACACATATATACATATATGCATATGTCTTATACACATACCCACATATGTGCATATATACACATATATCTGTACAAATACACATATATGCATATATCTATACACATATATGCATATATATCTAAACACATACATACACATACACAGATATGCATATATCTATGCATACATATACAATATGTGTATGCATATCTGTATATGTGTTAAATATATGTACATATGTATGTATGCATATATATACTTTGCATATATTTCATATCTAAGTTACTATTTTCATGTTGTCTCTTTCATTAGACTGTGAGTTTCTTCAGGGCAGGCATGACGTTTTTGCTTTTCTTTGGATCCTTAGTGCTTAGCACAGTGCATATTGTGTGTTTAACAAAATGCTCATCCATTCGTAAAAGAGTTTAATAAATGCTTGTTGCCTGACAAGATTAGAATGAGATCACATGATCAGGGGCATGGAAGGAAACCTGGGCTTTCCCCTCAGAGTGTACTCTGATGAGCAGACTGAGGAGTGCTTGTTGGGTGAGAAGTCTCTGCTTCTGGCGCACAGTTCTGTTCCTGAGGCGAAAGAACAAATGAAGCAGGGTGTTCCAGGTCAAGTATGGCCCCAGGACCTCAGCTGTGCATTGAGAACCGGTGTAAGAGACAGCTGCTAGGGCAACCTGGATTCTAGTGTCCAGTGTCTACCAACAGAGTGACCAGGGATGAAAATTCAATTCAACAAGCATTTATTAAGCACTTACTGTATGCCAGACACCATACTAGAGACTATGGGCACAAAGAATGAAATACAGTCCTTGCCTTCAGGAAGCTTATTTTTTATGGGGGAGAAGCAACAGATAGATCAGTAAATACAAATAACACAAATACACATAAAAATAAGTAAATACAAAGTAATATATAAATGTAAAATAGATATAAATAAGTAAATACAAGGTAATATAGAAATATAAAATATATGTAAATAAGTAAATACAGAGTAATATATAATAAATGTAAATAAAAGTAAGTGTAATAAATACAAAATAAGTATTACGTAACTTCTAAGAACTGCCCCTAATAACTTAACCAGTTGTTAAGCTCTCGTGAAGAAGGTGCCCCTTGAGAAGTGCTTTGAAGGGAGTCAGTGTTCCCAAGAGGGAGAGCTAAGGAGGGAGAACCTTCCAGCAATCAGCCTAGCCTGGACAAAGGTACAGAGTCAGGGGACTGACTTGTGTAGAAAGAAAAGCAAACGGGATGGTCGGTCTGTAATAGAAAGTGCGTAAGTTCTTGAAATCAACCTGGAAAGAGAGATCGGAGCCAGGCTGGGAAGGGCTTTAAAAGACACAGGATTTTTCTATTTTATTTGTTGCCTAAAGGTAATAAGGATCCTCTGAAGTTTCTTGAGGAGGAAAGTGTCATTATCAGACCTATACTTTAGGAATATTGATTTGTCAGCTATAAGATCGAATTCTGTTTTGTAGAGGAAATGTGAATCTTGGATTTCTGAGCTTTTTCTCATTTTATATCAAGGAAAGGTTGCCCATCTGCACAGGGTGACCGAGAGAAAAAGGTGTTTGGGGGTTGCAGGAGGGCACTGATCATAAGATGGCATGGCCTTGTTCTGTTGCTGAACTGAAGCATCTCCCAACCCGTGCCTTTGGTTTTGCCAACCAGGGAGGATGGGAGCAGTGCCCCATTAGTGCCCTCCTGTCCCTGAATGTCCATCTGCAGATCTTGGAGCTGCGGCTGCCATTCCTAAGGCAAGCTTGGGCCCTTTAAGGTAAACAAACCCCCAGCCCTCCTCCCCACATTTCCCCACTTTGATGGGAGGGGAAGGAGAGCTTCCTGAGGTCTGCGGGTGGAAGGCGCCATGGATGGAGAAATGTGGCTGTTATTCCTGGTGGGTACATGTCTAATTGCCTCCAACTGATGAGCAAGAGGCTGCCAACAGCTCCTTCTCCCAAGCTGCTCAGCCAGTCCGGCCAGACCCCAGCAGACAGCAGGAAGAGGCAGGTTTGTCCCTGTGTCCCCAGCGCCCTCAGAGTCCTGGAGTGTGCTTTATCCAAACAGAGCCAGACGGAGGCCCCGCGCAGCAGGAATGACGGCAGGCCAGGAAATCCTTTCACTCTCAGGAGAAGGGGGATGGCAGGAGGAGGGGGTGACCGAGCGATGGGCCAAGCAGACCCTGTGTTCTCACACAGAAGACAAGGCCAATGAGTCACATCTGTGCTGAAGGTCGGACCTCAGCACCTCCCGGCAGCCACAGCAGAGATGTTTGGGTTTGGGGAGAGGAGGGTGATGTTGGACCCAATTACCTCCTGTTCCCCGATGGCAGCATGAAGGGAAGCATCTGTCCAGAGAGGTCTGGTTTCCCCTTTGTTTATTGTTTTTCCTCTCCCTTGGCCAGCTGCTGTCAGGGACTTGGGTCAGGCCACACGAAGCTGACTGTTTGCAGAAAGACGAGCCAAGTCCCTGCAGCTTCGCTCAAAGGACTGAAGGGTTCGGAGGAACCGCAGAGCCTCTGGACTCCAGCCCTCCCCTTTTACAGGGGTTGGAGCTGAGACCTGGAGAGGGGGAAGGGATTTGCCCATGGTCATCCCAGAACACTAGTCACACATGATATATGAAAGGATGAATCATAAATATACACACACATATATGAGCAATTATACATAACTGTATTATATACACTTCCCTCTTCTAAGTACGTCACATTATATAAACACATATTTACATGTATTGATATATGTACTACATTGTAATTATACTATGTTAATAACTAGCTCAATAATTAATAATAGAACATATTAATATATACATTTATGTAAAAATAGTTCATATGTGTGTATTTATGTGTATAGAGTGCCATGTGTGCATGTCTATATGCACAAGATACATGCACAATACATATGTGTATATACATGCACATATATACATGCGCATGCACGTACATATACACATGAACATAATGCACACGCATAAATATACACACATACATACACATTAATATATACACATACACACACTATATATACACACACACATATATATACATATAGATACACACATACATACATATATACACACACACATATAGACACACACACATATACACACACACACACACACACACACACACACACACACACACACATATATAGTACTATTCTGAATGCCCCATGTCCTACAAGGAAGCTAAGGTCAGGCAGACCTGGTTGGTACTTGGGTGGGAGGCTGCCTGGGAACACTGGACACTATGGGCTTTTCACTGGACACTATGGGTTTTTCTTGTCTTGGAGGCCATGTTAGAAGTTACAGAGAGAAACTTTTAGGTTTCATGAAAGAAAAGACTTATTAACAGTGAAGTTACCTTACCTTGGACTGAGCTGCCTCCAGAGTTAGCAGGTAGATCCATCACTGGAGGTCTTCAAGCAGAGATTAGCTGACCACTTGCTTGTATGTCATTGTGAGTGCTGGGTATCACAGGTGAACTACACTCCAAGGAAGTCACTTCCAACTCTTAGATTCTGTGAACCCCAAGGTACATACTCTTTCACTCCCACAGTACGGCTGATTAAGTTGCTACACGCTAACCTCTGGTCCTGGTGGTTGAGGAGGACATGATGCAAAAGAAAGAAGGAGGAACTACTCAACTCCTTTTGTTTTCTTCTGTTTTCTCTATAGAGACTGATTTTTCAGCCTAGGAAAGAAGGTTGAATAGTGAGTTGAAACCCAAGATAAGTGAGGAGAGCATCTAGTTGCCCTTAATGAATTCACATCACTGGGTGTGACTGCGCTCCCATACAGAGTCTTGAAAAAACTTAATGATGTGACCTTTGGAGGTGATCTCTGAAAAATCATAGAGAGCAAGACAGGGGCTGAAGGACTGGAGACAGGCCAGGGCTCTAGTCACTGGAACCAGAGATCCCTTCTCAGATATGGATAGGACTTAGATGCCTCTGAGGTTTCTACCAATGAAGTCTATGATACTCTAAAATGGAATACTCTGACTTGACATGCTGCAGTGGAAAGATTTGGGGTTAGGGGACCTGGGTTCAAATCCTGATAATGTCACTTATTACCTGTGTGACCTTGGTTCAGCTTTCTGACTCAGTTTCCCTCTTTGTCAAATGAACACCTTTAGAGTGCTTCTAGTTTTTTTCAAACCTGTCTGAAAGTGGGCAGGCCTTAATTTCTCCTTGAGGTCTCATGTGTACATCTGTCAGCCTCAGAGAATCCTTGAAGCTCCCTCTTCAGCCCGAATAAATAAAATAGCTGTTGCCAGGTTCCATTATTGACTTAAGTTTTCCTAACAACAACCCTAATTGATAAGGTCAAAGGCAACATGGCATAGGGCTTGGACTGAGCAAGCCTTGGGTTCAAATCTCACCTCAGTCAGACACTTAATAGATATGAAACCTTGGGAAATTGACTTAACTTCTTTGAAAACTATTTCCCTAAACTGCAAATGAAGACAATACTTACCTGGGGGAGGGGTGAGTGTGTGTGTTCTGAGAAGCAAATGAAATATCGAATTACTAAGTTCACCACAAACCTTAAAGAATTATGTAAGCCTCAGTGGTTATTTTTATCAGATTTGTCCGTTGTTAGTGTTGGTGAGGTTCTGAGAGGTCTTTGCATCAAATGCCCTCATTTTACAGATGGGGAAACTGAGGCTCAGAGAAGGAAAGAATTCATACGAGTTCACAGGGCAAATTAAGAGCAAGAGGTGGAACTCAAATCTTGGGTGATTGAAACACAAACACTGTTGTGTTCCAGGTATTATTACATGCTTCTTAAAGATGAGGAAACTGAGTCTCATAAAAGATAACCACTTTTTCAGGATCACATTGCTAGTGTCTGAGTCTTTAGCAAACCCAGGTCTTAGGATTTCAAGATCTTCTCTAGACCTCCCTGCTCTCAAGGCTGTTTCAGGTCCTATTCCCCTTTGGGAGATTCTCTACCCCTATCAGAGCCATCAGCTTTGGTGGTCCCTTCTCTCCTTAGTTCACTCTGGCTCACCGTGATCACAGGGTCATAGATTTAGAGCTGGAAGGAACCTTAGATCTTGGAAGAGATCTAACCTAATGCTTTCATTTTACAGATGCCCATTTTACAAATGAGAACTGAGGCCCAGAGAAGGAAAGGATTTTGCTAAGGTCACATAGTCAGGACTGGAGTCAGCTCCTCATTCATGTGAATTTATGTTTGACCTCAAGCAATAATTATAGATGACATTTACATATCAATTTAAACTACAAAGCAGTTCACACAAATTATCTCATTAGAGATAGGCAGAAGCCTGATGAGATAAGATCTGCAAGTATTATTAATACCCATTTTACAGATAAAAAGAAAGCGAAGTTCAGAGTTCAGCGGTTTCTCAGCCATAACCAGAAATTTGAGTACCTGGGGCAAATAAAGGTGTGTGTAGACTGTGTTTCATTTTGTCTCAGAGCCCCTTTCAACTCTATGTGAGCCTCAAATGTACCCCAGGAGCACCAAAAGCTTTCTAAGTTACCCAAGGGAGGTAAAAGAAATGTGTCTTGGGAAAGAGAAGAGAATAAGTCAGGCACTGGGCTAAGCACCTTACAAATATAATCTCATTTGAGCCTAACAACCCTGGGAGGTAAGTGCTGTTATCATGGTCTCCATTTTACAGGTGAAGAAACTGAGGCAGACAGAGGTTAAGTGACTTGCCCAGGATCACACAGCTATATAATCTGAACTCTGACCTTCCTGACTCCAGGTTCAGTGATCACTATGGTGCCACCGAGGCTACTTGGATGTGGTTGTTGACACCAGGTAGACAGCAAGCTTGGGGGTGATGATGCTATTGGTACCTAAGAGGCAGCTAGCCAGATGGGGGAGTATGTTGGGGCCAAACTCAGGGAGAGACAGAGGCCACCCAACCACACATAAAGATCCCCTGTGGGCCACATGTTGACTTAGTTTTAAAATGTCATCTATGTTTATTGTACTTTATTTTTGTTAAATATTTCCCAATTACATTACATTCTAATCTGGGAGTGCTGGGGGCCTCTAATGTACCAGATCTAGAACTGTAGTTTTGGGGAGGAAGTCCTGAGTTCAAATTCTGCCTCAGACACTTATTAACTGTGTGACTCTGGACAAATCATTTAAGCTCTCTCAGCCTTAGGTTCTTCGTGTATAAGTTGGAGGGAATAATGGTGCCTACTTCATAGTATTATTCTGAGGATAGAATGAGATTCCATGTGGAAAGTGCTTTGTAAACCTTAAAGCATTATATAAATATCTGTTCTCCTCCTCCTCTTCTCTCCCCTTCTGAATTTCCCACAGCTACTAAGGACCCCCAGCCCTTCCCTTGTTACATCCCTGAGCAGCTTGCCCGCTATCACATGGCTAGTAAGTGTCAGAGGAAGAATCTGAACACAGGCCTTCCTAATTCCCACGTGGCCACATACAGTCTCCCTGCTTGGCAATGCAGGCGCTGTTGTGCTCAGCTTTGGGGGGTGGGAGGTGCAGCAGCCTGGCTCCAGACTGAGGGAGAGGGGAACTGGGCCACAGAAAACAACCCTGGGGAGAGGAGGCTGGAGGGCGAGATGCTACAGGCAGTGTAGGCTGAGGTTCCCCAGCAGCTGTATTCATTTAAAATAATTAATAATTTATGAGAGATGGAGGCTCTGAGGGGAATTCTGACTGCTGGTGGGAAGGTAATGACAGACATTAGAGTTTGCAGATAAAAGCCTCAGGTGAAAGATGAGTTTGTCCTTCACACACAGGGCTCAGATCTCTCCTAAGGAAGGTCCGATTGAAACAGCCTGAGCCTGGCCTTGGCTGGGAGCAGCCTAAGCCCACAGCCGGACAGGTCTTCCAGCGTGGAAGGGAACCATACAGTTCAATCCAAGCCAATGAGCAATCCTTAAGTGCCTACTCTATGCCAACTATTGTGCTGAATCCTGAGAATACGAAGAGAAAAAAAAGAACCAGTGCTTAACTTCATGGAGTTTACATTCTACTGGAGGATATCGGATGTACAGAGCTAAGGATATACCGTGTAATTTGAGGAGGAGAAGAGCAAAGGCAACTGCAGGAATCTGGCAAGAAAGGCCTCCCTTAGGAAATGATCCACGATCTAAGACTCAAAGGAATCTAATAAGAGACACCATGCATTGAGTGCCAGGCCCTGTGCTAAGCATTCAACACTCATTATCTCATTTGACCTTTCCAACAACCCCATGAGGCAGGTGATGTTATTACCCTTATTTTATAGAGGAGGAGACAGGAAAACAGACGTTAAATGACTTGTCAGGGTCCTGAAATTGGTAAGTGTCTGATGCTGGATCGCAACTCTTCCTAACTACATGTCTAGGACTTTATCCAATTCACTCCAGACAATGGGAGAGCTATAGGAAGGCAAAGAGACTAGGGATGAGTGATAAAGTTCAGAGAATAATCAACCCATCAATAAACATTTATCAAGTGCTTACTATGTGTCAGAGGAAGAAGAGAAAGAAGGAGGAAAAGAAGGGGAAGAAGGAGGAGAAGGAGGAGGAGGAGAAGGAAGAGGAGGAGAAGGAGAAAGAGAAGAAGGAAAAGAAGAGAAGGAGAAGGAGGAGAATGAGGAGAAGAATATGAAGAAGAAGAAGGAAAAGATGAAGAAGGAGGAGGAAGAAGAAGAGGAAGAAAGAGATCAGTTGTTGGAATGGATGTCCCAGACATGGGACAGAGAAAATGCCAGGAGCTGAGAGATGGAGGGTCTTGTTCCTGGAAGAGCCAGCAGGTCCTACATAAAAGGCTCTGGAAAGGTAAGGCAGGGTCAGATCATGAAGGTCTTTAAATGTCTACCTTCAGAGTTCAGATTTGATCCTAAAAGCACTAGAGAGCCCCTGAAATTTCTTGAGCCAGGGAGTGTGGGTGACATGATAGATGTCATGCTTTAAGAGGATTCCACTTTACGGGGGGAGGATGGCACACTTTTCACACAGGAAAGAACATCTGAAGTACATGGGAATGAATACAAAATCATTTCAAGAGGGAGAGAATACTAAGAGAAAACTGGGGGTGGGAAATCAGAAGAGGGGGTGCCAGGGTCGGCTTAGGGATCTTTTCGATCAACAGGCATTGGTGGCCCATCTGGCTGTGAAGACAGAGGACCAAAGAGGGTTTCCAAAGCCAAGGAACCAGCCGGTTTCCCCATTAACAGGGTGTGGGCTTTTCCTGGCCCAAGGAGCAGGGATTTTCTCTCTTCTCTCTCAGGCCCTCACAGAGTCATGTTTCAGCATTATCCTGTTGTAAATGAGACCACAGGGTCATAAACTTTAATTTGTTAGTTTGGGCTGGGCTGAGGCTTGGCAGACAATTAAATCCATTCATTAGCGAGGGCCCAGGCTCTGGTTTTGGCAAGCCCCTGTCTGGAGAGGCCTTAGGACAAAGGGCTGTTGACTTCCCTGGCTGAAGCCTCCAGGTGCTCTGGGCCTCCTCGGCAAATTTCCACCCCTAGCCTGGAAGAGCCCGGGGGCCAGAGCATTCCTGACTGGTAGGTTTTCTTCCATGAGGTCTTGGCTTCTCTCTATTTAGGCAAGAAAAGGAAGGACACAGAAGAGGATGTTCAGAAGGAAAGATGGGAATCAGAATCTCAGATTCTGAAGACTTCTTCTAGGTTATCGAGTCCAAGTAGAAAACCATTGCCTGACATTTAATTTTGCTAGAAGTGGCAGGGTGGTGGGTGGTGGGGGGAGGGAGGGAAAGCAAGCAAGGGGAAATCTCATTCCAATTTTGGCCAGCTCTCCATCTCCCTCACTTCCAAGAAATATGAAGTCCTTAAGAACAGGGATTGTCTCCCCATTTTTATCTCTTTCCCCATTGCTAGCACATTGTAAGCTCTCAATAAACACTTTTCACTAATTAGTTCATTAACAATACAAGTTCATTGCAAATAGGCATTATTTCAGTCATTGTAACTATATTCCCCTATATTCCACAGCCTAGCCTGTGCCTGACATTGAGACAGAGCGGTCAGGTAGGTAGGAGGAGAACTAGGAGAAAGTCAGGTTCTGAAAACCTAGAGAGGAGAGAGCATCAAGGAAGAGGTTGATGGATAATGTCAAAGGCCAAAGGGAGGTCAAGGAGGATGAGGACTGAGGAAAGGCCATTAGATGTAGTAATTAGGGATAGGGTCAGTAGCTTCGGAAAACCTCCATTTGCTTCTCTCCGACTTTTGCTCCTGGCTCAGCTCCCTGGGGTCAAGTTGGAAAAAAACCATCTAATCTTTCTTCCACAAGTCAGCCCCTTCAGATACTTGAAGACAGCTGTCATAAGGGAGTTCTCTATAGGTTTTCTCTTTTTCCAGGAAAAATATCGCCAGTTTCTTCAAATATTCCCTGAATGGTATGATTTTTGAGATTCTTATTAATCCAATTACTGTCCTCTGTGCACTTTTCAATATCTGTGCTAAAATGTGGCACCTAGGACTGATCATGCTATCTCTGACAGGGGCAGGGTACAAAGGTACTATCACTGTACCTTTAACCTCACTCCACTCCTAGACATTAGGAACTTCTTAAGGCAGTTACAGATTGCCTTGGTTGCCTTGACATACACTATCAATACATACTAAATTTTTGGCTTATTAAAACCCCCTCCATTTTCTTCAGATGAATTGCTGTTGAGTATTATCTATATGACAAAAACTATTCCTAATCTCAGGGGAGCGGGATCCGTGAAGGAAAATTGTCTTCAAGGATGTGTCATTCTCCATCCCATGAAAATACAATCCCCAAGGCAAAGTCATTCTCAAGAGAACCCTTCTCCCATCCTCTAAGGAGCATGCTCCCTTAGGGACCATAGGCCACAAGAAAGTAGAATTGGTGAAGGAGAATGAATAGTATCCTAAGGGAGCATCCCCTCTCTGAAATTCAGCATCCATGAGAGAGCATCATACCTAGAATCTCAGAGCTGGAGCCTCAATGGCTAGTCTAACCTGTTCTTGAATATGAATCTTCTCTGATAAATGCCATGAGCCCTTATCCAATTTCAGCTTCAATCCTCCATCAAGGAAGAATCTATTGCCCCAGGGGCCAGCTTATCCTACTTCTAGACTCACCACTCTAATTGTTGGGAACTTTTTCCTGAACGTCAAGCCTAAACCTGCCTCTCTGACATTTCCACACATTACTATCTAGGGCCAAGCAGGACAAGACTAATCCTTCTTCCACATGGCAGCTTTTCACTTTGGCATCTATCCCAAAGCCTTTCTTCAGTTAGTACTCATATGGTGTGGTATCCAGTCCAGTTCAATTCAGTAACCATTCATTAACTGACTACTGTGGGCATGGCACTGTGCCTAGTGCTCAGGAAATAATGTCCCTGACCTCAAAGAACCCTATTTGAAGGATTCAACATATATACAGAGACAATTTGAGGGAGACAAAATACATACTGGTGGCATCAGAAAATGGTTCACACAGGATGTGGTACCTGAATTGACCTTGGAGGATTCTGAGAGATAGAAATGAAAGGGGAATTCACTCTAAGTGTTGCAAGAATATAGTTTTAGTGTTGACCACACACTTGTAGGTTGCCCCTTATAGTCTGCTATATGATTCATTCCCACCTTTATTTAAATGTATCATCCCAAACACTGGGGTAATCCATGATGTTTGCCTATTTCCTCATAAATACAATTTTCAATGTATCCCAGAGCAATGAATATAGATCTGGGCCTGGAGTCAAAAAGACCTGAGTTCAAATCTGGTCTCAAATATGCAATAGCTCTGTGACCTTGGGCAAGTCACCTCACTTCTGTCTCAGTTTTCTTTACTGTAAAATAGGGATAATAGTAGACCCTACCCTTGTAGAGTTGTTTGGAAGATCAGATGAGATCGTTTTTGTGAAGTGCTTAGCACAGAGCTATGTAACTGCTTATTCCCTTCCTTCCTTTATCAATTAAGCTCAAAACCCTCACCCCAGTTCATTAAATATTATTTATTAATTTAAACTGGAGGAATCCACTTCCCTAATAGTACTTATTCATAATTCTCTTTACACCTTAATCTCCTAGAATTAAAGTTGCCAAATATACAATTAATTGGCAATAAATCCACCAATCTAAAAAAGACATAGACAATAAACCCATGAGAAAGATCACAGCTAGAGTCATCTCAAACCCTTGTCAAGATATTAGCAGACACCCTGTTTTCCAAAGCTAAGACCCAGCAAGCAGACTCTTCCCTGAGCTTGGCATAACAACAATCCTTTGTGCTCATCCTCTGAATGATCTCACTCTCTGGCAAAATCACATAATTATTAGTTAACTTTGACCAGCACCAGATATTTTCTGAACTAGCACAAGTCACTGTTTCCTCTCATTGTCAGAGCTACAGCTCACTGCACAGTATAAGTATTGAGAACTGCCTATTCTAAAGCATGTGCCCCCACTATGGGTGGGGCTCCGGCACATTTCTTTGCTTGCAAGCTGTCTCCTTTACTTTGAAATTGAACTTTTGTTTGATTCCTGCTTCTCCTGCCTCTAGGCTGCTGTCTTTCAGCTCTAGCCATCCACAGGTTAGAGTTTGATTTGATTTGGTTTGGTTTGGTTCACTTGACATTAACTGGTATCAGAAGTGGGATTGCACATGGAACTGAGTCTTTGGACACTACGGCATCAGTAGGAATGGACTAGGTGCCACTGGAAATTTATTTCTTCAGAGCCCTCCCCCCCCCAATCTGGTGAGTCCTCTGTTCTTGTCCATGTTCCAATCCTCAGAACTCTCACTTTGGTCAAGCTTGCCATTCTTTGTGAGGAAAACTCCAGGACCCCTATGGTGACTCAGTTCATCTTTTATCACTCTGGTAAGGATATTCTTTCTTAAACTGCATACCTCAGTTCATTGACCTCTCTGTGTGCTTCTCTGCTGCATGGTTTGTTTTTTTTTTGCATGCCTCTGTAAAATTGTAACTGCCTGCCTCTTGTCCCTCTGCGTGCCTCCAATATTTTTAAAACCACATGCCTCTGTAAAGTGGAAACTGCATACCTCAGTAACTGTGTGTCTCTGTATGGATTGTAATCACATACTTCGTTAAAATTATCTGTGTCTGTCTTGTCATTTCATCTGTGTTTATGTCTTTGTAAAATGTAAAATGTCTCTGTTGTGAGCTAGATCCTGTTACCTTGAAAGATTTAAAGCACAGCCAGCCAGAAAAACTCCTAAGGGTTGTGGCCAAAGAGTTTAGAACACTGGGAAAGATTAATGAACTTTTATGGTTGAAGGACTTGTTCCAGTAAGCAGAACTAACTCCCACTTTAGGTTTTCACCAAGATATTAGGTTATAAGAAAAGAGGAAAAGAAAAAAAATCTGCAAGACACTTTTTTTTTTCTCCTTGTCATTTCAGCTTTGACTACTCTGGAATTACAGAAATAAAGTCTGATAATCAAAAGTTTGTGGAATGACTAAAAACATCTTAGCAGATTAAGGAGTTTGAAGATTGACAACTTTAAGACTGTAGGAGAGAACTTCTGAGACTTTGGGGATAATTCCAAGAATTCACTCCCTTCTGAAAAGTCTTAGCAAGTTCTGAGGCATCACTCTGTAGAATTTGTTTTAAGGAAAGATAACAATTAAATTTAAAAGTAAATGCAAGATTAATAGTTTCACTCTAGTATCACTGCCAATAAAACCCCCAATGGGGTCATGAAGTCATATATATGACTGAAACAACTAAACTGGAAATGTGCCAAGCACTCTGGAGATACAAAGAAAGGCAAAAAATCAGTTCCTGCTCTCAAGGTCTAATGGTAGAAGACAACTTACAAATAATTATGTACAAACTACAGGCAGGATAAACTGGAGATAATTAACGACAGGAAGGAACTAGAATTATATAGATGTGGTTTTGAGGTGTTGAGTAGAAAATTCTCACTTCAAATGCCTTCTATTTTTTCCTTTAAAAAATAGGAGTCAAGACTTTCTGTTGAGAGGGAGGAGAGGAGTTAATGAGGGAAATTGAGCGACTTCTATATGGGTCTCCACCTTAGAGTCAAACCTTAGATCTTACAATCACCCAAAGCAATCACCAACATGGTTAGAGCTACTTAAGACAATGGATATAGGACAGGAAAAGACCATAGAGGCCATCTGGTCTCTCAAATACTAATCTTTTGTCCTTCAACCTTTTCTTTTACCTTATTCTTAATTTCAGTGTCATTGGTCTTAGAAGTTGCAAGGGTTTGCAGAATTCTCAGTCAAAAGCTGGAAGGAACACCAAAGGTCTTCTAGTCTCACTCCCCTCATGTTACAGATAAGGAAATTGCCACTCCATAAGGGGGAATGATTAGCTCAAGGCCAAACAAGTAGTAAATTCAGGAGCAGAGCACATTTGTAATTTCATCTGTCTGATGAGCAATCTCAATTTCAATCTAAAGGGATTTCAATTTGTTGATGAGGAAATTCCCTTAGCAGTTAGTCAATGAACATTTATTAAGCATCATCAGGCATTGTGTTAAATGGCATTGCAGACTGCAACAGTTCTATAGATTTGCCTGGGGAGCACGAAGAGGTTAACTGACTTGTCCGAAGTCACACAGCTGTTAAAAAATAACTTTATTTTAAAAATAACATTTATATATCATTCTAAGGTTTACTTTGTATTTATTATCTTTATACCAAATATATGTATATATGTATGTATATGTATTTATATATGTATGTGTGTATACACACACACACACACACACACACACACACATAATTTTATTTTATGCTGGCAATGACTCTGAGGGGTAAGTGCTATCATGATTCCCGTTGTGCAACTGAGTGACTTGCCTATAGAGTCACACAGCTAGTGAGGGTCCGAGGTTGGATTTGAACCTGGAGAGTGCTAATGTGAAGAGAAGAGGAAAACAGTGGGTGGTACCTCAAGCAGTTAGAATTGGAGGATTGGGCAATTGGTTGGAAGTTAGGGTGAGGAAGAACAGAGCCAAAAATAACTTAAGATCTTAAACCTGGGTGCCTGAAGGGACAGCAATACTCCCAACAGAAATAATAAAGTTGGAAGTATTAGGGGAAAAAACAATAAGCTTTGTTTTAGACACAGAATAAAGGATTCAGAGCTAAAAGGGAAATTAGAGATAATTTAACCCAACACTTTCACTTTACAGATGGGGAAATTGAGGCAGCAGAATGGAAGTGCCCAAGGTCACAGTAGAGAGGTACTAGAACTAAGGTTCTTTGATTCCAAAGCCATCACACTTCCTGATACACTACATGCCTCTCTATGGGGTTGCTGGAGGTGAGATGTCTGGTAGGAAGCCGGAGATGTGGGTCTGGAGCCCAGAAGAAAGGTGAAGTAGTACATTTCGGAGCTGTCTGTATCAAGGTGGTAGTTGACATTATGGGAAGAAATGAGATTGTTAAGGGAAAAGCATTTAGAGAGAAAGGTTGTGGGCAGAACCCTGTGGAGGAAGTGGGCTTTTTGTCATCTCCACCTCTCCCACTCTCTGAGTTACCCCCTTCCTTCACTGGAGGTTCATGTCAGCTCCTGTGTCTTCAAGGGCAGCTCAGTGCCTCTCCCCACTACCTAAGCCTGAGCTCTCCTGGGGACTCAGCTGACCAGAGAACAGATTAGCCAGGCAGGAGGACAACAGTGATAATTACTGGCACACCCATGTGACCACATGGGCTTAATGCCTAATAACCAGCTTTATTTTTATTCCTTTCAGCTGCCCTTTGTTGTGCTGGCTTCCTCTGATCGTGGTTATAGCACTGGAAGCAGCTTTAGTGGTCATCTAACCTAAACCTCTGACTTTACAGGTAAAGAAAATGAGATTCAGAGAGGAGGAAAAGTGATATCTCCATGATTATACAATAAGCTTCAGAGGTAGGATTTGAACCCAGATCTTCTGACCACAATCTGATGTTCTTTCCAGTACAAGAAAAAAAGTAGATCACAAAGCTTTGTGGTTCCCCATTCTCCTGCCAGATGAAATAAATGATTTTTTTGTTCAGTTGTTTCTGACTTTTTGTGACCCCCTTTGGGGTTTTCTTGGCAAAGACACTGGAGTGGTTTGTCATTTCCTTCTCTAGCTCATTTTACAGATGAGGAAACTGAGGCAAACAGGATTAAATGACTTCCTCAAGGGTCACCTAGCTTTTAACTGTCTGATGCTAGATTTGAACTCAGTCCTAGTGCTCTTCTTTCCATCATATTATTGGAACAGTTAGCAAATTTGACCCAGACTCTTCACTTTGGAGAGGAGCCCAGGTTTGGCCAAGTTTCATTCCCTCCTGGCTGTGCTTCTGATTTCCCGATTCCAATACCATGTCCTAGCGTGCCTACCTTTATATATCTCCCCTGGACACACCCTTTCAGCTTCCTTTTTTTTTTTTTTTTTTTTTTGTATTGTTGCCTTCCCGTGTTAGACAATAAACCAGGGCAGGGACTGTCTTTCTCTTCTTGCTAGTATTTGCACTAAGTTTGCTTAGTGCAACGTCTCACACATAGTAAATGCTTACTAAATATTTGTGGTTTTTGTGTGTCTCCGAGCCTTACTCAGGGTTCTTCCAACCAGGGAAGGGGTTGGGTAGATAGGCTTGTGTGGGATCCTCTCAGATAGAGGATCAGACTTAGGCTTAGGAGATAGGGGTTGAAATTCTGCCTCAGGTACTTATTAGCAATCTCATCATGGGGAATTGATTTCAACATTCAGAGGTTCAATTTTTTCATCCGTAAGATGAGGCTAGTAACACTTTGCTACATCCCTCATGGGTTGTTGGAAGGAAAGAGCTCTGCAAACATTAAAAGGGAGTTCACTATTTTTGAGAGGCAGTGCCGAATAGTAAAAGGAATGCTGGTTTTATAATCAGGAAAATGTAATGGTGATAATCACATATAACATTTATATAGTGTTTTAAGGTTTGCAAAGCACTTGACAAAAATTTTCTCATTGATCTTCACAACAACCCCCATTTTACAAATTGGGAAACTGAGACACCCAGCAGTTATTAGCCCAGGTAAGGAGCTGACACCACCTTTGAACCCATATTTTCCTCACTCCAGGTCCACTCCTCTTATCCACTGTACCACTTAACTGGAAGAGTGAGCTTTGAATATGGCTTCTGAAATGTATTGGTTTGAATTTGTTTGAATACGACTATATTCAATTATATGACCATTATGATGTCATATAGTCTAAGTCTGTTTCATATATACATATACACATACACATATATGTACCCACACATATATACACACATGCACATATATGGTCTATATAACATCTATATATTTCATTCACATATATATTATACATATACATACATATATTATACATATAGAACACATATATATATATATATATATACACATATATAATCTTTTAAGTAAATATTACAAACTATAGTAAAGTCTGTAAAGTGGAAATACTAATATCTGTAATATTTACTTCAAAGATTATAGTGAGGCCATAAAATCCTACCTAGACTTAAAGCTTGAAGGAACCCCAGAGAACAATCAACTCTTATTTTACAGATGAGGAAACTGAGGCCCAGACAGATGTTGACTCACCCAAGGTCAAACAGGTAGTATCAGAAGAGAGATTCAAGTTAACGAGGGGTTTTTTTTGTCTTTTTTCTGTTTCTTTGATCTCTTGGAGCCATTTTTCTTTCCATCATACCATCTTCTCTCTCATGACAAAGTATGGAAAGTTCTTGGCAAACTAAATGACCTATGTTAGCCACCATTCGTGTCCTCATTCCTACGACTGTCTAGATGCACAAAGGTCAAGCCTTTGCTGCTGCTCTCTCTCCTGGGAAAGGGTCAAGAGGCCCATATTGATGAAATCGACCAGCTTCTGGTGACCAGGACTTAGGATCTGGGTTCAAAAAGTAGCCCTAGGGAGGAGCATGAGGTCCAGTTCTCAGGATCCTTGTTTCAAGACAGCCTTGGGGATCAGCAAGCGTTTATGAAGCACTTACTATGTTTCAGGTCCTAAGCTCGAAGGATGTAAATATAAGTAAAAAGAAAGATAGTCCTTAACTTCAAGGTGCTTACATTCTAACAGGAGAAGGCAACTCAAAAAAGGAAGCAGAAAAGGGAGTGTGCGGGTGCAGGGGAGAGAGATGAGGACACCTACCCTGGGCCAGAAAATCAGAAGCACACCATGAGGGGAATGTAGGTCAATCAAGCCTGAGCCCCTCTCCAAAATGGAAGCTCTAGAAGGAATTCACCATTATGTTGGGTTCAAATCCTCCTTCTGACACTTACTGAAAAGAGGAGAAACCTCTTTTCCTTCCTCTTCTCTGGGCTTCATTTTCCTTTCCTATAAAATCAGGAGTTTTATAAAATCAGAAGCCCCTTTGTAACTTCTAGCCTTTTTAAAAAAAATTATTTATTTGTGTATATCCTGAACTTATCAAACACTGAATAGAAAGGATATTCCTTATACACAGCAGAATAGAAACGTAAGATTGTAAAGAAAGCTGTGGCTATCTCTTATGTATAGCTCATTTTTCTTTTCAGGAGGCAACTGGAGTTAAGTGACTTGCCCAGGGTCACACAGCTAGTAAGTCTTTGAGTTCAGATTTAAACTCAGGTCCTTCTGACTCAAGGGTTGGTGCTCTATCCACTGTACCACCTAGCTGTCCCTCGTTTTTCCTTTTTAAATGTAAACTTAAGACCTGAATTCTGGGCCAATCTTAGGCTCTCTCTCCCAACCTCTTGTGAAGATTGATTGGTTCCTGGGGAAGGGGAAAAGGGTTGTCCAAAGAGTATCTTGGGTGACCCAGACTTTGCCACACTCAGGGAGCTTCTCCACATGCTCCTGCTTTCCCCCTCTGCAGTCCAGAATGAGGAATGAGAGTAAGCTGATAGGTTTTCTCCCTGTTGCTCATGGCAGGTGCCCTTTTGGTCTTCAAATCCTGTTCCTGCTGGGGAACATGGGGTCTGATCTGATGGTCACAACCAGGGCTGCCCAGGACTTTCCCTTTCCTCTTTTCTATTCTCACTTCTAAGCAGACCAGAAGGTATAGCAATATTCTCAAAACATTTCTGTTTTGTGTTTCTGGGTCTTTGGGATCCTCAAGTATGGGAGGTGGATTTCTCTATGTAAGCAGGTGGCCCTGGCTTGAGGTCCTCATCTACCCATTTTTGACTGGCAGGAGTGAATGTTGGTGGATTTTGGACCTCCTGGGAGCAAGAAGTTGCAGCAAGTGAATTAAGCAGGAGCCATCAGTGCAGTTGGCATTCAGAATCACTAGAAGGGCCAGGTCTATCAATTATAAAGCTTTATACTAGGAACTGCAGGGAGATACCCAGACCAAATAAAAAAATTGTAGGAACAAGGAGGCAATGACCTCTCTTGCCAGTCCATACCTGGAGTATTGTGTTCAGCTCTGAGTTACACAGTTTAAAGGATAACCTGGATGCTAAAGGGCACTGAGTTTACTCATTGAAGGAACTGGTATATCTAGCCTGGAGAAGACAGGATCAGGAGTAGGGGAGGCTGAATGAAGTTCAATACGGACAGCAGATAACACCTGACCTGGAGAGAGAGAGCATGAGGTGGTTGGCTGGGTTAGAGCACACTAGAACTTAAGCTCCCATATTTAATCAGTAATCATTAATCCTCATAATACGTGAAGAGAAAAATCACTTCTTCCCTCACTTCCCCCATCACACCATTCCCATTCTCTCCTTGCCTCCTCCATTCAGGTGAAACATTTCCAACTTTTTCAATCTCTTCTGGGGTTTTCTGTCCAACGAGATCTCCAGAGGTCATCATGATGTAATCTCTATGTGACTCAAGAGCTTCCTGCTTGGTGGAAAGTTTAAGATAAGCCTTGCTCTTTCCTAAAGGTCCTGGGAGCACTGGGTGCTCCTGGAGCTAGTGTGGCCTCAGACAATCTTAGAATTAGGAGATTCAGATGGTGATGGGGCCTAGTCTAAAAAATAAAGGGACCCTCCTGAAACAACATTCCCAAAGAGTCATCCAGCCTGAAAGTGATGAGGAAACAATGATGAGGTGGATCATCTCTCCTGGTAGCCCATTCCCCTCTTTGGGACAACTTTCACTGAAAAGGTTTTCATTCTCTTGTACCTAAAGGTGTTTGTAATTTTCATCCCTCATTTCTTCCTCTACCTGCAAGCCAAGAAAGCTAGTGTAATCTTAGTGAAGAGGGGATGGGACCCTCCCCCCTCCCCTTTCCCCACCCTCTTAAGAATTCCCTCAACCACTACAAGTTGGCACCTTTTCTGCAACTTGTATGAGGAAGCAGTTAAGAAAGTTTGGTTATTTGTCCAAGGTCATATAGGTAGTGTGTGTTGTGTGAGCTTAGGCTGTCCAGAATACCAGCTGCATGGTGAGAATTGAACCCAGATTTTCCTGGCTCTGAGACCAACTTTCTACCCACAATGCTACATTTTTCAATGTGGTATTAGCTCGCATTAATCCAGAGTCCTTCCCAATCCCTCTGCCAGGACCCTCTTTCTTGTACTTACGATAGGAAACAGAACCTATGATTCCATTGACATTGTGTTCTCCTAGGTGCCAATCCAGATGGGTACCTTCTCTGCACTTTATGGTCTTAGGTCAGATGTGTTAGAAGCAGGCCTTGAAGCTGGGTTTCTCCAGATCCCACACCAACACTGTTCAGTTCACTGAATGAGCATTCACTTATTCCCCCTAAAGCATTCCAGGGTGCCATTTGTTTAGGTCTAAGTTGAACTAGCTGGCTTCTGGAATTCTTTTCAATTCTGGGACCTGGAGGTTCATACAAAATGAACGGGCCTCATTTTGGCAGAATGTATTCTTGTGGATAACATAGTTCCGATTGGTTGCAAGGACCCTCTTGCTCCTGGTCAGCAGCTGCCATAGGGGAAATGTTTTTTGCCCTGACCAAAGTTGCACTTCTTGCCCTCTGAATTAATTGTTCTTTGAATCAGGCTCTTTCCTTACTACTTTTCCCCTCTTCCTCAAGAGTCCTGGAATTGGGACAGCTGGAGGATGTGTGAGGGCTTGTCTCCAAAGGACCTCCCCAATTCCCCAGGGGCAATCTCCCCTTCAGTGCTGCAAATATCTCACCTACCTTCTTTGACAGGAAGAATCTGAATAAGTCTCAGTAATGGTAACTGATATTTCAGTGGAAGGCGTAACTAACAAGTTTGTGGTCAGAAAACTAGGGTCAAATCCCAGCTCTGGTACGCTGATGTGGGGCCCCTCCCCCCAGATACATCCATACACTAGGCATCCATCAGCAGACAAGAATCACACCCACACCAAAATTAGTTTCCCCCAATAGGAATGACTCTCTCCCTGCCCTGCAGTTCTAAAACACAAATCTGCTCCCCCTTGCAGGTTTTGGCCTGCAAAAGTAGGTGATTTTTTCGCCTCAAATGAGAGGATGCTATTTTTTTTTAATATGGAACAGGTACGTTCTATCAAAATTCAGGAGTCTGGAAAGTCAGCAAGAGAGCATTTAATTTGGAGCCACAAGTTTGAATTCTGACCTCAGGTGAATCACCTTTTCTGACCTTGTTTCCTGTAAAACGAGGGGAATGATGGGGGCTGGGCATGGGGATGGGACTGGACTGGATGTTCTGTCTTCGAAGTTCCTCCCAAATCTAAATTGATCTTTTATCTGGGAGAGTGTAAAGTATTGACACTGCAGCTCACCGGCAATGCCTATTTTCTGGAAAATCTAAAAACCTCACCCTACCTTTAGGTCCTTTTATTGTGGAGGACACCACGCTGGCCAGTGGACAAGAGGGAACATCATCCCTGAAACAGGGTTGTGCATAGGAGCTCCCCTGTATGGTGGGGATTCTTGTTTTTTTGTATCATAAATCCCTCTGGAAGTATGGTGAAGCTCACGGACTCCTTCTCAGTATTAATATTGGCAATTATGAAAATTTTTTTAAAAGTTCATGGATCCCAGGCTAAAAATCCCTATTTATCGGGTACTGTCCATGGTGAAGGGAAGTGGGTAGGGTACCCTGCCCTGTTCTTGTTGGGACCTTGGGAGCTGAACTCAGTAATCTGGATACTTTTAGCAGTACTGCACAAAGTGATAAAGAAAGCTTGGTTTCCTAAGGCTGGGGCATTTTTCCTTCCCTGGGGCTTGCTGAATCTTTTAATTGAGCCAGTCATTTATCAAGGTTTTCTTGTTGGCTAGGGCTGAGCTAAGGGGAGCCATGAAGGACTGTCCTGTATGCATTCACTGTGAACTTCTGCCCAAAGGCAAATAGGTTCTACTTGCATGAACTGGGACTTCACAGACCAAAGGCCACCCCCTTCCTCTGCAGTGCAGGATCTGCTGTTGTTAGTCTCTCCCCCCACCCTCATCCTTCATTCCCCACCCCCTGAAAAGCTCCGGCCCAGCATATCTGTCGATAAGCCATTAGCCTCAGGGTGAACCAGTCCTAAGCTAAGACACAGAAACACTCAACCATCTTTTCATCCAAAATCAATGTTGTATTTATCTTCATTGATCTACAAGGAAACAAAGTTTAAAATTACAGGGGGTTGTGGAGGGGAAGATGGGGATGGAGAATACAGCGTTGAGGAAAGAAAACACCAGCGGATGGCAGAATTAACGAGGGTAAAGCACCCGGGATAGAGATATGTCTATATAAAACATGAGCATCGGAAAATAAACACATAAGGAGGGTGTACAGCAAGGAAAACATGGTGACATATATATATATATGTGTGTGTGTATATTTATATATATATGCACGAAAGTAAAACTGGAAACCAAAACCAAGTCATGCCACAGAGGCCAAGGCCAAAGGACTACACGGAAACAAACATCAGTTGATGGTCTTCATGTACTAGAGAATATATCAGAATTTCTTCTGTCTTCAATAAAAAAAAAAAAATCAACCAGTAGACTTTTTATTTAAGCACTCCTACAATTCTACTTGTCTGGTTTACTGCTTCCAGTAAAAACACTGCACAATTAGCATAAAGATCCATAGAAAATAGTTTCTGCTACCCCAGAGACTGCCAGTCCCTCCTGCCTTCCTGTCCGCTCAGCAAGGACACCCAAATCCCTACTTGTAGTGTCTGCTTCCCCGCCATTCTATCTTACCCTTTCCTGACCCGTCCCAGCCCATCTCTGTGTAGAAGCAAAACCTTTCTCTTTCCAGGATGTACCCTTTTCTGTCCTCTTTCGAAAGCTACAAGTTGGTTTGGGTGTGGTATGGTGTCTGGATTTTGATAACTGCCCCCTCCTATTCCCCATCACCCAGTGAAACTTGCTTCAGAGCTCTTGCGTAAGTGAAGTATATAGATGCCACCTTTATCTTTAGAGACTGTTCCTGACTGACAGGAGAGGCGTCTTGTAATCATGTTATTAACAAATAACCAGAGTGGTTCTAGAAACCATTTTGTTTTTTATAAAGTCTACTTATGTTAAAATGTTTTACATTTATATTAATAGGATATTTACAATTGTTTCCTTGGTTTTCTTTTTAAAACAAGAAGTCAAAAAAATCCCTCTTAAATTTCTGCATAATATAATAAGGCAAAAACCAAACAGTTTTGTACATTATTATCATGAATAATTATTTTAATATAGATCTGTAACTTCGGTTCCAAAGTACCAAGGGGAGGGAAGGGCCAGGTGGTCTTGTCTGGGAGTCTCACAGTGTGCTGTACGAAATAACAGTTTTCTCCATAAATAAGACTTTAAGAAACCCTGGGAATAGTCACGGTAATAAGCTGAGAACTTGAAACGGCAAATTGAACTAAGAACAAAATAAGCCAGTCTTCTTTTTTTTAAAGCGAGTCATGAGCACAAAATTAAAAAAAAAAAAATACAAATGCATTAAAAACATTTCTCACATTTGGGAAAAAATGTACAAACGATTTTTTTTTGTTTTTGAATAACCCATTTCTGTGCACGAACCCCAAATCACCAGAATCTGCTATATATTAAATTCCCCTGCTACACAAGCTTTGTGTTGAAAAGTTTGTATAACCCCCAGGATTTATGGAACTGTGCTTAAAGTTCTACAAATTTACATAAAAAAAAAGTTTACAGCAGTGCATTTTGTAAAAGATTCTGTTTATGTACAGGAGTTTTAAAATTCTTGGTAGGGGGCAGGAAGGGGAAGGGGGACTACCGCGCCTCGACTTCTTTGGGGTTCCGGGATGGGGAGTAGTCCCTGGCCTCAGAGTTTGTGAGGGGCGTAGTCCTGCGTGGGGAGGCTGGCCGGGTGCCACCCGCAGGCACCAAGGGAGGCGGGGCGCTCAATGCCGCAGTTGGGGGGGTCCTATTGAGGATCCCGTTGTGCAGGGCAGTGGCGGACGGGCTCAGTCTGGGGTAGTGCATCCCACCCAAGTGAGGCATAAAGGAGGGCACGTGGGCCAGGTGGCTGTCGAGGGGTGGTGGGTGCAGGTGGTGTGCCCGGGCCCGCTCCAGCTCCTCACGCAGCTGGAGTCGTTCGCGTTCCTGCTGCTCCCGCCGGGCCTCCAGCAAGCTCTCGGGGGTGTAGTCATGGGGCTCCCGGTCCCGGTAGGGGCGCTCGTGGTCATAGAAGGTGGAGCCTGCTGGAAGGCGGTGCAAGGGGTCTGAGCGCAGCTGGAGGTCCATGCGCCGGTGCAGATCCAGGCTGCGGTAGGCATCCCTCAGAGGGTCACGCAGTGGATCCCAGGAGAAGCCTGGGTGGGGAAGCCTCTCCCGTCCCGTCAGGGGGCTCATGCCCATGAGCGGGGTCATCACACGGGAGCGGTCCAACACGTTCACACTGCTTATGGGATGCACGCCACCCATGGCCAGGGGCACTGACGTGGCCATTGAGTGGGGAAGGGGCAGCGCATGCAGGGAGGGAGCTGCAGAGGGCTCCCGGGAGGGCTCTGATCCCACCACTAGCACGTCGCTGTCTTCCTTGCGCTCTTCTTTGACTTTGACATCACTCTTAATCTTGGAGAGGTCGCTCAGAGGCTCTGGATTCCGCTCCAGCTCCTTGGCGCTCACGAGGCCGCTGAGCTTGAGGCTCTCGCCGAGGCTGGGTTTGCTGTAGGGGGACACAGACTGGATGATGGGCTTCCCGTTGTCGTCAGGGGGCCGCTTCTCCAGGCTAGAGGCTTCCTTTACTGGGGAGCGGCTCTCTTTGACCTTGTGTTCAGGCAATGGGGCGTCTCGGAGCCGGTCTGGCGGCTCTCTCTCGCCCAGGCCAACTGGCCGGGAGGGGTCAATGGAGCTCTGGCTGTTGCTACGAATGAGGTTACTGATCTGATGGGTCACAGGTGCAGACGCGGGTGACGACCGGTTAGAATGGCGGCTTTTGTCCATGATGTCCCTGAGGAAACAAACATCTTGCTAGGGGCCAGAAACAGACTCAGACACAAACAGGGCTCTTCCCTCCCCACTCACACCCAGGTGTGCTGGAGAAACGTATTCCACAGGGCAGGTATGCTCTCAAAAATATGGGAGTAAATGAGAGAGAGATAGCTCTCCTTATTTAAGGAGACCCTCCTTTAGCAATACAAGCAATCATCTCCCAAGCTCATTTTCTAAGTTCAGAATCATGCATGTCAGCTTTTCTGAAGATGGGATTCACTTGTGCTACCTTCCCCAAAGCAGGAATCACAAA
Organism: Potorous gilbertii; assembly: GCA_028658325.1. NCBI lineage: Eukaryota > Metazoa > Chordata > Mammalia > Diprotodontia > Potoroidae > Potorous > Potorous gilbertii. Next base: position 210,276,730 of record CM053773.1, read on the forward strand.
ATAATAGGATTTTTGTACTGGGAGTTAACAACTGTCTGGTTTTACTCATACTTCTTAAGAACCTACCCAACAAGTGTCTATTCAGCCTTGAAGATCTCTGAGGAGGGAGGTAGGGTAGGAGAAGAGGGGAATCTATTCCATTTCTGAGGCAACCCATGACCCCCTTGGATAGCTCTAATTGTTAAAGGAATTTTTTTCTTAGGTGAAAGCTACATTTGCCTCTCCAAGTTGTACTTAGGGCTCCAGCTCCTCATGTTGCCCTCTGGGGCCAAAAAGAACAAGCCAGATCTCTCTTCCCCATTTGAAGGTATCTATTGTGACCCTTGCTCCATTCCCAAACCTTCTCCAGGCTAACCAGTTCTAGTGTTCTACTCAGATGGAATCCCAGAAATAAAGAATGTCAGATCCAGGAGGTCCCTCTGAGAAAGTCTGACGTTAGCTAGCTGATGCAATGGAGGTTTGGGATGGGAATAAGATGATGATGCTTGGACAGGAAGGCCATCTATAGTCCAATCACCTCACAGGCTGGGAAACAGGCCCAGAGGGGTTTATTGACTTGTCCAGAGTCCAAGGCAGCGAGGAGCTAAGACAGGACTTGAACCCTGCTCAGCAAGTGCATGAGGTGAGATTCTGACCTGGCTGCCTAGCACTCACTCTCCCTACCCTCTTATCCTTTCCAAGGGGCCAACAACCAAACCCAAAACTTTTCTCCCTTCTGCCTTGATCTCTCTGTAGCACCAGATCTTCTGTAAACACTTGGCACAGAATAGGTGCTTAAAAAATGCTTTCTGACCAACTGAGTTTTCTCAGTCCCTCTGATAGTACACATATTGTCCTAGTTTTTTTCCTCTCTTGCCACTCTTTAATCCCATCCTCTTCCTTTTTCCAGCTAATTGTAGGTGACTGCCAAAGTTCTTTTCCTGGTATCCAATTTATATAATTCTGGTATCCAATAATTATATAATTATATAATCTTTGAAGGTTAGAGCTGGAACAACTATATGCCTACCCCACCTAAATTCTGGGTCCAGATACCCGCTCTTAGAGGCTGAGGATCCTTTGAGGTTATGTGGCTTGGCCCGTGGCCATGAACCCGAGTCTTCCTGACCTCAAGGCTCTCTGTCCAGTCTGGCCCTCTGTTTCTTTCTGAAGAACCTTATTCATTCCAAGGGGTCTGATTGTGACCTCTCCACAAAGAACTCTGGATTCTGCAACCCTAGCTCTGGCTTCTGCCCTAATCTAAGCTCCAAGATTTTGGACACCTACACTTAGATGGCCTATGGGCATCTCAAAATTGACCTATCTCAAATTAAACTACCCCTCCCCCTACAACTGTTCTACTTTGGCAGGGGTGGGCTGCATCACCAAGGCCTGACAGTCACCTTTTATCCTTCTCTGTTCCTCAGCAAATGTCCTGCTGATCCCATCTCCAACCATGCACCCCTCCCTCTGCCTCCCCAGCTTGTCACCCAACTCCAGGCCCTTATCAAGTCTGCCCCAGTCCACTGTGGTATCCCTGTAAGTAGAGTTTCCCTTAAGATCCACCCTTCCAAAGATCCAAACTCATCTCCCTAATGCAGAAGGCTGCTCCCATCACTCTTCCTCTGGTTCCAAACATTCCCTGACTGCAGTGTCTGTCAGATGGAATCTGGAACCCATTCCCGCCTTGCCCTTGCCTCCTAGAATCTGCTTCCTTAGAATGTTTGCTTACACACTACCTATTACCACAGCTTTTCCTAACAGCTCCCTCTGCTTCCCTCCACTAACTTTGCACACATTCTGTCTTGTCTTATGTGGATACATGTTGTGTTCTGATAGAACGCAAACCCCTTAAGAGCAGGGACTGTTCTATTTGTGCCTCTGTAGTCCCAGCTTCTAGCGCACAGATGCTAATTAAGCAAATGCTTTAGGACTGACAGATCTATAAACTCTTCACTTTGACGTTGAAGGCCCACAAACGCAGCTCTCTCCTGACCCTATTCAAGCTTCTCTCCTAGAGAATGTCCCAAAGCTCCCCCTCCCTGCACCCGTGAGGCCAACTGCCTCACTTCTGATCTGTGCAGACCAACCTTCATCTTGGCTTTGTTCATAGTATTTGCCTCTCTTGGAGTGCTTTTTTGGGTCTCCCCTCAATATCATGCTGGAGGAACAGTGTAAGTCCTGTTTCTTTTGAGAAATTCTCCCTGATCAGCCCAACTTGCCTTTCCCAAGTGTGGAGGAACCCCAGTGGCTACTAAACACAACTGCGCCCCCCCTCCGCTAATATCCCCAGCAAGGGGTCCTCCAGCCTCTGCTCTACATTGAAATACTATCTCAATTGCTCCCCTCCTCCTGGCGTGACCATACACAAGTCACTTTATCTCTGGATCTCAGAGTTCTCAAGGGTAAAATAAAGGGTCTGTCTGGCCTTAAATGCTTTCTAAGGACCTCTCCAACTTTAGATCTAAATCTTCAGACTTTTCTGCCCCGAGCTCTAAAATGTCAGCCCAAGAGTGGGGAACTAGAATGGCTGGAGGGAAATTATCTTTATTCTCCAGGGGTAAATCAGAGAACCAGTGGTTTCCACTGATACCCAAGAGTTCATGGGCTCACCTAGTAATGGGGATGGGCGGAGGAAGGGGGTCACTGGGCAATCACCTTTATTTCTCTCTCTTGGGTATCTGAGTCATGCGGACCTCCAAAAAGGATACCAAATGATAGCTTGGCAGCTGCATGGGCTGTGCTAAAGAAAGTATGGCTGTTTCCATAGTCCAAAGTGCATCAGTTCAGGCAGAGAGATCACTGGCCCCCAAAGGGATGCCAGGAAAAGGGCTAGGCTAGCTTCAGAAAGGACATATCTTATTCACTCTTGTGTGATGGGTAGGCATAGTGGCATGTCTATGCCAGGTAGTGGGCTGGACTTGAATCTGGGTGTCTTACTGTGACTATGGAGTTCCTCTGGGCCTCATGTTCCTCATCTATTAAATGGGGACAATAATTACCTAAGTCCTCATACCTTCCAGATTTCTGTGAGGTTCAAATATCTGTCCAGTGCTTTGCAGACCTTAGAGCATTCTATAAATAGGAGCTAGTATTATCATGGAGGCAAAGGCAAAGTCCAGGCTACTGACGGACTCGTTCCTGCTCTAGGCTGCCCTGGGTTTGCACGTCCTCACTGGAGGCATAAATGTGCCACATTTTCTGCCCAACTGAGGACAGGGATCTCTTTATTTTTGTCACTGCAACCCCAAAGACTAAGACATGCTTTGCTTTGCTCAGGTCTGATTGGAGTGACCTAGAGTCACCAAGACACTTGAGGGAGAGATGAGTTCAGCAGGGCAGGGAGAGATCCAGTCCAGACCAGACACTCACCGATCTCGCTCCTCTTTGCCCTTCTCAGGGTCACGGTCTCGATCATGGTTGCTCAGAGATGAGCTTCGCTCAGGGTCCCCAGGCTTGGGCCACTGTGGAGGTGTTGGGAAGGAGGGTGGCGTTCGGTGTAGCCGGTTCCAGGGCTCATGGGGGTGGTTAAAGTTCTGCAGGGTTGGGGTTTCCTTGTGAGCAAAGATGCTGTTATGAGCTACATGGGAGAAAGAGTCATGGTCAGTCAAGGAACCAAGAAGGTCAAAGAGAGGTCTTGAGCAGGAGAGATGATGCAAGCCAAGATGGGGATGGGGAAGGAGGTGATCAGAGCTCAGGTAAAGGCCTGGCTCTGCTCTTCTCTCCTCCCCACAACAAAGGTAACAGAATAGGAGAATTTCCTTTGGAAGGGTCTGATGCTCACACGAAGTGACAAATCAAGCCATGCCTCAGTTTCCCAATCTATGACAGTGATGGACTAGAATGACCCCTCAGGTCCCTTCTAGCTCCAAATCCTTTGATTCCACAGGTCTAGTAAATGCTGGGATATAAACCACTGAATTGTAGATTTAGGCAGAGAGAAGGGCCCTCCAGCTCAATACACCCTTAAGACACAATGGACTACAATAAAAATAACACATCTGAAGTCAAGAGGGCCTGGGTCAAATCCCACCCTTGTCCCTAATGGGACTCTGTGAAAATCCTTTAACTTTTCACCAGGCCTCAGTTTTTTCATCTGCAGAATGGGAGGGTTGGATTAGATTGCCTCTTCTGTCCCTTCCATCTCCAGAGATGCAGGTATCCCCTCTTTGAGGACCCCTCCAAGGACCACCTCCCAAGGCAGCCCATCCCACTCTGGGGGGCAGCTCAAACAGCTAGGGATTTTTGGTTGACATCCAATGGTCCCTTTGTGGCTTCTCCTTATCATTTTCAGTTATGTCTTGGGTCTCCTGAAGCAGAATGTTCCCTGAGGACAGGGATTGGCTTTTTCTTTTTTAAATGAGGTAACATAAGTAAAGTGCTTTGCACACCTTTAAGCACTCAATGAGAAATGTTATCAATCCATTGCCTATTACCATCCTCTCCTGTGCCTGATGTGTAGCTGGTTGCTTAATGATACTTACTGGTATAACTTCAATAAGGGCCTGACTCCCTCTCCCTTGCCCACACTCACCCAGTGCATGGCTGCCCAGGCCTCCAAAGGCATTGCTCCCCAGGTTGCCGAGGCCACTGAAGGTGCTGGACCGGCTGAAAGGATCTGCAGAGGCAAAGGTAGGGATTAAGGATCTGCCCTTGTGGCCTAGCTCCAAGCAGAAGAAGGTTCATCCAGGCTCTGGGCTGCTCAGGCACTCCCTTGACACCCCCGCCCCCACCCCTAGCTCTGTATGTGTTCTAGCAGGCTCCAGGCCCTGGGGCTCCAAGGCAAGGAGCTCTCTGGTCACTGAGTTGAGTGCCAACAGAGTCGTTTAATTTGGTTACCATCAGCACCTAGGTTAGCAATGAGCACATAGGAGATGCTTAATAAACAGTGGAACTACCATAACTAGATCTAAGTGCCTTGAAGGCAGGGACTGCTGCTTTTAGATGTCTGATGCACAGTAAGAGCCTGGCAAATTGTGGGCCTCTGATAAATGTTTGTTGATGGATGATATTTCTGCTGTGATAGAATGTGAGCTTAGACTTTCCCTTTTGATTCTGTATGCCCAGTGCACAGGTCATAGCAGGTCCCTGCATGCAGGACACTGGCTGGACTACCTGCTTCTTCTCTCCTAAATCCCACCCTGCTCATCTGGACCTGTGCTCTTCTCCCTTCACAGCACTCCTTCCCAGGTCTTCCTCTGGGCCAGCTGGACTGACACACACTTACCTGTCAGGTGGCTGGTGGGCAGGAAGCTGCTGTGGTGGGGGGAGGGACCAAATGGGGTGGCGGCTGCATGGGCAGCACCTGGGGAAGGAAGAGGAAGAAGAGGGTCCCAATCAGAGGCTGGCTGTCACTGGAGGAGATACCATAGGTGTCCAGGAGCAGCAAGCTTAAGCAGGAAGGACCCTCACGTCTTCTGGTCCAACCTCCTCATTGTTTGGAGATTCTATTTTCTTCCCCTCTTTTGAAAACCAGGACACCGGCTTTCCTCTAGTCCTCAAGCACCACTGCTGTCCTCCGTGGTCTTTCAAAAAGGACCAACCAGTGTCTTGGCCACCAAGTTCACTTTTCTTCCAAAACTGGGCAATGGCACTTCCTATGGGCTTGGTAACTTCAAGTCATGGGTAGTTATTAGCTAAATGAATTCCTGATATTTCTCTACTTATCTTAGGTATTAGTTATGGCTAGGGGGACAGGACAGATCTTTTTCTGCCCCAAAGTGTAATCCTTGGCAGAGAAGACTGGGGCAGAATAATGAGAATGGAGTCGTTCTGCCTAGACATTTCTGCATCGGTAGGTATTTTTCCCCTATGTACCTTGAGCAATGAGGTTTAAGATCAGGGATCCCTCCCTGCAACACACACAGACACACAGACAGATACAGACACACACACCCCGGAAACAGAAGGAAACTTAGAAGCCTTTCACTGAACATGCAAACTTCTCATCCTCCCAGATATCCAGAGTTCATGCTTTCCAGTGAATCCTCAGAAGAATGTCCTCCTAAAATCTAGGGTGGGCACCAGACTGTGATGACTTGTCTTTTTTTTTTTAAAGATCCCAACGCCTAACCTGGTACAGCCACATGGCTCTCAACATGTCCACCCCAGCAAACCAGTGTCTTCTTCATGTGAATCAGACCTAGAAAAAGAATTCTGGTTCCCCCACCTTGTGAAGTATAATATTAAGCTTAAGGAAAGTCAGTGAAGAGGTAAAAGGGAGTGGGGTGGGGGGGGGGAGGGAGAGACAGAATGACTGAGCATCCAAAAGCTCCAGCAGACGTTCAGGTGATGGAAAGAGCACTCATTTTGGAGTCAAAAGACCTGCATCTGAATCATGGCTCAGCCGCTTCTTGCCTGTGTGGTGCTGGGCTATTTGGTTGGCCCCACACTCCTCATCTGTGACAGGAGGAGGGGGTGGATGTGATGACCTTTGAAGTCCCTTGCAGTTCCTACAACCTACAAATGATGAGGGGGTGACTGAGGGAGTTGAGAGAGCTCTTGGGCATGCCAAGGAACAGTGTAAAAAATGGCTTGGGAGGTTCTGCAGGCTTCTTTTCACTTTCTCACATGTCTGGCAAATTTACCCCCTGCCTGTTTCCCTGCCATTAGTAATGAGAGGTTCTCAAAGGTCGCTTGTAGCTTTTGGATTCTATTGTTTTGTGTAAGGAAAAACCTTTAGAAAGAGCTCCCTTTGGTGACAGAATGGGAGGGGAGCAGCAGGGAGACTGGCCTTCTGGGACTAAGAGAGGAATCCTAGCCATGATCTCAGAGGACTGGGGAGGCAGCTCTAAGTGTCCGCCGTATGGTGCCTCCAATGTCTCCCAGCTGCCCAAAGACATCCAACATTTGATGGCTTGGAGGGGCAAGCCTCTGAAAGGGGCATCTTTCCTCACACCCCTCTTCTGTTTGTCTCTCTCACACACAAAATGGTCCCAGATGCAGCTGCCATGACAATTCATTCTGCTCCTCTATATAGCTCAAGATTTGCCCATTGGCTGCCCCTGACATGTCACCCAAATTTATTGTACCCCCCCCACCCCCGTCCTGGTACACACAGTCAAACCCCAGATCATCTGCACTTGCCTAGACATAGCCAATAACAGCTCACAGTTCTATTGCATTTCAAGGCTTACCAAAGGCTTTCTTCTGTGATGGAAGCAAGATCAGTGTTATTCCCATTTTACAGAAGGAAACTGAGGATCAGAGGAAGTATCCTATCACTTGATCTCTAGGTAACCCTGGTCTCAGAGCCTCAGTTTCCCCATCTGTAAAACAAGGGGGCTGGATTAGAATCATCTCTCAGGCCCTTTCTAACTTGGAATTCACTGATCTTACAGCTTGTCCAAAGTCATGTTAGTGATAACAGCTAGCCTTTATATAGTCTCACTATGAGCCAGGTGCTCTGCTAAGCACTTCACAAATATCTCATTTGACCCTCACAACCCCCCGAGGGACAGGGGCTTTTATAACCCCCATTTTGCAGTAGAGGAGACTGAGGCAAACAGAGGTTAAGTTACCGCCCAAGATCACTCAGCTAGTTAGTGTCTAAGGTCAATCTAAACTTACATCCTCCTGACTCCAGGCTTGGAGCTCCATCCATTGCGGCCCCCTGGCTAGCTTGCTTGGTGAATTTCTACTCGCAGACTTGAACGTGGCTCTCGACTCACTGAATTGTAGATCTGGAGAGCAGAGGCCTCAGAAGCCATCTTGTCCTACCCGTATCTGGTCATAGCCTCCCTTGGAAGATCTCAGTGAGGGAGTCCTGACTGTGCCCTCTGACCCCAGGAATAGGCCTGTGAGCCTGTTCAATTTCTGCCAGCATGCTGGTCTCACAGCCTCAACGGTCATTCCCATAGCCTCGGCTTCCTCTAAGCGTCTTTCCCTTTAGGAGGGACCTGGGACAGCTTGTCTGTACAGTGAATGACCTTCCAATTTCCTCCTAGCTTCTCCCCCTCAACCTTCCCATTTCTCTGCAGGCTCAGGCTAGGAGCTGCCTTGGCTGAAGGTGGGCTGGTTTGTTTGCATGCTAGGTGCCCTCCTGCCCTTCTAAATCTGTCCCTCCTGGCTCCTCTACCTTCTTCAGCCAAACTGCCCAAGCAAGGCACCAGTTAAAAGCCTTGGCTGCTTCAGGATTTCCCCCTGCTGAGTGAAATGAAGTGATCTCAGCAGCTCCCTTGGCCAGCCCAGCAGTTGGCACCGAGCCATTTGACCTCTTGGCTCTTTCTGCCTCCAGCTGGGTTCTGGCTGTTTCAATTGGTGCCTGGGTGCATGCAGTGTGTATACAAATCCTGGACCTAGAGAAACCCTTGAGCAAGGGATCAAGTCCAGTTCCCCCCACACCCCCACCCCAGTGATTTGAAGCTAATAGCATCCAATCAGCTTAAAGGCACAGGGCCCCCATCCAGGAGGCTCATGGTCACAGAGATAGCCAAAGAACAAGACTCCACTCACTCCTGGAATGACTGACGTTTATGGTCAGCTGGGCAGTTCTCATCTGGCCTGACCCCTGGTCCCTTCCATCACTAGTACGCCAACTTTGACCTTCCTGCATGGCATATGCAACACCCCAAGAACCACAGAAGACATACATTTTCCTGAGACAGGGAGGGGGTCGAACAAGAGCAAACACAAGACTTTCTTGGTTGGAGGGAGCCATACCCACCCCACTACACTAAGCCTTCCATCTGGGTCAAAACGCAACAGAGGAAACCTGGACTTCCCTCACTCTGGGCTACAATGCAGGCAATGAGAACAAGCAGACACACAAGTACACACACAAACAAACACACACACACACACAGCCCCTGCTGGTGGCTCTTACCTGTGGTTGAGAAAAGTGGTCTGGCCAGGTCCTGGGGATAATGGAACCCAGGAAACACTCCTGGTGCAGGTGGCCGGCTAAAGAGGTCCAGTTTGCCTCCAATTTCCAGCTTGTGGGGATCCAGGTGCATCTGCTGCAAAGACACATGGAATGTGTGTTGGATGGGGTGGTCTTTGGGCAAAGTCCCCCCAGGTTCCTTGCTCTGCTCCCTCTAGGCCAGAAGGAGATGCTTTTGGTCAGAAGTCAGTCAATAAACACCCCAGGGCTGGGGTATAGGGTGAGCTAGCCTAGGGCCTCTGGCCTCAAACCAGCCATTCATCTCCTACCATGAGGAGTGGGCTGACAGATATACCCTACCTTTTCTATGGAGGGCCTTATTTCCCTATCACCAGCCCTGCTCCTTCCTCTCATTAGGACAAATAGAAACAGACCCAAGTGTTACTGTTCTTCCCCCATGGCCCTTCCAAAAGCAGTTAGTCGTTCCTTCCGTCACCTGGCCCATCTGTCTCAAACAGCCTCTAGAATCTGCCCCTTCTGTGCTGTTCTCTCCAATTCCCAGGATTCCCTAGTCTAGAGCTAGAAAGGCCCTCAGAGACCAACCGAGTCCAGACCCTTCTTCGTATGAAGAGGAAATAGAGGCTCACAGGTTTAGCACCAGAAGGAACTTTCTACATTCACCTCTCTCATTTTAGATGGTGAAACCGAGGCTGAAAGGTTCACTAGAAAGATCTTCAATTCCGACTTGTAGGGGAAAGTCATTTTATGTATCAGTGAACTGAGGCCCAGGGGAGGTCTGCTATTCCGCCTCAAGTCATCCTGGTTCAGAGGGATGCCTCTGACCTCTGAGATCTCACAGGAAGCCAACAGCTATGCTGGGATCTCCACCCACATCCCTTTCTACTCTCTGCTGGATGCTCAAGTTCCCCCCGTATGCTGTCTGCTCTCAGGCTGTTCTTCCCTGCTTCTCTCAGCTCCTAGCTGTCAATGAAGGAGAAAAAGAAGTGGGGGGAAAGAGGGGTGTTTGATGATGCTTCTGAAGTGACAAGAGTTGCCTGTACCAGTCCCCCTTTCTTTCCTAGGGATGAGATGTCTCCCTCTCCTCAAAGGTTAGCCTTCTCATAGGTGGCCATCAGACTGTAACCCATCCTGCCTCCTCCGGGATTGGGCTTTACTAAGTAGTTCTACTTTAAAAACAGATCTCCAGCATCACCCATCTCTCCCTCCTTCCCACAAACATGCTCTGGTACAAGCAGTCCTAAGAAGCTCCCTTCTGAAGAGATGGCTGGGAATAGTAACTGTCAACCAGGCAACTCAGTGTGTGCTGGACCTGGAGTCAGGAACTTCTGAATTCAAATCCAACTTCAGATACTTCCTGGCAGTGTGACTCTGGGAAAAAAAAAATCACTTAACCTGCCTGCCTCAGTTTCTCACTCTGTAAAACGGAGATCATGGGAGCACCTCCTTGTCACGGCTGTTATAAGGATCAAATGAGATCCTATTCCTAAAACGCTCAGCACATAGTACAGGCTTAATAAACGCTTGTTCCCTCTCTCCCTCTCCCTTCAACAAACCAACAAAGCCCCACAACTCCTCTGTCAGTAGGGTCGACTTACTGAGCCAGGAGAAGGAATGCACTGACGAGATCAACACACAGAGGTTGGTGCCTGGGCCCCTCCATTCCTTTCTTTGGTGATGTTTCGTGACATACCCACTCACCTTCCTTGCCTCCAATTCGTTCCCCTCCCCCCCACGTCCTCAGTCTTTGAATACCTAGAATCTCTCTTTATGGATTTAATGAAGCTCCTTTTCCAACAGCATTAAACAGTCTTGTAATCAAGACACTCAGATCTTTTCTCCATCCTTCTCATCTCTGCAGCACAGGAATAGCCTCCCCTCCTCTCCCTTGGGTCCCAGGACCTTCACTCACAGATCCAGCTGCCCCCACGCCCAGCACCACCCATGCCACACAGATCGTCGTCCCCATGAGACTGCCAGTTCCATGAGGGCAGAGCCTGGTCTAGCCTTTTTCTGTATTCTCAGTGCTGAGAATAACACCTAGCACATGGTAAGCTGTTAGCTTCAGAATGCTAACACCTCCTGAAATCCCACATGGATTTCTATTAGAGTTACCACATGGATGTACTGCGTTTGAGTGTCTATGGGACACCCAGTTTGGGGCAGGTGGAGGTGGTCTGGGAGGTGTCTGAAGCCTTGGTCTCTTCCCTTACCTCCTCACAGCCAACAGGTCATCAAAGTCCTGCCAACTCCTTCTTCACAACTGGTCCCTTCCTTCGAACTCCCACTGTGGCTCTGCTCCTCACTTGACTGCTGAGGGTGGCCACCTCCTAAGTGACCTCCCTGACTCTACTCTCCCCCTTTCCTTCCTTCCTACCATCCATTTATCCATCGATCCATCCTACATATGGGCTGCCCAAGGAAGCATCACACAAAACAGTGCAGTTTAATGACATCCCCTTACTCAAGAAGTTTCACCATCTCCCAGGAACTATAAAACAAACCCAACTTTCTTTCCTTGGCATTCAAAGTCCTTCTTGATCTGAACCCAGCCTCCCATCGGTTCTCTGTTTGGGCCATTCTCCCTCATTACTCCTTCAGGGCATCACTGATTTAAAGCAGGAAGGGGATAGAGTCAAGTCCTTTATTTTGTAGAGGAGGAAACTGAGACTTTGGGGTTGAAAAGACCTGACAAAGGTCACAGAGGTTCTCAGGAAACAGATCCTGAGCCTGGGGCCCCTGCCTCCTAATTCCAATCTCTTTCCAGATAAGCCTCACTATTTCTCACCAATGGTCAGCGACTCCCAGCAATGCCTCCCTTCCTCTACCTCCGGAGCATCCTCCTCCCCTACAACACGGGCCTGTAGCCATCTCTCCCTGGGCTCTCAAGTGCATGTAAACACACCTCTGTGGGCGTTGTCTGGCTGGTTTGGGACAGTTCTTCCCAGGCTGGGTAAGTAGAGTGACTTACACCTCATCTCAGTACAGTCTGGTCCTCTCTAACTAGTCTCCTTAGGGCAATCATCTAAGGAGGTCTGCAAACTGCAGGTACTTAATAAATGCCTGTTCTTGCTCTTCTCCCCACCCCCTCCAATAAACCCACATTTACCCCCCACCCCCGACAAAAACATCAGACCCATCTGAGACTGAGCCTGAACCCTCAGTCCACAAGGACGTTTTGGTGACCTGACATGGTGACTAAGAATCCTCTGATGGGCCTCACCTTGATTTTCTGCTGGTGATGGTAAATCTGCCAGGCAATCTGGACGTGCACGGCACACCACTTCCCTGGTTTCTGCAGTGGGAGAGATAAAATTGCTGTCTAAAGGCACTTATTTGGTGAGATTCCAGGTCTTGTCCCTCCCTCCCTCCCTGAGGTTTGGCTTGGATTTCTGAGGAAATGGTTGGATGGGGGTGTAGGGGAAGCAACTGCATCCAGGTAACAGTACTAGAGACCCAGGCCTAGCTATTAAAGGGATCCAATCCCATGCACCAAGGTTCCCTGGTTCTCTACCACTCCAGCCTGTCAGGAACTGCTGGAGGACTATGCCCTTTCCATGACTAAAGGGCCCCTGAATTTACACTTTCTTACTTACCCTGACCTGTGTCCTGTAGGGGTCAGACACCTGTGACCAACAGAGAAGGTAAGAGGATTACTATTACCCTCTGGAGGGTGGGACACACAGACACAGATAGACACAGATAGATACAAACACACGCACACACACACAAAAAAAGGAGGGAGAGGACCAGAGAGTCTTGGAGATGACAGAGTGAATGAAGCCTTAAGCCAGGAGACTCCAAAAGCTCCCCTGCTTCCCTCACCCCGCTCCATGACATTTCACATAACATGACATAGTCTCAATGTAACAAAATCCAGGTGGGCAGGAGGTGGAATACGTCCTGGACCTTGGGGAAAGGGGTTTTCTACTCCTCTGAAAAATCGAGGAAACTTCCCAAGCTAATCAAGGGATTCTCTAGGCATGTACCAACCCAACACAAAAGAAAGAGACCCAGGTACTTACCCCTGGGGTTTTCTGTAGAAGGGCGTGATGGACGGTGCTTGGCCGACTCGCTACGTCGATGGGGTTTGATGTCTGGGATTGAGAGAGAAAGGAGAGGATGTAAATTAGAGGAAGTTGGCTAATGGGAGGTCCTATTGACACTGCACATTTGGGCCACCTCCTATCTTGCCTGTCTGACATCAGACATGGCTCTGAGTCCTTGCTGGGTTATGAGGGAGGCATGGAGGCTCTGTCTTCAGCTTTGAGCTGATATGTGGGACTCAGCACAAGCACCATCTCCAGGAAGCCCTTCCTGACTGCTTGGCTCCTAGATCCTCTCTCCCTCCCCAAAGAACTCTGTACTATATATATATATATATATATATATATATATATATATATATATATATATATATATATGCAATGCTTTCTCCTTGCTAGAAGGCAAGCTCCTTGAGGGCAGGGCTGCTTCAGCTTTGTCACTTTTATTCTATATGCAATGCTTTCTCCTTGCTAGAAGGCAAGCTCCTTGAGGGCAGGGCTGCTTCAGCTTTGTCACTTTTATTCTTCAGTGACTAGCACATCACCTGCCAGGCACATCAAGAGTAGCCACTTAAATAACTTAATTTCTGGGGTCAAAGATGGCTCTGAAACCTAGGGGCCAAGCACAGATGTGCGGAAAGGCCTGAGGCCACAAGTCCCCAGAATCCTCTTCATCGCTCCTGCCAAATAGCAGCCACCCTTTCCAGCTGGTACCACTCGTGATTTCCAAAGTTCTCTCTAGGGCTATTCAGTGACCCATGAACCCAGTGGGTCATGAAGAAAAATACTAGATTTAAGAGTCTTAAGACCTGGGTTTGAATTTCATCTTGGCCACTTTGTACCTTATGTGAGCCTCAGTTTCCTTATCTGGAAAATGAAGTTGTTGGCCCTGATGTCCCCTTATGGCTTTCAGTCTATGATCCTATAAACTTACACACATGCATGCACACACACATGCACACATGCACGCACACACACACACACACACACACACACACACACCAGCAGCTTTCTTGCAAAGTTTTAAAAATCAGACACAGTTCCAAGTCCATGCTGGACCAAGGAGAGGAGTCACAGTGACCCTGGGCCTCAAGCATGGGGAGAGAGGGTGAGGATCTTAGCCAGTACCAGCTCTATCCTGCCATCCTTCCCAAAGGACCAGACCATCAGTAAAAAGGCATTTACTGTGTGCCAGGGATTGTGTTAAGTGCTGGAAACCCATGTCCTTTGTATGGAGAGAGCTCAGGCATCTCCAAAGGGAAGGAAGAGAGTGGCCAGTGAATGGAATCAATTTCTCATATTCAGATGTCTTTCAGCAGAGGCTAGCTGACCACTGGTCTACAAGGCTCTCCAGGACAGCCTGCTCAGGGCAGGGGGGCCTACATGGCCCTTCATACTCTCTTCTAGCTCTTAGGGTTCTGTGACTTCCAAGTCTCAGATGACTTAGAAGGAGAAAGATGCTCCAAAGTCTCTGGCTGTTTCCAGTACCACTGTGGGGTCCAATGTTTCACAAGGTTTCATGAGGGAATCCGGGGCCCTTTATGGCTGTGGATTGAAGAGGGCAGATACCATGTCCCTGATGCTGGCACACCAATTCTATTTCCAAGTTCGCTGAGATGTGAATTCGGTTCAACACAGGTTTTCCCCCATCTACCTTTGGTGAGACATTCCAGGCCTGTTTCTCCTTCTGCGTCCCTGAGATAGCACCAAAGGGGGCTGTACTCCGGCTGCCCTGAATGGTGCTCAGGTACCATGAATCACTGTGGGTCCTGAGCTAGAGACGTGGTCTGGCTCAGGAAGGTGTGTAAGGCCTGTGGAACAATTTAGAAGGGCTCTGACCCAGGCAAGGCCCTGTAGGCCTGGACAAGATCCAGATGAGGCAAATGGATGAGGGAGGCCCAGTCTTCTTCAACTGGGCTCGCAAACCAGAAGCAAAGGGGTCTGAGTTTTTCTCCTACTCTTCTATGCACTGCTTTTTGGCCCTGGATGGCCTCAGTTTCCCCAATGTATAGAGTAGACATGATAACCTCTGTCCTGTCTCATCTTGTAAGACAGTTAAAAAAATGATACAAGTGAGAGCTCCTAATGAGTTTGGTTGGCACCTTCAGCCTCAGGTAAACATAGGATGCCATCTATTTGAAAGATAGGGAAACTGAATCATGTAAGTGGTGGCTCCCCAGATGAGGGCCAGGGTTCTGCCTTCTAGAGTGGGCTGGCATTAGAACCTTGACACAACCCATTCTCTTTCTAGGTGAGGCAGGGCCAACCAGCTTAAATGCTTACACAAGATCTGATTACACTGCTTTCACGTCTATCACACTACGTCCATCGGTCCAGAGAAATAAGAGAGGGGATCCTCAAATGTACCAGGGAGAACAAAAGCTTTTGGATATTCTGAAGAAGAATGGGTGAAGGTCTGGAAAACAGTCTGGGGCCTTCTGCTCAGATAATGTCCTTCTTCGTGTTTGAGTTCTTGATGTTCACTGCGTTACCATAACCAGAACAGAGCTGGATTTGGAGTATGTGGGGAGTGAGAAAGGTGATTCATAGTTTCAGATTTGGCTCCTATCACACTTCATCAGGCCACACAGGCTGCCAGCGGGATGCCCTTAGCCTAAGCCTCTCAAATGGTTCTGAAGAGAAAGGGGTCATCTGGGGATGGGGGCAGAGGCTCCCTCCCCTTCTGCTTTGTCTGTTGTGGTAAAGAAATAGAAAAAAAAAAGGGCAGCCCCTCCAAACTCAGAGCAACAGGGAAGGTTCTTGGACATCTCTGGTTACACCTGGACATCCAATCCAGCCTTCTGCACCTTGGGCACACCAAGGGCATCTGAAAAGCCTTCTGGCCAAGGTACTGGCCCACAGCTGGGAAGTTTGTTGGCCATGCTGATGTTGAGGTTGCAGAAGAAGTGTCTGAGGATGGAGGACCTTGCCTGGTCCATATGTGTGGCCTATAAGCCTCTTCCTTTCTTCCCAGGAGTGAGGGGCACGATGGAGAGTCTGTTTCTGTTGGTGGTTCAGAATCATTCACAGCAAAGCTACACCCCCAGATGCCCAACTCTAGACCAGCCCACGCTCCTATGAATCATAGTGGAGTGGGAGATGTGAACATCAGAAAACCCTGCCCTTGGACCAGAAGGGGCGTCCTGTTCAGGTGGATCACATGCAGCCCCCGTGGGCATGTGCACAGGAACCCAGGACACACTCCTGCCCTCCCTCTCTCCCACCCCCAGGGCAGCTGGTACCTTGGGCTGGAAGGCTCCCTGTAGGGACCCAAAGGGGCCTGAGTGGGCAAGCAAGGGGGCCATTCCGGGCATGGCAGGAGGGTAGGATGGAAAGAACTGTAAAGAGAAGAAGAGAAGAGAGGTCTGGTTTAGGTCAGTCAGATAGGAACACCAAGAGGACAGAAGCAGGGGAGAGGCCTGATGGCCAGGCCAAAAACCCCTAGGCTGTGCCTCTGGGGGAATAAAGCAAACCCAGCTGTCAGGCCCACCCCTCCAGGGTCCCTAAAGAGGTGACTGGGGGTGCCATAGTGCATACAGCACTGGGCCTGTCCAGGAGACCAGGGTACAGATTTAGTGGTGGGACCCTGGGCAAGTCACTTCACCTGTCTGGCTCTGTTTCCTCAACTGTAAAATGAGGATCATCACAGCATCTAGCTTGCAGGGTTGTTGTGGGCCTCAAATGAGATAATGTCTGTAAAATGCTTAGCACAATCCTGGCACAAGTAGGTTCTATATAAAAAATGCTTATTCCCTTCCCTTTATTAACCTAGGAAAAGGACAGTGGGCAGAAGGCCAGGAGCCACTCCCAGAGCAACCCTGGGAGTGGAAGCCTGCTCACACCCACCTTGGACCAGCATGGCTGCTTCCTGATGCCACACATGCACATACATACACACAGGCGCGCGCACACGGACATAGAAACACCTGTTTCCACCAGGGGCCAAGAATACTACCCACCCCTCCTAATTAAGTGGCCCAGATGGGGCAGCACAGTGGGAGTGAGGCCAGGTTACAGTGACCATCATATCGAGGCTAGCCTAACCATAGCAGCAGCAGCAGCCTGTTAGGACCCATCACAGATGCCTGTGGGCCCCGCACAGACTAGGTCCACTGACTTGGAAAATGTCCAAGCCTTCCCCAGCTGCTAACGGTAGAGTCAGACACTACTCTGCCTGCTGTCCTCTTAAGCCCTCACCCTGTGGGGCTACGAAGCTCAGCTTCTCCACCCTAACTGGCCTGGGAAGCATTAGGTGTCTTCTAGCCAGCATCCCTTGTTCAGGGAGTTCCCACAAAGCCACAGGTTCTTGCAAAAGGTGGAAGAGGCCTGGAGTACAGGCAATTCTATGAACTAAGCAGGTGCTGGGGAGGTCTGCCTTCACTGGCAAAGGCCTTCTTAGCTCACTGAAGCTAAGACAGGAATGGATAAACAGTGCGCCACAGTCCTACGAGACAGGAAAAACAGCTACATGGGACAAAATGGAGGGGACAAAGGACAAAATGATAGACACGCAGGGCAGGGGACAAAGGACAAAATGGCAGACACACAGGGTAGGGGACAAAGGACAAAATGGCAGACATATACAGTGGAATCAAGACCACCGCCACAGTGGCTGTGAGTAAACACAGAAGCCTGGCAGGGGCTGCAGACACACTGGGCACAGGAGGACTCTCACACTCACGTTGGAATGTCGGAAGTAGGGACTGTCCAGCTTGGGCGCGTATTTGTCAAACTAGAAAGAAAAAGAAATGAAGTGTGAGGCCCCTCCCCCAGCACAGATGTCTCCCTCAATCCGTTCATTCCCAACCCTGACACGCTACCAAGTGAACAAGCAGGGGGGTCGCAAGCCCAGTCTCCCCAGGGAAAGGGGGCCCTCTGGCTACACCAATCTCCGGGTGCTCACTCTGTGCCCTGGCCCTCAACTCCCAGGAAGAACTCATGCCAGACACTGGGGCCCAAGTCACCCCCATAGCTTCGGGTAGTTCTGTTCTGGGATACAAAGGTCACAGGATCACCACTAGCCTAAGAGTGGTCATTAGCTTCCACATGTCCCAGTTCAAGACAAGAAAGCAACTCTGTGATTCCTCCTCCTCTCCCATTAATCCATGGTGTTAAGGCTGCTTCCCATTGGGAAGGAACCATGGATAAGATACAGATTGAAAGCCCATGTGGTGCTATATTCTGGGTTACTTTGGAATGTTAACATAGTTTTAACACAGTTAAAACATCTGGGCTACCAGAAGTGAGAGTGAGTTGAGTGAGTGAGTGTGTGTGTGTGTGTGTGTCTGTGTGTAGAGATAGTTAAATGAGGGTAGGGAGAGGAGAGTCGGCCCTCATTTATCAGCTGCCAGTAGAGCCAAGATCATCGATTTAGAGCCGGAAAGGACCTTCAAGGTTGTCCATTTCAATGCCTTCCATTTTATAGAGGAAGAAACCAGGGCTCAGAGGTGAAGTTACTTGCTTTATGGTCCTGTGTGAGAGAAGTGGCAGGACCAGATTTTGAGCCCTGGCCCTGATTCCAAATCCCCCGCATGACTAAGCAATCACCACACATGAGGACGCAGGCGCTGGATGGCACATCCTCAGGACCTGGAGCCATGAGAACCACATAATCTAAGGACATTTGACAACAGCCCAGGGAACTGTATTTCCAAGTCAAGGACACATGTATGTGTGTGTGTGTGTGTGTGTGTGTGTGTGTGTGTGTGTGTGTGTGTGTGTGTGTGTGTGTGTGTGTGTTTGAGAATAGTGTTACTAGGTCATGACAATGGGCTGGGGAACCGTAACCTGGGGTCACAGACACAAGAAAAAGGAAAGAACTATAGAAATGGTGTTCAGAAGACAGAGACGGAAAGATCCACTAGCCCTGGAGACAGGGTAAAATCATGTTAACTAGGCCACAGGCACAGGAAGGGAATGCGTGAGCCTCACAATCACCTTCCCAACAGCCTTTCTAGGGACACGCTGATGGAGAAAAGAAGAGACAGCCTCGAGGACCAGGTCTGAGACCAGAGAAACAGAGGACATGGAGCACACACGGAACTAGGGCCCGAGCTGCCTCGGGCACAAAGTCAGCAGGACCAAGTTTTCCCTGGTGCCACTAACATACAGAGAGACCTCAGAGTCTGAGAGTCTGGTGGTGTCCAAGGACCTCCCACCACCAGCTGCCTCTGAGAAGGAAAACCAAAGGGAAAAAAGAGAAGAAGCATGTATGTGTGTGTATGTGTGTGCATGTTTGTGTCCGCTCGCTGGACCAGGCTGCAAGCAAAGGTTGTGTGAGCGGAGAAACAGAAACGGTCATGCCGGGTAGGGAGGATGGAAGGAAGGATGGAGGGGCGGAGGGCAGCCCCCGTGCGTCTGTGTGCTGTGGGCCTGGGCCTGGCTCTTGGCCGGCCGGCTACCCCCCACCTCCCTCCTGGTCCCGGCCCGCCCTCCCTTCCTTCGCTCTCCCCTGGCGCTCAAGGGGCACTGGCGCTACGCACCGGGGCAGGGGCGGGTGCGGAGGGCGAGAGGAGCGGCGGCGTCGAGGCCGGGCCGGGAGGGAAGGGGGCGAATGTGTATTGGTGTATGTGCTGGTGTGTGTGTTGGTGCTGATGGAACTCCGCCCGCAGTGGCGAGCCCGGGCCCCCTGAGGCCCCGGGCCGCTCCGAGCTCTGGACCAGAAAACGCGTGTTCAGCTCTTTCCTGAGCAGCTCGTGATCTACAAGAGAAAAAGAGAGAGAGACACAGAGGCGTCGGCCGTGAGTCCCGGCGGGCGGGAGGGGGGCAGATATTCACCTGGCACTCCCTGTTTCGGCAGGCAATGCTGTGGGTGTTTTCTACGTGAGGACTCAAGGGTGGAGGTAAGAGGGATGCCTGTGACAAAGTACCAATCAGAATCCCCGAATGAGGCTGGCAATACATGATTGGTTGGTTGAATGAAATCAACAGGCTGGTATCTAAAGACAAGAGAGAACACCATGAGTCATCCCAGCAGAAAACAAGGCCTGTCCTCCCCACCACCCCTCTCCCTGGCTGGGGAACAGGCCCCCCTGTGACCGCCCACCCCCCATCTCCCACAGAGAGGGCTCCTCCTTTACTCCTTGTGCCCAGGAAAGGGGGCTTCCCCATCGAGGGGGAGGGCTGCCTGACTGCTCCGCTCCCCCAACATCCTGCCCTGAGCCATGCACCAGGCCCTGCCCAGGGAAGGCTCAGAGATCCTCTTCCCCTAAGGAATGGCTTTGGTGCACTGCCACAGAGATGCCCCACCTGAGGTTGAGGGGTTCTCCCTGATATCTTGCCCCTACCCATGGGAACAGGAGCCCCTTCCAACACTGGGCATCCATGGGCTTCTGCTGCTATGCTGGGTGGCCCTGGGGTTTGGGCTTCTCTCCCTCACCTCTCCTAGGCAGTTAATAACTCTCCCTGATTATTTTCTGATCCAGGTCCCCCCAGAACCCTACAGGAATCCCTGTGTCTTCTGAGCAAAAAGTTGACCTCACTTTGAAAGCTCCTTCTCTTTGGAAAAAAGGCTGTCCCCCTGAGACTACCCCTGCCCCAGAAGAGTCTCCCCAGTAGGGCCTTCTCCCTGAGAAGCTGGCCCCTGTGAGACTGCTCTTCCTTCAGAAAAGGCTTCTGGGGACAGTGCCTCTGGTGCTACCATCTGGGGAAGAGCCTTTCCTAAAGCACCTGGGACTTCTGTGACCTACAAATGACCCCATCTCTCTACAACTTCTCTCAAGAATGCTCATCTGGGTGAAAACAACTCCCTCCTCCAACCAACCAGGAACCCCTTGGGCCCCCAAGCTGATAAAATACATACTGGCTCATTCCCCCAAACCAGGGCCAAAACTCCTCCCAAGAAACATTATCACTAGGGAAGAGAACTCTCACAGCCTCACCTGGGAAATGGGCTCCCCCTTAACGCTATACTCCCAGGCAATTGTAGGCATAGGGCCCCTCCCATGTGGGGAGATGGACTGTGTCTCTCTCAGATCCTCTGCCTCTTATGGGCTTCTGAGGGCTAGTCAGAGGCAGAGTCCCTAGAGTGTTCTCTGATTGCTAAGAGGCATGTGCGTGCGTGTGCATGTGCGTGTGTGTGTGTCTGTGTGTGTCTGTGTGTGTGTAAAGCAGTTGGGCTATATGGGCAAAGTGGGGGGTCCTGCTGCAAAAAGACTGGGATTTGGAGTCAGTGGACATAGGTTTTAGTTCTGACCCTGATACTAGCTGTGCACCCCTTCTCTGGACCTCAATTTCCTTACCTCTAAAATGAGGTGGATCAGACGAGATGATGTTTAAAGTACTTTCCAGCCCTAAAAACTAGACTCTTAATTGCTTCCCAGTCTCTGAACCAACGTGAGTCCAGCTGGCTGAGGCCCATGGCCAGTGAAGCCATCCATGAAGGACAGACACACGTGTAAGGATCCCTCTGCCCCTCGGGGTCACTTATCTCTCCCAAGCTCTTGTCAATTCTCAGAAAAATCAAATTCCCTGTATACCATCTCTGCAAGGGGTTGCCCACCCTGGGGACATACCGGCTGGGTGTCCAGGGATGACCAGGCTGTTGGTAGGGAGCGATGGGGGAGGGGGCAGCGTGGGGGGGGCAGCAAACATGGCCGCCGTGTGGTGCTGATGCTGGGCTTGGGAACGGAGCGCAAAGTGCGAGGTAGCAAGGTTGGAGATGGACAGAGGCAGAGCTGGGCCTGGCCCGTGGGGGGACAGTGCAACGTGCTTGGGGAGGCCGAGGCTGGCTGCACTGCTGGCGCTGCTGCTCCTGCTGGGGGATGGGAGGGGGGAGCAAAGATGGGGCAGAGGGAGAGATGAGGGGACAGAAAGAAAAATGGGGGTTAGGGAGAGATGGGAGGCAGAGGGAGAAACAAGGGACAGAGGGAGATAGGACAAAGGTCAAGGGCCAAAGGAAGAAGAAGGAGGATGGGGAGATGGAAGACAGAAGGAGACAGGGAATAGACAGACAGGCAGAGATGGAGACAGAGAGAGGTGGGGGAAAGTGGACAGAGAAGAAAGAAGAACAAGGAGATGAAATGACAGACAGTAAGAGGGTGAGGGATGAAGGAGGAGAGACAGAGATGCCACAGTCAGGCAAGAAACAACAGGAGGAAGTGGGAGGAGGCCACAGAGACAAAGGAAAGACAAATTAGTTAACTGGACCCCAAGATGGCACTGTCACCACATCCCTTGGGCCCTGAACCAGCCCCCATGCCTATCCTGCCCCAGGTCTGCTCTCCCCACAGTGGGCCAGTTCCCCCACCCTCAAACCCCTCCCCAGAGGAAGGGGCCAACCTTACCTGAGGCTGTGCAGGCCGTTGTGTGTGGCAGGGGGATGGCCAGGGTAGGTGCCCAGGGGGGGCCCCACGTGTGCTGGGGGTGGGGCCCGGGGCTGCGGGGGTGCAGGCTGCACTTGCTGAGGCTGTGGAGTGAGGCGGGGTGGGGGAGGGGCCTCCTTCTTCACCAAGGGGCTGGCTCGGGTGCCGGAGGGGGCGCCTATAGGAACTGAGGTGACGGTGGGGGCCGGGGGACTGGGCACAGATGGCAGAAACGGGGTCTCGGTGCTCAGTTCCCGGCTCCGCTCCAACCCTGAGACCTTAGGTCCAACAGGAGCCTTTGTCTCGGGCTTCTCACTCAGCGAGAAACCTGGAAGGGAGACAAGAGGGTGAGCCACTGTGGCCTGGCCTGAGAGTAGAGTCTACAAGGACCCGGATCCTGGCCTCACAAGGAGGTCAAAGGGGACCCTAAACCCCAGTCCCTGGGAAATCCCAGAGATGCTGGGTCTAAGACCTAAGGGGGAGGCCCTTCATCCTGGAGCCACAGGGTCATGGGGGCGGGGGATGACAGTGACTGGCTGTTTTTGTAACAGTTATAGACTATAATACAGGGCCACAGATCGAGGGTCAGGAAGGACCTTGGAGTCTAGCTAGTCCAACCCCTTTATTCTACTGATTAGGGTTTAGTGACTTGCCCAAGGTCACACAGGCAGTAGCTGGCAGAGATGGGCTTTCCAACTCCTGAGTCCAAATCCACAAACCCACTGACCTTTTTTAAGTCCATCCAAAGATCCCACACTCTCTCAGAGGAAGCAGCCACTTGTGTTCAGGGGCGGGCAGGGGGTCCCTAGTAGCCAGAGGCCTGGGTGACGAAGTGGCCCCAGAGTGGAGCCATGCTACAGATTATGAAGGGTCGGAGTGGACCCCAGACCCTCTCAAGGAAAGGTCTGGGATGTGGGATGCAGCGTGCGGGCAACAATGCCAAGGTTGGCTGGGCTGGGTACACTCTAGGGTGCATGAAGGGTAGCGATATAAACCAAGTCATCCTTCTTACTTCTTAGTCTCTGCTAACCCATTTCCAGATCCCTTTGCCCTGTCTCTGTGACCATGACAGATTTCTGCTGCCCCAGCCTGGTCCTCACAGCTTTACTGGTCTCTGGGGCTCCATCCAACACTTCTGGATCACCCAGGGGCCTCAAGCCTTTCCATCTGCTTTCTTTTCTTAACAACTTGAGAACCCACTCATCAGATCTGAACCATCACTATTAGGGGTGGTACAAAATCTGGCTTACAGATTTAGTGCTGGAAGGTACCCCAGAGGCCATAAAATCCAGCCTCCTCATTTGATGGATGGGGAAATGGAGTCCCTTATGGGTACAATCATAGGAATATAGATGGAGAGCTACAAGGCTCTTGTCCAATCCTCTCATCTGATCAATGAGGAAATGGGGATGCAGAAAAGACAAGTGACTTTCTCAGTGTTTGAAGAAGGATCTGACCTCAGGTCTTTCTGAACCCCAGCCCCCTATACTAAACTAGACTACCTCCTAAGACCCAATCCTTAGCCAGTTTTGTAGCTTGTGATAACTGTCCACTATTCCCTCTTTCTGGGTACTCTTTCCTTGGCTTCCAGGACACGGTTTTCTCCTGTGGCTCTTCCTTGGTCTATTTTCCAGATCTGCCCCCTTGATGCTTCCCAAGGTTCTGTCTTGAGATTCTTATTTTCTCTCTCTCCATACAGACTCTCCCTTTCATCTTCTCACCACTCAGACTTTGAGATCCATCCTAATTTCTAAGCAAATGACTCTTATGTTGACATTCTCTGCCCAAGGGATCCTCCTCCCAGAAAGCTGCTGCCCATGATGTCCAACAACCTGCTGGACATTTGCATCACGTCTCTCACTGGCCCAGTGAACCCATCGTCCCTCTGCCTCCCTCCCCGCAAAACCTGTTCCTCTCCTTGCAATATTGTGCTTTCTGATGATCTGATTACCACTGTCTCCAACTAAATTTCAGTTGATTTTGGATATGGGAATGGTGAGCAGAAAAAGGGAGAAGAGGAAGAAGCCCCCAACTCGCATATGGCAGCCAGACCCAGCTTGCTCAAATGGTGTTATGTCACCTCCTTGCTTAAGAAGTTCCCACACTCCATTCTGCCTAGGACAATTCCCTATTCCTCAGTTGAGATTCAAGACCTTCCAAAATTGAGCCCAACATAAACCAGGCAAAATTCGATATTCCTAAGACACTTCTGAAATACTTTAAAGAAACTTTCCCCACCTACAAACTGCCTCAGGGGAGCAGGCCAAGTCTCTTGCTCCTGCCTCGGTCTTGTGCCACAGCTCCCACGCTAAGCACAGGGCTTTGATAGCCTCAAAGCTAACACTTATTTAGTGCATAAATACCACCTCATCTGGACCTCACAATAACTCCGAAGGAGATTATTACCTCCAACACCTATATTACGTATACTTTATTCATAACACATGTCTATAAAATCACTTCATTTTCTATATGAGGAAACTGAGGCACAGATTAAGTAACTTGCCCAGGGTGATATAGGTGGTATATAGGCAGAATTGGAACACAGGTCTTCCTGACTCAGTGCCACCTAGCTGCCCAAGTATGCCCATGAGAGTCTTGCAGTTGGTAGGGATTTGAGATGCTACTGAGTGCAATCCCATGCCTGAACAAGAATCCTCACTACAATACCCCTAGACAAGTGGCTATTGCTAAGACCTCTAGCTAGGAGAAGCCAACACCTCTCAGGCAGTACATCAGCCTCTGATATGGCTCTAATTCAAAGTATTTTTTTTCCTTCTTACACTGAGCCAAGATCTGTGCCTTGACACCTTTTACCCACTGCTCTTAGCTGTAGCCTCTGGGACTAAGAAGAAGGAGGATAATCTCTCTTCCACAAGATGGGCTTGTGAATACTTGAATACAGCTGTCACATTCCTTCCTCTTTCCCTATCAACAGCTTCTCTAGACTAAACAACTGATGTTGCTTCAGGTGATCCTCAAGGGACATGATTGTGAGACCCTTCCCCATCCTGGTGGTTTTCCTCTGCATCCTCTCCAGTTTGTTAATGTGCTTCCAAAATGTGGCATCTTAAAAACACAATACTTACTCATGTGGAAAGCGGCTCCCTGTCCCTACCCACCACTCGCCTCTCTTACAACAGCTTTAGGTGGTGATCATTGGCCATTAAACCCCTTGGATTGTGTTCTGACAAAGTGCTGTCTATCATCCTTTCCCCCATCTTGTACTCTGAACCCAAAGGTAAGACTTTACATTTGTCCTGATGATTAAATACAGCCCAACACTTTGATCTGTTGAGATCTTTTTGTTTGAACCCCATGCATCTGCCATTCAGTGTGGCAGATTTTCCTTCCCAGTTTCATGTCATCCCTAAGGAAGCCAACTATGCCTTTATTCATGTCAAAAAAAAAAAAAAAAAAGGTGACCAGCACCATCCCAAAAGCAGAGCCCAAATTTCACCGTAGACCTCCTTTAACACAGACAATCACTCTGGCATGCCAGAATGGCAGCCAGCTATTCAAACCCAATCTGAACCCATTAAAACAGACTGCCATCCATCCAGCCAACCATCCCTCTATCTCATCTATTCATACAGCATGAAAACTCAGCTCAAATGCTTTGCTGCTATTTCCAAGGATGGTACATACAGCTTCCCCATGACTCAGCAGCCTATTAAGGTGATCCTGGCATGACCTGTCTTGGATGAGGCCGGGTGGGCTCTTTGTGACCTCCACTTTCTTTTCTTCATGTTCACTGACCATCACTTCAACAGTGTGTTCTAGAATTTTTCAAGTAACTGAAGTCAACCTCACTGGCCTAGAGTGTGCAGACTCTGTTCTCTTTTTAAATCAAGGCCACACCTTCCCTCCCCTAGGCCTGGGGTAGTTCTGTCTTCTGCCAAGACCTTTCCTATCTATGCAATTCATCTAGACCTGGGGATGGGAAGAGATCCAAGGGAGCTCTCCTACTGCTCACTACTTCTTGTCTTTGGCCTATCCATTCCCTATGAGCCATGTTATGGCCTTTCTAGTAAGATGAGGATTCCTGACACAGATTAAATTTAAAAAAAAAAAAAAAGAGTCCAAAAGCTCTGCCTTCTCTTTAAAAAAATGAAATGCTTATTCTAATTTAGGTTTTTAATTAGCTACAGCAAAGGTCACCAAGGAGGCCCTCGTGGGGGCAAGGGCTGACGCCATCTGGGAAGACAGGGCCATGTCCCCTTTGACCCTTCCCCTATAACAATTAATGTAGAAGGGTATCTCAGACTCTTTAGGTCATTGTGGTAGGATAGCATGTAAAAAGAAGGCCAGACAAACCCTGAGAGGGCAATGCCTGCCTCATCTCTCCCTTATCCACAGCCAGCTCTATAAAATCCATGGTTGTAAATAAAAAGTGGGGAAGAAGGAAGGTGGAGAGATGGGACATGAAGAGATCTCATGCTCCTTAGTCATTGGAAATTCAATGAAACTGGGTTGGCATTGTTGGGGGTAATGCAGGCACTGAGTTTATGGCTACTGTCAGCGCAGGTACGATGAATGAACCTCTATGTGTACACACATAACGCACGCACACACACATACAAGCACGTACACACATCTTTCCTCTGGATGTCCCATCACTGTTTCCCATTTGGTACTGTCCTCCCCCAACACACTGATGCCTGGATGCTTTAAATCAAAAACCAATTTTGGCTGGCGAGCTCCTGATGAATAATTAAACAGGCTGGATCTCTGGTGGTATTGCTCTGATTCATTCCAGAGGCACTGACAGGGTTGTTTGCTTTTATACCCTTCTCTGTCCTGGGACTCAAAAGGCCTGTTGGATGGAGGCACCAACCCTCTCCAGGCAAAGACAAAAACTGACTCCTCATTTCACAAATGGGGAGACTGAGATCCAGTGGGGCAAATGGGAATGGCTGCCCATGTAGGTCCCAGAGTGGAGTGGGACAGGGGTGGGAGTGGAATACATGAAATCTCTTACCTTTACTAGCTGCTGGAGCAAAGAGTTTCTCAGAGCCCACGGAGGCCTGAAACACAGGAAAGAAGAAACATTAGAGTACTTTGATGGGTGTTTGAATCTATCTTCCCATTTTCTCCTCTTAGATACCAGGTTTCCCCCATAACTTCCTGGGGTGTGGTAGAACAAGACACACAGGCTCTGTAAGGTCCATCAGTCTGAGCCTTTGCATTTTTTGGTGAAGAAAATACCATGTGTGGCCTAAGGAAAAGACCCCTAATCTCCCTGGGCCTCAGTTTTTTCATGGAGACCCTTCCAGGTCTAGATGAGACCCTATGGAATGGACCACACAAGTGGGAACACACCAATGCCCCCTGCCACACCCTACTCACACAGTGAGTAAGCTGGATAAACCAAGTTATGTCAACTATGTCTCTTCCCATCCATAAAGTATTTGCCTTCTTCCGGGGACTCTTCCAAAACTGATCATAAAGAGCATAGCTGCTTAGTTCCTGAGTCAATTAATAAGCATTTATTAAATGCCCTTATGGGGAAGCAAAGACTAAAAACACAAAAGACAATTTCAAGCTCCTTGCCTTCAAGAATTTACAGTCCACCAGAGGAAACAATGTGGAAGAGCTATGCTGCTCTTGGGAAAGAGAATGAACCTGGTGGCCCAGAAGTGTCTTCTATCTATAGTTGGAAGTCTTGGGTATCAATGGCTCCACTATCTCCAACATCACACATGCAGAGAGGGAGGAGTCCTCCTCTTCACCCCCAGTCACTACCAAGATGGTGGCCCAGTTTCTAACCAAAAGCTTGTGAATTTTTCTCCCCTTCCTTTCCTTTGGTGTCATCGACACCACTGGGGACTCATTTTAACTGTTTTGATAGAAACCTTCAGTTGTCTTGTTTCTGGAGTGGAGCATGGAAGGATCCTGTAAAAGGGAAGGGAGGCAGTGTGGTGTAGAAAGGAAAGCCTGGCTTTGGTCTCAGGGCCTGGCTCTGCTGATTGTATAAAACCTGTGATGGGGTTCTTCTTCCTTCTCTCCACTCTAATTTTTCCCTCTATGAAACAGAGGACTGGACAAAATTATCTTTCTATCCAAACTAAGGATCCAATTTTAAAAAGGCAAAAAATTGGTTATACAAGCCAGGCTTTCCTTTCTACACCACACTGCCTCCCTTCCCTTTTACAGGATCCTTCCATGCTCCCCTCCAGAAACAAGACAACTGAAGGTTGATAGAAACCTCCCTTATGAACCTTAATGGTCATAAAACCTCAGAACAGGATAGGCCCTCAGCATTTATGTTGGACACTCTCCCACCTAGAAGCCCTTGTATCACCAGACTCTGCTGAGATATCTCCAGTGATGGATGGGGGAGGCTCACTGCATTTGGACCAATCTATTGCACAGCTCTGTCCATTAGAAGTCTTCCTTCTCTCAAGCTGAAATCTGCTTCCTCGTAATTCCCGGAGGGTTCCTAGTTTTGTGCAATAGAGCCACGTGGAACAAATTTATCATCTCTTGTTCTTGATGGTCCTTCAGACAAAATAAGGACAGTTTGAATCTTCTGCTCTCTGCCCAGCCTTCAGCCCACGCCCACTCTTTACATGGGCACTTTCACTATCTTGGCTGCCTTCCTCCACCTGCTCCAGCTTGTCTACAGCTTTCCTAAAATCAAATTCCCTGGATGATGTTATCACTGTCCCTTATGTTTACTGCAACTGGAAAAGAGGAATAAGAAGGGCCTCTTTCTCTTAGACAACACTTATCTCTTTCAACACTTCTTAAACTGTGGGATGAGACCCATTTCAACCCACAGTGTAAGAAGTGCTAAAAGGGTCAAAGGTGGAAAGCTCTGAGACCACTAGCAAACTCTGGGAGAGAAGGAAGCTCAGCTGTTATACATACGTGTGTATGTATGTATGTGAAAGCTCATATTTTCCATGGCCTGCCTGGAGTAGAAGACAGTCCACCACCTCTGCATGTTTTCTTCTGAATAAGCAAGTCTTGGAAAGATGAGGCCCAACTGTCAGACGTGCCCATAATTCATAAGCATGAAAAGAAACCAATTTTTTGCCTTTTTAAAACTGGATCCTTAGTTTGGATAGAAAGATAATTTTGTCCAGTCCTCTATTTCATAGAGGGAAAAATTAGAGTGGAGAGAAGGAAGAAGAACCCCATCACAGGTTTTATACAATCAGCAGAGCCAGGCCCTGAGACCAAAGCCAGGCTTTCCTTTCTACACCACACTGCCTCCCTTCCCTTTTACAGGATCCTTCCATGCTCCCCTCCAGAAACAAGACAACTGAAGGCTACTTTCTGCCGATACACAGAAAGCTATCTAGGAATCTCTATGGCATCAGTCCTATGGGCTGCTGAGGTCCAAGACCAGCCCAGGCATTGTTTGGGGCAGGTTGGAGACAAGTCAGGAAGACCTGCCCTTTGGCCTATAGACCCTAGATAGGGAAGAGGCTCCAGATCTTGCAGGAGAGTCTGGTTACCATCCCTCAGGACATACCAGAGCTCAGACCTAAAGATAAGCCACCCGAGTCACCTCCAGGTCTTCCAATAAGGGAAAATATCTAACAAGTAAATTAACTGCTGGAGGACATGTTAGATGAGGAGTTGAAAGAACTGGAGAGGTCAGTCTGAAAAGGATGATGGGAGTTCTCAATACTTGAAGGACCTTCAGGAATAAAAAGGATGTAACTTGTTTAGCTTGGGTGCAGAGGGAAGTTACAGGCACTGATTCTGGCTTCCTGGAAGAGGAGCAGGCTTCCCCTTCCTCAAGGTCTTTGAGTAGAGTTTGGATGGTGCCTAGGCAGGTATGTGATACTTGGGATTTCTTTCCCATACAGGCTGAAAGAGCTGGTTGCTGAGGTTCCTTCCAAGCCTGAGTTCTCTAAATGAGGGCCTAACCAGGTGATGATGGCCATTCTGCATTAGCAGCAGGTGTGCTGTGGGCTTTAAAATGGAGGCCAAAGCTAGATGTAAGCTCATACTAGGTATTGAGAGAGCCCCAGCTTCCAAGCAGGGAGAAATGGGGATGGGGCTTGGGCCCAGCTGTGGCCTGGTTTTGTTGGGACAGCCAACGTCTTGTATCTGGACATGACGAAGGGGCCCAGACACTGGCTAATCAGCCAGACTCGCTTGGAAACTTAACTAGTTTACAACACTGGGCTGTGATTTTGTTTGGCAAAACACACATAATAATGACAGCAACAAGGAAACATTTCTACGGTCTTTGAGGTTGGTAAAGTAGTTTATATTATCACAAGATCCTAGACTTAGAGATGGACTGGACACAGCCAGTCCAATCCCTCCTCCCGTTCTACAGAAGAGACTGAGGTCCAAAGGTTAAGTGATTTGCCCAAGGTCACACAGAGAGTAACAGATTTCTGCTTCTTAGGCTATAAACCTAGTGAGTTTTCCCCACATCCGTCTTATGTGATGATTACCCGTTTTATAGGAAACAAAACAAGAGATACAAGGACTTGGTCAAGGACATGCAGCTGTTAAAAATCTGAGGGAGAATTCAAACCTAAAGCTTGCAGATTCCAGGGGTAGGATTTACCCCATTGTGCCACGCTGCTGTCCATGGTACCTTGACCCTTTAGGAATAAATTCTTCAAAGTCCATTTAGCCTTCGGTGAATGTAGAAGTGGGGCAGGTAAGCAAAGGAAGGTGTCAGACAAGAGGAACCAGGTAGTGGTAGTTGCTGTGGAGTGGGGATAGGGTGAGGTGGCAAAAGCACAGCCCTGGCATTTAGACAGTTCCAGAAGATCAGTTTGGCTGCTGCACCCTGGGGATCACTGGGCCCTTCTGTATGTTGTCTCTTCCATTAGACTATGAGCACCTTGAGCAGGAACTATCTGACTTTCCTATTCTGAGCTCTAAGGTTTAACATAGTGCTCAATAAACTCTCCACTGAGTCAGTGAAACAGGGTAGACCAGCAGGCCACTTCCTATAGAAGCCTTTTGGTGCCCCCTTTCCCCCACCTCTCCCCATTGTCAATGCTTCACCTTTATTAATTTACCTGTAGACTTGTTTTGTCACTTCCAGGAGGTTAACATAAGGATCTTGAAGGCAAGGCCTGGTTTTATCACTTTGGGGGGAGGTAAGGGGGAAGAGGGTATCCTTAGCTCTAAGGCCTGGGTCTGATCCTGAGTGCTTAAAGTAAATGCGTCTTTATTTGAAGCAGGGTGAACAGCCTAGATATACAAAGGCATGGAAATAGGAATGACTTGTATGAGAAAGTGACCGTGGGCCAGTTTGGCTAGAGGGAAGAGTATGCGAGGGCTGCTTAGGGGTGCAGTGAAGAGACACCAGACTTCAGAACCCTACCAGTGGTGGGACTCTGGGCAAGTCACCCCACCTCAGTTTGTCATCTGTAAAATGGGCAGAACAACAGTGACCTCTCCCAGGGTTACTTTGTGACTGTGAAGATGAGTGTGGTATTTGTAAAGCACTCTGCAAACCTTACATTGCCATATAAATGAAAGCCCAGTGACTATCATGATTATCTAAATGAGCCTTGAAAGGTCAGTTGAAATAAGATTAATGAAGGGTTTTCAATGACAAACAGGAGTTGGGATTTTATCCAGGGATCCTCTGTAGTTTCTCGAGCATATCAGTGACACAGTCACTCGGTGGCTGAGATACCCCTGGTGTTGATCTGTCCCAGCCTGTGTTGTTAGCTTGCCAGGCAGACTTCCAGGGCCAGCATCCTGGAGGCAGATAAAGATCCAGGTTTGGAACTTGAGGGCGAAGGCCCTACCTCTATTCCAGGCACATCTCACTACCTTCTCCCACTGAGCCACTGCCTCATCTAATGAGAGCCTCAAGGACTCTAGGGAACTAGGATGGGAGAAACATGACCATGCTCTGCTGGGCCACACGCAGGGCCTGGGAGCTGTGATAAGGGACCTCAGGTTATAGATTATAAAAACCACAGTAAATCCAGAGAACCTGGTACTGTACCAACTTCTGATAAAGTTTACTAGAGGAAAGTGGGAAGGTGAGGAGCTCACAGATCTAGAGTTGGAACAGATCTTGGGGGCTAGAGAAAACCATTCCTCCTTTTTTACAGATGAGGAAACTGAGGCTGAGGAGATGAATCCAGATCCTTCAACTCGAGTAACTGTTGGGGAGGGGTGTGTGCATTTCCACTGAATCCAAGTCTCCAAGGATGGAGGTAGAGATAAGTGGCTAAGCTTGTGGTGCCTCTGAGGTCATGAGGCACATGGAAGATGGAGGTTGGGGCAGAGATGGGGGAGCAGGGAAGGCAGAGGGAGATGGTGGCCAGGGATGGGCAGGTTAGGAAATCAGGGGAAAATGAAGGTCAAGAAGGGGAATGGTACAGACCCAGAGTGGTCCATGCTCAGTCCAGATCCTAATACACTATCGGGTACACAGAAGGTTTTTAATAAATGCTTACTGATTGCTTTTTTGGAAGATCATGGATTGAGAGCCAGAAGGACTCCCTGGGTCATGGAAGAGGGGGTCATGAGAATCAGTTGCCTTTGACAGCACAGAAGGGTACATATGCATGTGCGTGTGTGTGTGCATGTACGTGTGCATAGGTTCAGAGTGACCCATAAAGGACCAGGACCCACTCCTCTCCCATCATGCCCCACCTCTCCTTAATGCCCAGCCAGGAACAATGACAGTCACTCTCTGGGACCATCAGGCTGGGCTTCCAGGTTGAACCTTTTGCAGAGGAAGCCAAGGCGGGGTGTATGTCCCCCTTACACATGACCAACATCAGGGCCTCCCCATTTTGCTCTCTGGCCCTCAGTGACACTGTAGTTGAGAAAGGGAGGGAAGGAGGTCATTCATTTAGGGAAAACAGCATGGCATGCTGGGAAGAGTCAGGGTGCCTGGGTACAAATTCCACTCTAGGGGTCATTATGTGACCTTGGGCAAGTCATCCTACTTTCCTGATTTCCTCAACTGTAAGATGAGGTAGCTGAGCCTGCGGTGCCTTCTAGCTGTAAGATTGTGACTCTATGAAACCTGAGATCCTGGGCTCCCTGGAGGGAAGGGGCTATGTCCCTATGCCCAAGTAGAGGCAAGAGTGAGAGGGTATTCACACAGCTAGGCTAGGCAAGAATGCATGCCAGCACATGGCGCTAGGGCTGGAGGCTGCACAGGCCTTGCTCACATTTCTCCTTTGGACCTGTCCCCCAGTTTCCCCTCAAAAAGTTACTCCTTTCAGCAGAAGCAAAATCACTAAGTGTGGAAGGTTTCCAGTGTACCACCATCTTAGGAATGTATGTGCAGTTACCTAGGATGACATCCCAGAGAAGCAGAAGGATACTCAGTAATATACAGACAGGGATACTAGGTATGACCCCAGACACACACATCATCACTGCCAACATGTATACAGAGTTTACTATGTGTCAGCTCTTTTACAGATACTACATTACAAAGATTTTTTTCATTTGAGCCTCACTACAACCCTATGATGATCCCCATTTTATAGAGGAGGAAACAGAAGCAAATAGAGGCTAAATGACTCACCCAGGGTCACACAGCTAGTGTCTGAGGATGGGTTTGAACTCAGGTCCTTCGGCTTTCAAGTTCATTGCTCCGAGAGCCAAGAAGCTGTCCCATACAGACACGCATGTACACAGGGTGTGGACTCTGGGAAGGCTCCAAGTAAAGCTATCCACAGGTAGACATACAATCACACCCTGAGACACACAGAGAGAGGCCTGCACGAAACTCCCTCCTTCAACAGTGCAGGTCCCCAGGTGCCCAGTGGGGCATCTGTGTTAAGAGTTACCATAATTGTGTTCACAGAGAACACGATCTATGCAGGCAGCGCTCCGCCCCACCCCCATCATACAGCTAGCTAACTCAGGTGTGGCTTAGCCTCTCTAGTGGGGCCCCCACAAGGCACACCAGGCCGGGTGTTTGCATTTTCCCAATTACTAGGCTCTGGGGACACATTCCCCCACTTCAATTCTTTTCCCAATCAGGTTCCTATCATCCCACTCTCCAGCCACCAAGGCCTCATTTATTTGTTTACAAAGGAAATTGCCAAATTAAAACCACTGCAGGAACTTTTTCTGAAAGGTTCCAGCCAAGCTGGAGCCAGAGGGTCCCCAAAGGTTTGGGGTGTCCTGTTCTCTCTCCTTCCTGACTCGTGGCCACTCCTCCCCCACCAACTTGAGAACAGCTCATTTACTTCATTTTCCTTTTACTAACAGCCCTGGCTCGACCACCAGACTTCACCAAGGTCTGAAATGAAAAGCTTCTGGAAGTCTGTATTAATTAATGAGGTTGTGGGCTCTTGGATGAGAGCTACCTCCTCCTGCCCCGAAGCAGCTGAGTGGCAGAGGGGGAAGGGGACTCTCTTGGCCAGACAGTCCTCCCAAGGGATGTGTGTAGGTGCTAAGAAGTTGGCTGATGCCTCTGGCCTGGGTCTTTTTCCTGGTTAAGTCATGAGGACAGCCTTGGTCATCCCTGATTCCTGTCTCTCTCTGCCAAGCAATCCCTGGGCACATCAGGCCTAGTTTCTGTCCTACACCCTCAAAGAGGTGCAGACGCTGACCCATGTCCATGGAAACAGCTCAAAGATGCCCCAACGCTAGAGCATGAACAGCCAGGGCTCAGAAACTTCAATCCATCTATTAATTAACAAGCATTTCTGGAGTGTCTTGGCTGTGCTGGACACCAAGGAGATAAAGAAAAAACCAGTCCCTACCCTCAAGGAGCTCCCATTCTACTGTGGAAGACTGTCTTGCATCTACATAAACAGGTATATATAAGACAAAGGGATGGAAGGAAGATTAACCTTTGAGGGGAAGGGGCAAGAGCCAGTAACTGTCCATTATTTATACAGAGCTTTCTGGTTTATAACGCACTACACTTTCTAACAACCTCATGGAGGAAAGAGGGCAATGATTATGAACCCCACCCTATGAATGTACCAAGTGAGGCTGGTTGTTACTGACTTGTGTGTGGAGCTGTCAAGTGGACACGCAGTGGAAACAGAGCCCGGCTCTGCCCCTACCTGCTATGAGTCTGGGTCAGTTACCTGCTTTCTCTGATTCCTCATATGGACCAGCTGGCTTCCAACTTCCCTTCCAGGACTTTCCTGATCCCCCCAGTTGTCAGTAACCCTGACCCCTCAATTCTAACTATTTTGTAAATAGCCTGCAAACACTGACCTCCTTATCTACAACACCCACAGCAGATTCCCAAGGCCTGCTGCTTTTTATATCCCCAGCATGACTTAATAAATGTATGTTGACTGAATGACAGGTTGATTTAATCTGTGATCTTCTGACTGACAATCTCTAACGACCCTTCCAACTCCATATATTCTGTACTGGACACAGCACTTTGACCCTACCATCCCCCCCAATCACCATGTCGGATGTACTGGCGCTCAGAACGAGGCATTGATTGCTGTGAGAAACAGGACAAGCTTACAATGTTCGAGGCACTCTACTCAGTGCTTGGGAAATATCTTATTTGATCCTCATAAGCATCCATCAAGGTCAGTGGGGTGCTGTTTTTATTTTCGTTTTACAGCTGGAGAAACTGATCCAAAGGTTAAGGTCACACTGCTAGTATTGAGGTTGGATTTGAATTCAGGCCTTCCTGACTCTTGGCCCAGCACTGGATGCTTTCAGTTTACTTCTCCTGAGTTATTCCTCACTCCTGAGCCTCAGTTTCCTAAGCTGTATGATGAAATTGGACTAGCTGATCTAGAAGGTGTTTGCCAGCTCTAAAAATCTGAAACTTTCCTTGCCTTCTGCAAGGAATGAATAAGCAAGCTAAAAAGGAGGGAGACCCAGATTATGAGACAAGGGAGCTTTTTGAAGGACGGCTAGCTAAGCACCAATGCCTTCTCATCTGTTCCATGAGCGTGCTCCGGAACCCCTGGGCCCCTTTCTCTCCCTAAGTCCCAAAGAAGATTTGGTCCAAGACCCCATCCCTTCTGCTCCCACCCACCAATGAGACAGCACTTGCTGCCAGGGCCAGAAATGCTAACTCGACTCCTGATAAGGCCTGGAGCTCCAATGAGCAGATGTTCTCACATCTGTGAAGCCTTAATTACTTGGAGAGAAGAAGAGCTGGCTAAGGAAGGAGACAGCTTCTCTGTCACAGTCTAGTGTCTCCCAGCAGGCCATTGTCGAGGCCCCGAGGGCCCAACAAGATTGAGGGGGAGGGATGGGGCAGGTTATGGGATGGATGGAGGTGTGTTGTGGGCCCAACGTGGGGTCAGGTGCTCCACATGGGAGCTCATCTGGCCACAGCCAACAGACCACTGGGCTTTTGTAATGGAGTCAGCAAAACTTTGGGTTCAAGTCTGCCACCCACAATAGTGACAAGTTAGTTTTCCTGGGCTTCAGTTAACAGGTAAGGCCCAAAAAACCATCAGAAGCACCTACACCACAGGCTTGTTGAAGAATCAACGAAACGTTACACATACAGTGCCTGTAAACTATTGAGCTACACAAATGCTGGCTCACTATCATTAAGTATCTTCCTTGCTGACTAGAAGATGAAGAGAAGAGCTCCTTGAGTCACCAGTCATGCCCCCCATACTGAAGCCCAAAGGGCCAGGGAAAGAGTTCTGGATTTGGAGGCAAAGAACCTGGGGGTTCAAATTTCAACCTTGCTATCTGTTACCTCGGTGACCCTGGAGAAGTCCCTTAATCTCCCTAAATGTGTAAAATGAGACAGCTAGACAAAATAGCCTCTCTTAAAATTAGGCCCCTTATGGCTCTACAGTCACAATCCATTCAGGGGCTGCTCTTAATGCTTTCTTCCCAGAGCAACAGTGGATGGAGAATGGGACTTTGGACTCAAAAAGAGCCCAATGGTTCAAATCTCGACACTCAGTATCTGGGTGATGTTGAGTGCACCACTTCCTCTCTCAGGGTCTCAGTTTCTCCATTAGTAAAATAGTTTCTAAGGTTCTCTTCTGGGATCCTGTGATTCTGGAGCTGGAAAGGATTTGGAGGGGCCATCTAATCCAATCATCCCCTCATTTTACAGATGAGAAAACACTTGTTCAAGGTCATTTCTCAGGGGTGGGATTTGAATCCAGGTCCTGTCACAAGTCAACAAACACTGCCCTGTACTATGTTGCCGGGAAAGGCTCTTCATGCCCATTCTCTGTTCCTTCTACATGACCCAGTGGCTGATAGAGCATGAAGTATGTGAGGTGTGAGCAAGGCATCTCTCCCTGCGCCCCTGCACCTCCCACAAAGACCATGGAACATCAGAGGTTCTGGAATAGGGGAGATCAGGATTTGTCCCTCTAAGCTATATCCAAGTCCCACCCCTCTAGGGGGCAACCATTCGGTGCCAGGAAGCCCACCATGCCTGGTGTTAATGAAATAAGACCAGGGCTTGAATCAGGAATGAGGAGCGTTCCTCCGATTTATCAGCCCTGAGACCCTGCATCTGCTCAGAGAGATAATGAGCTCTGAGCCTCTGGGGACAAGGCAGCTCAATGGGGTGACCTTCAGTGCCAGCCAACCTCCTCCACTCCCCATGGTGGAGATGAACGTGACTCAAGAGGCTCCTCCAGGAGCCAGCTTCCGCTCTCCTGCCTTAACTCAGAGAAGGCCTGCACTGCATTCAGGGCAGACCTTCAGAGCAAACTCCTACCTCTTCAGTTCTGACCCAACAAACTCACGTTGGTACCCGTCTCTTTTCTCAGCTCTCACTCACGTAGGGCCCTTCCCCAACAGAATATAAGCTTCGAGAGAGTAGGGACCATCCTGCCTGCTCACTGGTATCTCCATCACATAGCAAAGGGCAATGCTTGTTGATTGACTACTGAACTGCTATGCTTATTTGTCTGTCTGACATCAGCTAAGTCATGCAGCAATGGGGCACAGGGAATAGGGGGATAGGCCTCTCTCTCCAACTAACTGCTCCCAGGGTCAGCAGCACTAGTATGTCCCAGAAACTCAACTGGATCAACTCAATTTGCCATTCATTTACTAAGGGCCTACTATGTGCAAGGGAACTGCTATGTGCTGGGCCCTGGGGCTATCAAGACACAAAGGAAATGGCCCCTGCCCTCCAGAATCTTATGTTCTCCTGGGGACTGAGAGTGAGACAGTTTAGATGAGAACACCAACTCTAACAAGAGGAGGGATGAGGGAAGGTAGTACTTAGAAGGGATGCCTAATGCGTTCAGGGAAGCCCATGGAAGGAGGGACTGGGTTTTAGGCATGGGGGCCACACAGAAATGGAATGCCAAGGTTGGTGTAGTGGAGTAGAGAATAAACTGAGGAATGCCAGTCACCTAAGTCTTGAAATGCTAGGCTGAGGACTCAGGCCTTCCTCTTGGAGGTACCTGGGAATCACTGAGAATTTCTGAGCAGAGGAGTGACCCAGGCGCTTGGGACATTGAATTTGGCAGATGTAAGGGAGATACGACGATGAGGGGAGGGCAGTCTACCTGGTCTCTGCTGGAGGGTCAGTGCCAGCTGGCTATTGACTCAACACAGCCTGGCATAGTGGAATCAGAACCTGAGAACCTGGCTTTGCTATCTCTCAGTGTGACCTGGGGTAGGTCACTCGGTGCCTTCTGCCCTCGGAGTGGGACCAGGTGACTGCTAGGATTCCTTCCAGACAATCACTGTTTCACTATCACTATCTCTAATCTACCAGTAACAGTCTTAAAGTTGTTCTGTTGCCTTGGGCTACCCCTGCACCACACTCTGCAGCAGTGCGAGCTGGGGCAACGTCCCCTTACAGAGACAAGATAGGGTCCAGGGCAAAGAATACTGGACTTGGAATCAGAAGAACAGGGGTCTTAGCACCACTTAGTAATTATGTGACCATGGGTAAGTAACTTTCCCTTTTTGCACCCAGGTCTCCTACATTGCAAAATGGGATAATGGCAGACATTTCTATGAAATTTTTTAAGTACCCCCAAATTTTATTTACACTTACTTTACTTACTCACTCGAGTCTTAGCAACAACCCTAGGTTCAGGCAGGATTTTTTATTACTACATTACCAGACAAGAGACTGAGGTTCAGAGAGGCCCTGTCATCTATTCAGAGTCACCCAGCTAGCAAATATTCCGCAGCCAGGATTTGAACTGAATTCTCTCCCAATTCTTCCTTAAACTGCTTTTCTACTAACATTCATTTGTATGACCTGCTCTACTGGGAAGCCAGTTCTAACCCATAGAATGACTAGTTATCGCTGGCCAAGGCCATACTGTTTCAGGAGTTTGCAGATGATAAATGATACACTTAACACAAAAAAAGTGGATCCCTGGAGCCCTGTCCAGTTGACCAGGAGGCAAGGACCCCAGGAAGCTCTGCTCTTCCTGCCTCCTTTCAAATCCAGTCCCAGACACTTGGTAGCACAAGTCATTTCAGTTTGCCTCAGTTTTTTCAACTGTATAATGAGGATCAGAATGGTACCTTCCTCTTCTGGTTGTTGTGAAAATCAAACAAGACACTACTGTAAAGTACTTAGTATAGTGCTTGGCACACAGTAAATGATGGTTTTCTTCTCTTCCCCTTGCCCTAAAGTAAGCATGGGGCTCACTTTATACTGTCTTATGGCTCTATCCTGGAATCCAGATGCTCCCTTATGGCCCTGAGTTGTAACAAGGAGGAGGACCAGTAGGGTGAGCGCAGTCAAGAAGATCTCAGTTTGAATCTCTGACCCGTGCTAGCTATACCGCCTTGTGCAAGATAGCACATCTCCTAAAGCTTGGGTTTTCTGGTCTTTAAAATGGGGACAAAGCCAGCAGCAGTCCCTGTCATTGAGTCGGGTTAGTGCTCCTGTTAGTTAATGAATGTGAGGAGAAACAATGCCCAACCACAGGAGGCTTCCCCCCTTCTCCCCCATGGGTTTAGACAGGTCATGGGTCATTGTCCATGAGGACAGAGGCTAGACCAGAAAGGAGGGCAGCGGTGAGCAACACTGGGGTGTCTACTTCTCAAGGGTTGGAATCGGATCCGGGGCCTGGAAGGTTAGCTTTTTGGCTCCTGCCCCAGGTCCAGCACTAGCCCTGGAAACCAGGCCATAAACTCAACCCAGTGGCCTGTTCTTGACCTCAGACCTCTATTACCAGAGGGACTCAACCATGTCCTGGGTCAATGACACAGAAGCAGTGAGAAGCAATGGAAAATGGATGTGGGAGTCATAGGACCTGAATTCAAATCTTGCCTGTGCCACTCTCAGGGAAGTCATTTCAAGTCAATGGTATGAGTACAAAGTCTGAGAACAAAAGGGCCCTGGGCCACAGAACCCGCAACAAAGCAGTCTCTTCCCACTTCTCAGGGTCTTACTTGTTTCAGCTGTCAAATCAAAGGAATGATTTCTCTGGTAATGCCATTCTGTGACAGTGTTCTTCATTGCATCCAGTCTGAATAGGGATCGTCTACCAGCTTTTCTCCCTCTAGGAGATGAATTTCTGTCTGACCACAAGCTGAGGGTTCTGATCTGACCTGTCCTTTTTTGTGTACTGCTTTCTGGTCTGTGTATGTATCCTGAAAGGTCCCAGCAGGGATCAGGCTGGGGTGTCATTCATTCTGCATGGGATCCAGTCCAGGTTTACTGACCCTGCCAGAGCTGGGTTGAGGCAGCATGGGGTCGCAGGCAGGGGAGGAGCCCACAGTCTGATGGGGGGAAGACTGAACAGGCAGATGTTGTACAAGGTCAGGTATGATGTAACATGAGCTGGGGTGGTTCAGACGACTTGGCAGCCCAGCAAGGCTTCTCTGAGGAACAAAGCCAATGTTATCTTGCGAGGGGCCTGGTTTCCAGGAATAAGGAAGTGATAATCCCGATGCACTCTGCCCTGGTGCAATCTCCTTTAAAGTGCTGTGCTGTGCTGTTCTGGAAATGGCATTCCAGGAAGGGTACTGAGAAGCTGGACAGCACCCACAGGAGGGTGACCAGAGCAGCAGGGGACTCCCAGTGGAACAGAAATTGAGTACAGATTCTCCAGGTTTTGGTCTCTGTATCGCTGTTTTGTACAAGCACTTAATACTTGGTGAACTGAACTGAAAGCAACTTTGGCTGGTTGAAACAACAGGGGGTGTTTAGCGTGAAGAAGAGGGGGATCCTCTAAGTATCTGAAAGGCTGCCATGTGGAAGATGGCTCAGAGGGCAGACCCAGATGGGACTGTTGGCCCCAACACTGCTTGGGCATGATGTTCAGGTCATGGGGGGCCTCTGAGGTCCTTTCCGGCTCAAGATTCTCTGTATTTAGGCTTTCAGAGAGTGTGCTAGTGCTGAGCTGAAGCCAGCAGGATTGATCCCCCAATTCCGCAGCCCCAGATGGCTGGCTGGGGCACAGGGAGTAACAGCATCCAGGGGAGACAAAAGAGCTTCTCTAATCTCTAAGAGGTCTCCCCATTAAAATCTTCATTAGCCTCCAGCTCAGGGAGGGGCTCGAACTCACCCAGATCAGCAAGAACTTTTAACAAACAGGCATCTTATCAGCCTGGCCAAGCCTGGCTGGCCTTATCATTACAGTTGCAGATAAAAGAAATGAGCTCAGGGACATGAATAATGCCACTTGGTGGGGCCTCATGACATTTCCAGGAGAACGGAAATTCTAGCTCCAGTACAAAAGGCAAGAAGGGATACTAGGGGGTAAAGTCCTTTATTCCAAGTGGGGGTAGCAAGTTCTAGTGGGCTTAGAGATACCTGGCTAAAGGTTTAAGTGACTGGTCCATGGCCAGACTTGGGGATGTCCTCTAGTGTGAAGCTGAAGGAATGAGACTACCCTAATGAGGGTGGTTTGGTTCACAGGTCCTACAGCTTTTGCCCCTGCAGCCCCAAAGAGCTCCTGGACAATGAGGTACTCCACAAAGAGCATGCTGGGTTTCCTTTTTCCCAGATAGGCCAACTCCTTTCAGATACATGAAAATAAATCTCCTAAAGAGTTTTCTCTAGAAACCAACCTGGTCCCAAGCAAGTACCCAGGGCCCTCTCCTTTCTGGGCAAAGCCAAAGAAGGAGGTAGCAGCATTCTCTCCTACAGGAAGTAGGGGACCCTATCTTCTGGTTGAATGAAGACACCTACAAAGGCTTGATCACTGCCCCCCCCCCAAATCCGGGAGCAAACGCCTAACACCCCTAGGGAGTTGTACTCAGAAACTAGGAGAGACAGGGCTAGCCGGATATTATCAAACCACACTGATCTGGAATACAAACGCTCGGAGAGACTGGGCATGAATGGGTTCTGAAGCCTTAGACTGACTCTGAAGAAGCCTCTGCAAATCCCAGACCTCTTTGTAGGAGGAAGGCATCTGGTTTACTTTTCCCAACCTCAGAACAGAAGCGCCTCCCCTTGCTGTGAT
Organism: Potorous gilbertii; assembly: GCA_028658325.1. Lineage (NCBI taxonomy): Eukaryota > Metazoa > Chordata > Mammalia > Diprotodontia > Potoroidae > Potorous > Potorous gilbertii. The sequence continues at coordinate 210,319,178 of CM053773.1, forward strand.
GAGCAGTCCATGCAGTGGCCATCAGCTGCCACATGGTGGAGCCCCTAATACTATCAAAACTCACTGCACAAGGCTGCTCTTAGGAGGTCCGCCATCATGCCCCCCCCTACCCTATGTGCTCTCCTGTCACACACACCCAGAGAGCTTACAGTGACGAACCGCCAGGGCTGAGGGTGGGGATGGGGAAGGCCGCTTGTCCTTCGGCCAATGACCCCTAGCATCTGCAAAGTCCTCTCCCTGGACACATGCTGCATGCACCTCAAGGCTCTGCGGGCTTCTCAGGGCCCAGAGAAGTCCAGGGCTGGCGGCACAGCCAATGTCCCAGGTGCATTCCACAGACTGAGACAATGGGTGGCCCATGCAGGCCCCGGGGAGGGCGGGAAAAGACCTCAAACGCAATAGTGTTGGCTATCTCAAATCCAGGGAACTCTTGGAAATTGTCTAGCCAGGTTGGTGCTTTGTCCTCTTTCCCGGGTTGCCAATGACCTCTGAACCCCACTTTTGTCAATTCACAAAACCCCAAAGAGACAAATTCTGTCTCCCAGGAAGTGGCTTAGTCCTGGGATAGGGGGGCCTGCTGGGTTTTATGGGATGGGAGGAGAAGGGTGAGGAAGGAGGAGCAGAGGAGGGAATAGCCAGACAGAAACCGTGCAATTCTTCGTGATCAGTCTTAAGAAACACCCCAGAATGAGCAGGGCTTGATGCCTCCCCTCCTCTACTGGGTGAAAGTCCCAATCAGGACAGTGTTCTAGTCCCCAGGGGGGCTGCCTCTCCTTAGTGCCAGCTTTGACTCAGTGACTGAAGCCTAGGAGGTCACTAATCAGTTGGGTCCTCTCAGACCATTCCAGGCTTCAGTAGACACCACCTGCTCAGGCAGGTGTCGGGAAGGGAAAGAAGGAACCTGTCTTTTGAGGTCAATGGGTCACACCGTCTCAGGGTGACAAAGGTCATCAGATGGGGGAGGTGAGGGGCTTCACAGCAGGCAGGCTAGCAGACACAGGAGCAAGGTCTTCAGTGCCCAGGGTTAGTCCTTCAAAGCGCTCCTCTTTCAGGTGGGCAGGACCCCACTTTGAGCAGTAAAACTCTCTCCTCCCACAAGCATCCCGGGACACTAGGTGAAATCCCGGCTCCCAGCCCACCTCCTCAAGCAGCAGGGTCAGAAACGGGCTTTGTCTTGGAGGCTGCCAGGCTAAAGCCCAGTGCCCCAGGCCCAGTCCAAGGCCAGGGGGCATGCAGCGGTGCCCGATCCACACCAGATCCACATCCCCAACGGTTTTCGGGAAACCTGGAACTCCGGATGAGCCCGGGTCAAGGACCCCGGGAGTCTGCCAGGGGCAGAATCCCCTAGAGCAAAGAGCTCCTCAGAAGCAGGAGCAGACTCTACCTCCCCCCACCTCCCCAGAAGACCCTGCCCCAGGCAGAGAAGGAAAAGCAAACTCAGAAACCCTTCCCGCCTCCGCAGTCCAGCCCCCCAGGACGGCAGAGGCGACGGCAGAGGCGGTCCGAGGAGGTCAGGGCCCCTCCGCACCCGCCGCGCACACGGGGCAGCCCCACACAAAGGCGGCCAGGCACGTGGACAAGGCCCCCGGCCTCCTTCCACCAAACCCGCTCTCTTCAAGCCTCCCTCCCGGCCAAGGGGCCCTCGGGCCGGCACTGCCCGCGGCACGCCCTCCCCGAGCCGGGTCCACGAGCGCGCTTCGGGTCTTTCTGTGTGCTCCGTGCCCACAGCGGGCCAAGGGCGCCGGCCACACTCAGGCGGTCACCCGCGGCGAGCCGGGCCCGAGGCCGGCGGTCCGAGCCCGCGGGAGGGGGAGGCGGGCACGGCGGTTCCCACTCAAGGCAGCGCCGCCACAACTCACCACTGGCCGGGCCTGGGCCGGTCCGGTCCGCGCTGCCGCTCAGCTCGCAGCTCGGCGGGAATCCAGCAGGGCTAGTCCGGGGGCCGGCGCCGGGCAGCCCGGGCACGCAGCGTGGAAGTGGGGCCGGGCGGCAGGGGGAGGGGGAGCGCCTCCGGGCCGGGGCCGGCTCGGCTCCGATCGGTTCCGCTCCGGCGGCGGCCTGGCTCCCCTTCGGCGCCCGCGGGGCCGTGGGTCTGGGGAGCGGCGGCGGGGCGGCCCCTGCGCCCGAGCCCTAGCCCAGGGTCCGGGGGCGCGGGGCGCGCATCCTCGGGCTCCGGCACCACCGCGCTGCGCTCGCAGAGCTCTAGGGCTCGGGGGCCATGGCCCGCGGCCGACCAGCGCGTGCCCTGCTCCGAACCCGGGCTCCGGGGCTCCCGCCGGCTCGCGGGCGGCGCTGGACGCGGAGCAGGGGCTGTGGCGCGGGCGGCCGGGTCTCAGCACCCGCAGGCTCGACTAATCCAGCCAAGACGCACGGATCCGCCAACTGCGGGGCGGCTCCGCAGCGCGGCTGCGCCCGGTCGGGCCCGGCCCCGCCCCCAGCCCCGCCCCCTAGCTCCCTGGCTCCGCCCCCAGCGCCCGGGATCCCCGCCCTCGGCCGCAGCAGGCGCCCGGCCGCGGAGGTGGCCGGGCCCCAGGGCCTCCCCGCCCCCACAGCTCCAGTCGGCTCCGCCGCGCAGCCCGCTCCCGGCCCCCGGGCCCGGGGCCCCTCGCCCCTGCCCCCACCTCCCGCGGACCCAGAGCCTCCGAGGCAGCGCCGAGGCCGGGTGTCCCCGGAAGCGGCTGCGGAGTCGGGAATCCTCGCCCCCTTCCTTCCCATCCCCCAGCTCCTGGCTCCGGTCAGAGCGGCAGACTTCGGGGGTGTGAGCGCGGAACAGCACGTGCTCCCCTGGAGAGGCCGGACTGGGGCGTCCGCCTGCGCCCCCCAAAGCCCCGCGCTCTCGGAGGCAGCCCGGGCCCAGAAAGGCAGTCTCGGCGAAGGGCCCCCAGACGAGGCCGGCGGCGGGAAAGCCGGGGCAGACGCGGGAGCCCCGAGCGCGGCCCCCCTCTCTACGGGCGAGCAGCGGAGCTTGTCCCTCGCGGGGTCTGGGCCCCGCATGGGCATCCCGTCTGCGGGAGAGGGCCCGAGGCGGAACGGCAGCAGGCTTGCCCCGAGCGCCCAGCACGGTGCCTGGCACTGTTACAGAGCGCTTATGCCCTTCCCTTCCCTTCCCTTCAGAAAACAAGTCTAGGGAAGGCCTGGGCCGGGGCTGCGGCAGCCCAGGCTGAGACTGGCAGGCTTAGCACCAGGGGGCTTTCCTTTCTGCCAGGCCCATCTCCCTGCCACAAGTGTCCCCTCCGCCCCATCCCTCCCTGCCTCGGTGACCTTACTTCATCCGTGGCCCCTCTTTCATTCCTTTTCAGTCTGTCCTGGCTTCCTACCGGCTTACAAAGATGCCCTGGCCTCCTCTAACCCTAATAAAACCTCCCCGTGACCCTACTCACTCAAACCTGAGGACTGCTGAGGTCCATCTCTCATGAATTACACAAGCCCTTATTAAGGCCTACTTTGTTAATAGATACAAAATAATAAAAAAATTCTCCAAACAGTCCCTAACCTCGAGGAACTTACATTCTGTTGAGAGGTAGGGGAGTGAAGTGAGTGAAAAGATAATGAAACAAAATTACAGATGTATCTCATTGATACTAGGTTACTTTGGGAGGCAGGGGGCTGCTAGTGGCCATAAGGCTTAGCAGGCCACACAAAGCTAGAAATCCTATGAGATGGAGGTGATGAAGGCGTACATTTTAGAAAGGGGGAGGACAACCTGAGGCCAAGGAGGAAGTGTCCTATGGCTGAACCATCCTGACCTGAGTAACACATGTAATATAATAAGCCTGAACTTGGACAAAGTCTACACTCCCTCATCACACAATTCCTCTTCAACCCTGTCCAACACCATCAAGATAGTTACACTTCACACCCCTGGGCAATCACATGGTGGCCAGAAGAAACAACACAAGGACACACTCTCAAGGTCTCTCTCAAGAACTCTGGATTTGACTTTGCAACATGGGAGACACTGGCACAGGACTGCTCAGCAGGGCGTGCCCACATCAGAAAAGGTGCTGTGCTCTATGAGCAAAGCAGAATTGAGATAGCACAAAGGAAATGTAGGATGCACAAATTTGAAGTAACCTCCCCAAATGTTCACACTGACCATCTAGGCCCAATCTGTGGTACAGCACTTTGAGCTCATATTGTTCTGATCTGCCACAGTTGGACACACTGAAACTTGACTTTATCATGGTGATGTCATTTTGGTCCTCTGAGAACGAAGGACAACAGCCCTCTGGTGATTTCACCTATTCCCTCATGACGAAACAGTGTGATACGTGGCCAAGAACAAAGAGCTCTGGAGTTTAAAACTGATGCTGCTCAAAGGCTACATCTAGTCTAGTCGAACCTGTAGCTGAACCACAATTCCACCCTTCCTTTGTTCTCTTTGCCCTCGCCTTCCAGGATTCCCCTAATGGCACTGTTACCTTCATGGTCACCTGGGCTTACAACCTTGTCATTTGACTCCTTTCTCTCACTGGCCTCGATACTCCTTCCCCAAAGCAACAACCCCTCTAACTGAACTTCTCAGAAATCTTCCAAAGAAAACAAGCCCTCCTCATCCTTACATTCAGTGCCTTCCACAGCTCCAAAACACTCACCCTCACTGCTTAGCGGAATCCCTGGCACACAGTAGGTACTTCCTCTTTCCCCACTTTTCACTCACTGTTCCTCCTCATTGGCTCTCAGTTCCAGTCATACTGGATGGCTGCTCCCTTTCATTCTAGCCTTACCCACTCTGGAATGGGTTCTACCTCTCCATCCTATTCCATTTCTCTTGGTTGAAGATCCCTCCTTTTCTTTCCAGGTGGCCTTCCCTGCCCCTCTGCCCCTTTAGATGACTGCAGGAGTGACAGTTTTGCCTTTCAGGTTTTTCACAGCCCTTTGCTTGGCCCCCTCCCCTGTAATTCTTGTGTTCTCTCTGGATTCACAGTTATTTGTACCTTCCCCTGGACCCCATGGGCTTTGAAGATGCCTGAAAGCAGGCCCCTGGCCCGTTTGTGTTTGGATTGACCTCATGAGCAGTCACTACTTATCTAAATAAGAACTGAATAAATGAATGAAGGGACCTCCACTTGGATCTCAGCAGTTCCTCCACAAGTACGTTTGGGGAGGAGGAAGGGAGGAAATCACTTCACTGATCTGAACCTCAGGTTTCTCATCTGAAAAATGGCCAGTGATACCTGGCCTGCCCCCTGGTCAGCGCTCACAGGAAACCAAGGATGGCAAGTCTTGGCAAACCTTGTGGGCCCAGGTGCTAAGGAAGACCTGAATTAGGATCTTGCCACAGGCAATTTGCAAGTTACTTCCCAGCTTTAGACCTCACCTTCCTCATCTGTAAAGTGGGGGAAGAGTTTCAGACCAGAGCAGAGGTGTCCACCACTTCCTGGTGTAATTAATTGTGGCTCACAGCACTCCCAAGTGTAGCTGAACTGGATTAAATTTTAATTGTGAAATATTTAACTAAATAAACACACAACAGAACACAGATGGGGCAGCTAGGTGGCACAGTGGATAAAGTACCAGGTCTGGAGTCAGAAGGACCTGAGTTTAAATCCTGCCTGAGATACTTCCTTGCTGTGTGACCCTGGGCAAGTCACTTCACACTGTTTGCCTCAGTTTCCTTATCTGTCAAATGAACTGGGGAAGAAAATGGCAAACCACTTTAGTATCTTTGCCAAGAAAACTCCTAATGGGATGTCGGAGAGTTGCACAAGACTGAAAGGCCTCGGTGACAACAATAAATGTTAACATTTGGTTTCAAAGTCAATACTTGGCCTGCAGAGATCCTTATATTTGAATAATGTGGTGGCAGCTCCCCCAGCTCAGCTGTCTGTCTGACTTTGACAGCATTGGAGTAGGTGACTTTTAAAGTCTCTTTCTCCTCTAACTCCTTGGCTGCTGGGTCTGGGCTAGGGGTGGAATTCTGGTTCAGCCACAGGTTCGACTAGACTAGATGTAGCCTTTGAGCTACTTACCAACTGGGATATTTTCTGACTGCAGGCAAGTACTTTGTAAAGTACAGCACACCCTGGAGGGGTTATCCCAACAATGCCAGCCTGCCCTCTCTTTGCCCTTTAGCACTGGGCCCAGGGATCTGATGCTGGTGCAAGCTGAGGATAATCAGTCTCAGAGGAGGATGCTGGCTGCAAGCCTAGGGCAGGCACTATACCCCGGAGAGAAAATCCATTCAGTCCCCAAGTGGAGGGGGAGGGGGAGAGCAGTCAGAAGACCTGATTGTCCCCATAGTAGGATGGCACTGGAGACCTTGGTTAGGGGAAGATTCTAAACCCCCTCCCCCCCACCTCCAACTGAAGAAACTGAAATGATGGACTGGGGGCTCTAAGAGGCCTCTAAGATCAAGCAGGGGAAGACAGCTAAGAGTGGGAGGAAGGAGCTATGGGGTGGCTGTCAGTCTTCTCCTTTCCTGTATCCACTTATCATCCTGTACTTTCATCAAAGCCATTTGAGCCTTTGGGGACAGGTCTCTTCTCCCCATCCTCAAATTCCAGGGTCACATCACTAGTGTCCAAAGTCAGATTTGGACTGAAGTCCTCCTGATTCCAGGCTGGGTGCCACCTAGCTGCCCTCTTCATTCATCCTACAAGCCTACAACCCCTAAACCCTTCTGCTACCCAACCACACAGGAGTGTTTTATAAGGTTAATTTACAAGGAAAAACCAGAATGTACAGACATTATATACCGAGGGACAGCTAATAAAGGGAAATGGAGAGGTAAAAGCAAGCAGACTGCAATACAAGAAATTATGAATTTATGCAAAGAGTTATGAAGAAGAAAAAGTTTCATCCAAGAAATGTACGATCTAAAAAAAGGAAGTATGTGATCATAGGACTCTCCATGGAGAACCCACAGCAGAGCTGGGCATTTGAACACAGATCCCTGAGTCACCAAACTGAGTAGATTTTCCTAGCATTTGAACACAGATCCCTGAGTCACCAAATTGAGGAGGTTTTCCTAGCCATAACAGTTTCCTTCTCTTCCCCTGAAAAGGGAAAATCAGGGAAATATTAACTGTCACAGCACGTCCATAATACAACTTGACACAGGCATCATCACATAGGACACCAGATTACCACCTTCACCCCTTTCCATTATGGGGAGGGAGGCCTGGGAGAAGGAGGGAGGCTGGGCAGGACAGGTACCATTGCTAAAGTCTTCCTTTCCTATTGCTTTTGTAACATGTCCCAAAGAATGGAGACTTTCCTGAGTAATGCCAAGTCTAGAACTGAGGCTGTCCAGTCACTAAAGCCGGAGCTAGGATGCCCATGATGTTCTTCTCTTTTCATGACAACCTCTCTCCCACCCCCAATTCTGCCTGTCCTTGACATGTTTATCACTGTTACTATCAGCAATCACTTTTGATGCCAGATTTCTATCAGAGTTTCTGTATGACTGAGTCCTTGAAGAATTGCAAATGAGCATTGTACAGAGGGCAATGGCACTGTGCCTGGCATGGTAGTTGTGAGGAGGAACTACAGGATAGGGAGAGAAGATGGGCTGGTCACCTGGCAAGGAGTAAAAAGTGGAGAAGCACTTCCTGGTCCCCTCATCTGTCTGGAAAGCCTCCAGGCTATGAGGCAGACCAGCCCCCCTCTCATCCCCCATAGGAGGTCATAGGCAGAAGTTTCTGAGGCATATGGGTAGGGACCTGCATTACTGGAGGAAACCTCCAAATCTAGGAGATCTTGGGCTCACTGAAGCATTCTGGTAAAGCTATTTCGGTTTCTTATCCCCTTATTAAGCAGTGAGTGCCATTAAAGGGCCTAAATTTTGCATCTCTCCCCTCGGTTCAGTACAAGGCCTGCGGATTGATTACAATTGTGGAAAACCCAAGAACAGAGAAATATCTCTCCACTGGCTTCCTAGCAGACAGCACCATGCCATTCCAGCTCTATTATTATGACTTCTATAGTGCAGGGTACTGGGGCTTGCCCACAATTACCAGAGCTGGTAACAGCAATTAATCAGGGCAGAATTTGAAATTCAAGTCCTCCTGACTCATAGGCTTAGATCTAGAAGGGGCCTCAGAGACCCTTCACCCCCACTCATTTTAAAGATGAGGAAACAGGTCCTAAGAAGTTAAGTCACATACCTACCTATTACGTGTCTGAGTCAGGGTTTAAAGCCATATCCAACCTTCTATACACTCATTAATGGCAATATGGTCACTGAAGCTGCCCCACATCCCAACAACCCATGCCTCCCCCTTTCTTCCCTGATCCCCCAATGGGAGCCAACCCACCACGGGAGGGCTTGATCTCCCTACAACAAACACCATTTCAAGCATCATTGACTTTGGCTTCCTCAGGCAGCTACAACCCTCCATGTGGTTAGCAATTGCAGTTCACGGGAAAAACAGTTTGAAATTCATCATTGAGAAGAATGTTTATATCTGTGTTTTCCACCCAGTTTGGGAGTAAAATGAGACTCTTTAAAACCTGAGAATGGTGCATCTTTAATTTTGTTTAGAATAGAAAATAACCAATAGGAAAGATTTAATGAGGTTAGAAATCTAAAAGGAAATGGGTTGGGAATAGATTATCAAGAGATATCATGCCAGCCACTGGAGAGTGTACTAATATTAAATATTAGGTTTCTAAACCAAATATATAATAATCCATTTTGGGACTTAATGATGGTACTCAGAAGTACATTCATCTATAGCATCAATACAGTGGTTCACTAAAGAGCATTAAGGTTCCATCTGTCATTACTGCAAAAAGGGGTGGTGGTGGATGTCACGGTAAGGGGGAGCGAAAGGAGAGGCAAGTCAAGGACTCCCGGGGTCACATGGAGTGGGTGGAGGCCTGGGGTTCACCAGGAAGCCGCCCTTCAACTGACAGTCTGGATCGTGGCTCAGCAGGGCAAGAGGCGCCGACAAAATGTTCCATTGTATATAACATGGGCCAGCTACCCGAGGCTGCCCCATTGCGTTATGGAATGTGGCTACACTTTTTACATTAGGGACCCTGGCAACACTGAGGCACTGGAACACACACTCTCTTCTGTTGTGTTTGGCAATTCCAAGAAAGACCAATATGTTAGTCTCTTCCCCCTCCTTACCCCCCACCCTATGAAGTTCAAGCCAGAGCAGGGCTGGACAGTGGGCAGATGGGAGGTTGGTTATGGACACCAGTGATACTGTCCCAGACAGACTTGGGATGGAGGGGGGGTGGGGTGGAGGGAACCCTGCAGGACACCGGATATTAGCCTTTTCCACCCCTAGGAAAAAAGCTGTCTGACATGTTTTAGAGCCAACACAAATAAAAACCCACCTGGTCCCAGGGTTTGGGGCTTTTAAGCTACTTTGAAAACCACTGACCTTTCATTTCCATGACAAACTCTAACAAGAGACATGAGAGAATTTTTCTAAGTCACAAGCTAATATCCTGGGCATTAATGCCAACAAGGACTGCTTGGATGGGGGAGGAGAGTAACTAGGGGGTGATGAAGGATCTTAAAATTATTACTGTGTAGAGAAGGCGCCATTCCTCTCATAAGCATGTGTGACTGTGAGGGCAAATGTCTGCGTGATAACATGTCTCAGTGTGGCTTTATGACTGCGTATGTGTGAAACTGTGACTATGCAGGAATAGGATAAGTGTGTAAATATGACTGTGTTCCTGTGAATGGGCCTTTGCGAGATACCTTTAGTAAGCCTCTGAAGGGAACGGTATGAGGAATTGTGTGTGATTGTCATGGAGACTTTGTGAGTGTGAGAGTGGCTGTATGGGCATGCCTTAAGCAGTGTGTTTGAGAAAACAGGAGTGTGGGTCTGTATGGATGCATGACAATGAGAATGTGGCTGTATGTGGAGGTGACTAAATGACTGACACAATTAGTGTAACTGTGTGTGTGTGCACGTGTGTGTGTGTATGTGTGTGTGTATGTATGTGCGTGTCCGCCCGAACACACGCTCTCCTGCACATCCAGAATAATGCCCTGGCAGCTGCTGGGGGGCACTAGGAGGCTCAATCCCAAATTAACTAGATTCACTCACCCCCTTCTCCCAAGGAAGAAAACCCCATTTTAGAGGCTCTGGCTAATTGGAAACACTAGGGGAGATCCACAGATTCATTAGAAAACCAACATTTTTCTAATGCTCGTTACAGGTTTATCCAATTAGGAAGCACAAAAATATATGAACAAGGCTGTGGAGGGATGCAGTGAATTTTTCAGCTCTAATGGAGCTCCCCATGTTTTCCACTTGCTTGCCTGTCTACTCTCACTTGGCCTGAAAAGTCCGGTTCCTCTGGAGCAGATGAGCTCAGCTCATCTAGGCCCATTCCATCCCAACTCAGGCCGTCCCAACCACAACTCTTGCTAATGGGATAGGTGGATACCAAATATTGGAGTGTCATCAGTGGAGGCACAAAGAAGACAGGCTGGGCTTTTCTCCTCAAGTGAAAGGAGAGGGGAGTGAAGAGACACAAGGTTGGGGTGGGGGAGGAGGAGGGAGTGTGACTGGATTCCTGTCTTTCCTAAAAACAGATGCCTGGCCAGATGGGAGCCCAACCACCCTCTCTCTCATCTACTGAGAGCTGCCAAAATCCCAGGCTGGGGCTGAGGCTTGGGAATCCTAGCATGATGTCACTGAGGTTTGGGATGGAAAGAGGGGAATGTCTGCTTCCCAGCCCAAGCTTTTCCTTCTTGTTAGGAAAGGAAGTCAGGGTGACAGCAGAAGAATGTGTCCTCTGCCCCAGGGATTCTGCACAAGAGCTACAAGGGCCCTTAAGGAGTCATTTCTTCCTTTTACAGATAAGGAAACTGAGGTTTGGAGAGGTGAAGGACTTGGCCAGGGCCACAAAGAAAGGAGAACAGCAGAAACTAGAAATGGCTGTCCTGCCCCTCCCACCATCCAAAATCTTTTTTCCCCTAATTTTTTCAAATGATTCTCAAACAACACGGACCCTATCCTCCTCCCTCTGTCCCATCTTTCATTCCAGACTACCCAAGCTGATCATGCTTTCTCCAAAAAAAAAAGTTTCTTTGCACTGAGGTTGTGTATGCTTGTTGACTTGTCCATGAGGATGGAAGTTTCTTGGGGGAAGAGACCATGATGTGTGTTTTTGTTGTTGTTGTTGTTTGTATCTACCCCTAGCTCCTAGGACAATCCCCGGCATATAGTGGACAGCTAATAAATGGTGGTTGAATTGTACTGAGTCAGTCAACAGCAGCAATGTCCTGTCTAGCCCCACTACCACAGTACCAATATATGCCCTCCTCTTTTACCATCCTCATCCCAGGGAGATTCCTTCTCTGCTGATCAAAGTCAAAAAGGATAAATATATGCCTCTCCCCACCAAAGTGTGGAATTATAAATGTAACTCTCCCCTGGACTCATCCTTGTATACCCCCACAATGGTAAGGGTGAGGGGAAAGGGGAAGAGGCCTTTCTGCTCCTATGTTTCACAGTTATGAGAAACAGCAGTGGTTGAGGATCAATCAGGGCATATTGAGCTTGAAGAGGAAAAGAAAAGGGGTGTGTGTGTGTGTGTGTGTGTGTGTGTGCGCGTGTGTGTCTGTGTGCGTGTGTGTGTGAAGGGCTATCATCCTTAAGAGAGATTAGGTTTAGGATTGTACATGTAAAGCCAGAAGGAACCTGCTTCAACCCCTTCATTTTACAGATGAGAAAACTGAGGCCTAGGGAAAACCCCAAGTACACACAAGTAGTCACAGCAGAGCCAGGATTTGAACACAGGTCCCCTGACCCCAGAACTGGTATGTTCTTGCCTCCTAATTCTGGCTAAAGGTAAGGAGGTAGTTCCAAATACGCAGATCTCTCCAATAATACACCATACACAATACACAAGCCAATGAGCTGCCTCAGGTGGTAGTGAGTTCCCCTTCCTTGGAGGTCAGTTAGCAGAAGGTAAATAACTGGATGACACGTGGCAGAGGGAATGACCACTTAGGTGTGAGTCTAATTAGATGCCACAGTTAACGGTTCAAGGTTCGGCTCCATGATTCTTTGACCTCTGGCTGTTATTCTGGGGAGGGTCTCTTCCAGATGAAGCTGTTTTCTTTCACTGGAGGGGGCCCTGGGGAGTGGGGTCAGCTCAGGGGGTGACCTCTGACCATTCTGGTTCAAAAATAATGTGCAAGGATCAGGGGACCATCTGGTTAGAGGACTCCTTGGGGAAGGTGGAAACACAGTGACTACACCTCGATGAAATTCTGCCCTGACCCTCAGAGCTACTCAGGGAGGGGAGGAAACACAACGGTAATGATGGGGCCCAACCACCAGGCTTTAGCACCGCTTCTCTCAATGTTCTGGTTCACCTACTTTAGTTCTGATTTCCCTAGGACCTGGAACAACGAATTCCAGCTTGTGGCAGTAACCTCTCATTTTCATTTCCCAGTCAACTTGCAGATGTCTCCAATGTAGGTCTGGGCACAGAGCCCAACAAAATCCTGTTGCACGACCATCCCCACTCCCCCAAACTGCTGCAAACTTTGGCCCTACCTTTAATGCTCCTTTGCTCAATATCTGTCTCTCTAGGTCTCCCTAGTCTGTCTGGGTCTCTGCCTCTCATTCTTTGTCTTTTTTCCTTTTTTTCTATTTTGTTACAGATTAGGAGGAGAGAGATCTAATGTATACCCTACTCTTAGGGAGAATGGATTTAAAAGATTTTAGAGAAAGACTAGATAAGACTAGATCCCAGACTTCAAACGCTAGAGGGGAAGTCCTGCCAAGAGGGATGCGAAGCTCTTAAAACAAAACCAATGACACAAAAGCCAATGATTCTAATGGGGAAGAACAGGGGAAGGCGGACATGGATGTGACCACATAGGGAACTCCATGACTCAGATTTTTAAAAGGCACATGCAGGAGACAGAAGGGCAGATAATTGAAAATGAATATAAAAGAGGGGTCAGTCCTATAACAATGCAAAAGGGGCTTCCAATTTTTTTTAAAGCCATGCTTGGGGCAAGAGATAGATCAGAGATAAGATGCTTTCCAGTTGCTCTGGCGGATGAGAAAATTATAATGGATGACTCAGAAAAGATGAATTTTGTTGCGATATTCTCTTCCAAGGTGAATACTTTTCAGCCTATGAAGGATTAAGCAGTTTATAGGAAATAGAAAAGTGATGCTACATGAGGAGATGGTTTTAAAAAAAAAGTATCTAACTGCCTTCAATAACTTTAAGTCACCATGCCTGGCCACTCAGGGTACTGAATGAACTTTCACAATTGTCTACTCGGGTACTATCAATGATCTCTGAAAAACTGTAGAGAATAGAAGAAGGGCAGCATGACTGGAGATAGGCAAATGTAACTCCAATTTTCCAAAAAAGGGAGAGGATATACTCTTCAAATGATAGGCCCTGATTCTTATAAAAATTCAAAAATGTATTAAAGGGATGATTCACACACACTCAGAAATTAAACCAGCAATTACAATGAAGCATGACAACTTCATCAAGGACAGGCCATTTCCTTTAATGACAGGGTTATTGGACTGGCAGATAAAGGCAGAGGCCTGGGCACAGTTTATGGACATCAACAAAGTATTTGACAAAGTCTCTGAAGACATTTTTGTTTACAAGATGGAGACTTTGGCTGAGTTAGGTGAATTCTGAATTAGCTGAATGGCTGCGCCAAATGACCAGAATAACGAATAGACCACTGCCAACCTGAATGGATGTCCATGGGAAAGTTTCAAGGATCCTGCACATGTATAGATAGATGGTAGAGAGGGCCAGCTAACTGAATTTGCAGATGATATAAAGGTGGGAGGAGTGGCTGCTAACAAATTGTTAGGATGTAGTAGTGGTGGTGGTGGCAGTGCAGCAGCTGTAAAGCATGGGGCATATTGTTTAATTTCATCTCATAAAATGGAATTCAACAGGAATAAATATAAAGAATTACTAAATAACTCCATGAGTATGCATATGGGGATACTCGGCAATTAGATAGTAATTCATATTTTAAAAAATCATGGAGGAGTCTGGTGAATAAGACCAAGTTAACAGAGTGACACTGACAGCCAACAATCTCTAATGCACCTAGGTTGCCTTTCAAGAGAAAAAAAGCATAGGCAGAATGAGGTACCAAGGGGGAATGGTAATATGATGTGGCAAGTCAGGAAAGTCTGGATTCAAACCACTCCTCTACAGGTTGCTCTGTGACTATGGGCAAATAGAAGTCACTTAAATAATCTGAATCCCTGCTTCCTTATTTGTAAAAGCAAGACAATATCTACAGTACCTATGTTGTGGGAAGCTGCGTGGCGCCACAGTGGATAGAGTGCCCCACTTCGAGTTAGGAAGACTCACCTTCCTGAGTTCAAATCTGGCTTCAGACACTTACTAGCTGTGTGACCCTGGGCAAGTCACTTCACCCTGTTTGCCTCAGTTTTCTCATCTGAAAATGAACTGAGGAAGGAAATGGCGAACCACTCCAGTATCTTTACCAAGAAAACCCCAAATGAGGCCATGAAGAATCAGACACAACTGAAATGAGTCAACAACAAAAGTTTATGTGGCATGATTATTACGGTAATGTAAAGAATTCTGCGAATAATGCAGATCGATAAATGCCAATTATTATTAGTGAGGCAATGGTGATTGCCTTGCTCTCTTCTGCCCAGTGAAAACACATCTGGGATATTATGTTTAGATTTGAGCATACATTCTAGAAAGGACATTGATAAGAATGGGCCCACACAAGGGCAACCTTGCAATCCAAACCATCCATGGGGACTAAAGAGCCAGTGTTAGCCTGAAAAAGGGAAGGTCAGTGGGGAGGGATGACTGCTTTCTTGAAACATTTGCAGGATTTGTTCTTTTGGCTCTGGAGGGCCAAAGCAGAAGCAGCAGGAAGTTTCAGACTGACAGAAAGACAAGTCTTCTAACACTCAGAGCCATCCAAGAGTGGAATGGGCCATCTCAAGAGTCCATTTACCGAAAGGTCAAGTAGATCTGGGATAACTGCTTTGCCAGGGATGCCTTCCAGAGGATCTCTGCTCAGATATGGGTTAGACAAGATGGCCTGCAAGGTCCCTTCCAACTCAGAATGTTGAAGAGTCTCTCTCTGTCTTTGTCTCCTCCATCTCTCTGCGTCTGACCAGCTTCATGTCCTCTCTCTCTGCCTATAGAGACTTCTGGCAGATGGGAGGGCTTCCTAATGTCACCCCTCTAATCCTATCATGAGAGGCAACACTAACCCACTGTGACCATCCATTGAGGAATCTAAACACGGATGGGCTTGGAGACAAAGGTCTATCAGTTCCTCAAGATTAGGGGTGAGTAGGAGGAGAGGGGAAAGGAGGAGGAAAATCCAAACTCCATGTCACTCACATTTGGGAAAATTTTTGCTGAGAGTCTCTGAACCATGGGGAAGTGTAGCAGCGAAGGTGATAATGTTCTAGAGTTAGCTAACAAGAATAAGAATGGTCATCTAATCCAATGGCCTCATTTTACAGATGGGGAAATGCTGGTTCAGAGAGGATCAGTGATTTTCCCAGTCACACTGTTGCTAAGAGACAGAGCCAGTGAATCAATTCAGACTCTATGGTCCAAATCCATCATTCTTTCCTTTGAACCAAGTGGGCTGGCTAGGTCACCAAGTGTCTCCTTAGCCACAAAATTCCACGGTCATTCTTCGGTGCTCTTCCTCACCTTCTTCATCTGTAAAGAGGAAGGACAGGGTGATCCCTAAGGCCCCTTCTGGCTCTGGATCTGTGATTCTGGATCTTTGTGAGGCATTCAGCGCTCACACATCACATCCTCATTCAGGATACTCTTTCCTTTCTTAGCTTCTGGGTGATGCCACCATATCCTGACTCTCCTGCTATGTCCTTGACCATACCTGCTTTATTGCTTTGAGCTCTTTTTCTGTCCATCCTCTAAAAAGAGGTGGCTTTCAAGGTTTTGTCCTCAGTCGTCTTTCTCTTTCTGTTCACCATCTTCTTCCCTAAGATCTGGTTCCCTTTTTGGAATTTATAATTGATACACAAACAATGTAATCCCACATCGTTTTCCACCACCCTCAGTGTCTTCACTGGGTATGGGCTGTTACTCTGAATTTCCTCCTCCATAGTACCAACTCTGAGAGGTGTTCCTCACATAATATAATTCAACTTTCACCTCCAGGACTTGCCCAGGCATTAATTACCTAGTATGTCCTCCTTTCTCACCTGTCTGTTTTAGGTTTCCTACTCGCCTTTAATGTTCTATCTCCCATGAGACCTTTCCTGGCCCCCTCCCCTGATGACGCAGTTGCAAGCGCACTCACAAATCATCAGGTCTGTAGTCTGTACCGACTTTTCTGTGTCCAGGCCCTCTCCTCTGCCTTTGTGTCCCCAGCATACAACCTGGCTAGCCAGTTACTCAATAATCCCTTGTCCAATGGGTGCTTATGTGATGTCACTCATTTGAAGGCAGGAACTGGCATCTCCTGCAGACCCCAAGACCATGGCCTCCTTCATAGCAGGAGTGAGGCCTGTTCCTCTTTTGGCTATCCTACACACAGAGCTCTCAGAAAACATGGCCCTAGACGTTTCCCCCTTCTGTCTCCTCAAAATGGTAAGCTCTCTGAGGGCAGGCTCTTCATGCATCCTCTTCCCTTCCTTAGCATAGTCAGGCTGGGCAAAAAGACAGGAAGAAGCCTTCAGTAGTATTTGACTTGAAGGACAGGTGGCAAGGATAGGAACAGGACGGTGCCAGGGCAGTGAAGGGTGGTCCTGTGTGTCAGACTGCTCCGTCGTCTTGGAGAAAATCTCCTGAGAAGAAACCTTATCTTGTCAGAAACAAGGACCAAGGGTAAATGGGTACATGGTACCTACATGTGAGGATTGGCCTTTGAAATGTGTGAATTCATGGTTTTTTTCCTTTGCATCTATGCCAACATGTCTGTGTCTGAGCTACAGACATATACTTTGCTAGATAAAGTTCACACATTAAGTTTCCCTTCTTATTCCCTCTAAGCTAGGAAAAACTAACTCCCAAACCCAGTTTCTCCTTCCCTCTCCTGACCAGCCAGGCCAGGCCCAGTGGCAGCCAAGCCTGCCTTCACCTCAAAGCCTCTGTCCACTTCCTGAATGACATAGGTGGACCCCTTCATAGTCAGGGCAGGATAGCAGCACCAACAAAGTCAACCATGGCAGGATTAATCTCCTATTTATGAGACTAACCTGACTGGCAGCAGGGTAGACACCCATTAACAACTCAGCAGCCAGCCCCAGCTCCTGCCCTTCCCCTCCTCCCTGCTGGCGGGGGTACCCCCAGCCCCACAATCTGTGGTCAGGATTAAGACAACAGACCAAAAAGCACACTGGGGACAAAGCAGCTGATCAGTGGGTACCCCACTGGGACCCACAGACAAATAGTAAATGACAGGGTCCCTATTAAATCAAACTTCTCCTCTGAGCGTTGAAGTGTCCGGCTGTCACTAACAATCTATGCTGGCTAATGTCTCCCAGGGTCTGAGTATACACGGAAACCGCCAGTCCAGCTAAGAGCCTACAGCCTAGAATCCGGCCAAGAGCCTGGAGCAGAACTGGGGTCCAGGAAACCAGAGTCTAGTCCACTTCAATTACAATCATAGATTTAAAGCTGAAAGGGACCTCCGACACCATCTAGTGCAATCACCTAGTTCATTTTACAGATGAGGTAACCTAGGCTCAGAAATGTTAAGACACAGAGCGACAAAACCAGTCAGCATCTGAGGCAGAATTCAAATCCAAGTCCGGGGCCTTAGACAACATTTCATTAAGCACCAATCTGCCTTTCCGGCTGTTCCTCACATGCAGCACCTCCAACTCTGTGCTTTTGGACGGGGGGAGGGGGGGGCTCTGGATGCCAGGAATGTTCCCCTTCCTCACTTCTGCCTCTTGGAATCCCTAGCTCCCTTCAAATCTAAGCCAAGGTGCTGCATCCTATGGAGGCATTTTCTGTTCCCCTCCCTCCACACTGCCAGTACCTCCTCCCAAACTCCAAATAACTATGTATTTACTTGGTAAGCATTTTGAATTTAATTTTCTAGGCACTGTTCTCTTCCCCCACTAGAATGGAAGCGCTGTTGGGGCAAGGACTGTTTTCTCTTTGTTTTTTCTCTCAGTAGCACCTACTAAGTGCTGGACCAGTGTGTGGGCTGTCCATCATCTGGCTCCATGGGGACAGTGGCTTGATCCTAGCTGGGCCTTGGCACTAAACAAAGAACCCTGAATACAGTAGGTGCTCAGGAAAAGCAGATAGAGTGCAGCAGTTGTTACTAAGACATACATGCAGAGACCTCTGGAGAGACAGAGGGGCTCAGTCCCTTCCTCCTCAAAGTGGGGGTGGGGTGGGGGGAGAGACAGTCCCCAGCACACACCCCTACAATCCAGACTGAGCGCCCCAAGTTCAAGTCACCCTGCTTATTCCCTCCCCAGTTTCCCGCACCCCTGCCCTTCCCCCAGCTCCTCCCCAACTTCAATAAGTAGGTGTAGAGAAGGAAGAGGCTGGGGAGGAGCTGAGGGAAGGGGCCCTCACCCTGCTTCTGGCTGTCAAATTAAAACGTGGCAACAACTCATCTCCCTGATCTCGTGGTGGTTACAAATGAGTCCATTAAGCCATCTGCAGAGCCCTCTCTCCTCTTGCTGCTATGGGCCTCCGGGGCTCCTCTATAATCGGCTGTCCCCCAGAGGCCTCAGCTAAGGCTGTGTTGGCAAACGAGCCTGGTGCAGCACGAGGAGCCCCTGATGTTTCCTAGCAGTGGGAGGGAGGATGAAGGAGGCAGAGGGAGAGGGGAAAGGAGGCAAAGGAGGGAGGGGGAAGGCAAAGAGACCAGAGGATGGGCTCACCCTGCTCAATTGATGGGAGAAAAGGAGGAAACCCAGGTGTTCTTGGTGACAGTGCCCCGCCCTGACCAGTTCGGCCTCCTGAACATCAAAGAAGGATATTAGCTCAACTAGAGTGGAAGTAGAGTGGGCAACCTACCACACCCATGGCCTCTCCAACCCTGTCTTTACCAAGATGGTCCTGTGCTGTAAGGACAGGTCCATAGGAGAGAAGTAGATTCTCCAATACTTGCATTCATGGTTCCTCATGCTCTCCCTCCTCATTCACTACATGCATTTTGTCACCCAACTGCCCCACAGTGGAGCTCTGCTTACCCCAGTCCCATGAGAATCTCCCCCTCCTAACTGAACCCTAAGGACCTCTGGATCTTGCCATCAGCCCTGCTGATGTGCTGCAAGGATCACTGAGTGTTTCCATCCACTATGAAGAAGAATCCTCCTAGAAATGCTCTCTCCTCCAATCAGCATGTGAGCTCTTTGGGAACAAGAGCTACCTTGATTTTATGTTTGCATTCCCAGCATTTAGCAGTATCTGGCATAGTAAGTACTCAATAACCGCTTTTCCATTCTATTCTAGCCTGGAATTGAGATCACAGAATAAGAGCTGTGAGGGCCCTGAGCAGTCACTTAACTTAGCACAATGACTAGCACACAGTAGGCACTTAAGACCTTGGATCTGAACATGGGATCTTCCTGGAAATTCAATCTTCTTTCCACTCACTGCATGCTGCTGCCCAGCCAAGCTAGGATGCAGGCTTAAATCTCCCTCCTCCGAAACAAATCCTCTTTCTCAACAGGAAACTGAGGCCCAGAGAGGCTTCATCAAGGTTATACTAGTGGCAGCTGAGATATAACTGCAGTTTTCCCGACTCCCCATTAGTAAGTGGGTCATGGTGCCTTGCCTGCTGGTACTAGCTCCCCATGTGATCTAGACTGGATCAACAGTGGTTCCAATGAGTAACCTCCAATAAAGGCCATTTACCTTTCTAGACCAGAAAGGGAAGTAAAGGCAAAACCCCTCCCCTATCCCCAACCCAGTAATACATTAAAAAAAACAAAACCAAAAACCAACCCCTTCTGTCCCCTGAGAAAGTGATGGGAGGCTTTAGACCACAAGGCCAGCTGTCTTGTCTGTGATAGCTGCCTAGAGGTCACAGCCTGGGTCACAACGGAATGAAAGCAGAATGCTGATGTCTGGACCTGCCAGGCAGGATGGTGGCCAGAGGTCAGAGGTCAAAGAGGGCCAAGGCTGAGAAGATCATCACTCAGGAGAGGTTAAGGGGCTCTGGGGCTCCCCTGGTCTTTGTTTCCATCTCCTTTTAGAAAAAAAGAAAACAAAACGCCAACGAACCAAGAAACACTTGCATCTCTCTATGTCTCTGCTTGCCTCTCTAGGGACCCAGACTCCCTGGAAGGTCAGCCCTGGGATAGGAGGTGAATGATGGATGGATGGATGGATGGGTGTGTGTGTGTGTGTGTGTGTGTGTGTGTGTGTGTGTGTGCTTTGTGAATGTACGGATAGGAATGCTATATGTATATGGGTGGAAAGGCAGGTTGTGCGCATGCATGTGTGTGTGTGTGTGTGTAGAGATGAAGTGTGAGTATGTGAGCAGTGAATCAAGCTGTGTGTATATGTGTTTGTGTATGTAGGCAGGGTGTAGGTGTGTTCAGTGGGTCAGTGTGTGTGTGTGTGTGTGTGTGTGTGTGTGTGTGTGTGTGTGTGTGTGTGTGTGTATGTGTGTGTATTCTGTGAGGCAGCCTGTGGGATGAGACATGAATGCTCTTTAGAAAGCTCACACAGTTCACAGCTCAGAAAAGCTCCTTCAAAGGGAGAAAACTTGGCCGTTTGAGCTGAACACTTCCACGGCCAAGCAGAGAAACAGTCGTGATTCACACCCACACACTAGAGAGAGAGAAAGAAATTACCTCTAAAAGGCAGAAACCTCTCAAACGTGCCTATGTCAGCCCCAAGGAGGCTCTGGCACTGCAGTTGCTTCCTGCTAGAGGGGACCAGAAGGATCAACACGCAGGGCCACTTCCTGGGGGAAGGCAGTGGGCCCAGTGTGCTGGACACTGACAGCCATATCGGACCTAGCTTGCCCACAAATGGGTGCACTGTCTGATGGAGCTGAGAGATACACAAGGGAAAAAGAGGGAGAGACAGAGACAGGACAAGGGGAGGAGAGCTTATCTCCGATGTGATGTTTACCATCCGGGCAAGTCAGTGCCACTCTTTGGGCCCCTTTTTCATCTAAAAAAGAAGGGGCTGGGTGAGATGACCTCTCAGGTCAGTCTAACAGCTCCAGCATTCTACTATATGAAAAAGAAAAGGAGGGAGAGGCAGAGAGAGAACGAGAGAGAGTGGGGAGAAGCCCCTGCTCTCACAGAGTTTGTTGGGGGCCTCCATGAAGGAGAAGAATGGACCTTCTGCTCATGCGCCATATTGTGCAGGAGTGAACCCTGGCTGTTATTCAAATCCCTCTTGCAAAGATGCAGCCATGAGCCCTGTCTTTCCCCTCACTACATTACCCAGGGAAGCCAATGACCCTGGCTGTCAGTCCTCCAACCTGCAAATACTGGGAAAGCAACCTCTGGGCTTCTGTGACTCTGGAAAGGGTAGCAGTACACAGACAGGAGGCCTGCCTCCTCTGGCTTCAGGATCCTCCAGAAACAAGTAGAGAAAAGCCCACCAGGGAATGTTCCCTCTTATCTCGAGGCCTGATTGGTGGTGGTTGGGGGGTGTAGGGTTGGGGAGAGAAGGAAATCAAAGGCATTTTCTAGATGCCTTTGCCCCAGGAAAAAGAGCAAGTCTCTCTTCCCAAGGCCTTACACTCAATATTTTTAGTTTATATGCAGGAAGAGGAAAATGAAACTCATCTGTAGCCTGGACTCAGAGGAGGGGAGGGAACACTAGGGAAGTGGAGGACCAGAGATCTAGTGCCAAGTGAGGCCAAAGCAGGGCCACGGGCCAGGCTGGTATGGCTAGAAATGGGCCCCAGGGTAGAGCAAGGTTAGAGCTGGGCTGGAGCAGAGGAGAGGGAGGCAGGCAGGGCAGGGCTAGGGCTGGAAAGGCCTGATCAGGTGGTGTCTGAGAGGCCTCTGACAGACTGAACCTGGAGCTTGTGGATGGAATCAGCCTTTGTCTTGGCTGGAGCTGGGAGAGGAGAGAGCAGAGGAGAGGAGAGAGCAGAGAAGGACTGGAAGTGTCATACTCTGAGGAAGAAAAGAGAAAGAAAAAGTAAGAGAAAGAAGGAAGAGGAGGTAAAGGTAAAGAAGTTAGAAAAGTCAGGGAAAAAAAGAAGAAAAGGAGGAAGAAGAGGAAGAGGGAGAAGAGGAAGAGGAAGAGGAAAGAGAAGAGGAAAGAGAAGTGGAAGGAGAAGAGGAGTTTCCTCCCCCTCCTCCCCAGGTGGGGGCTGCTACAGCTAAGGCTTAAGAGGCAGCTTGGCCCCAAGCCCCGAACAGACTGGCAGGCCGGTCACAAGCACAGCAGGCCGCCTAATGAGTCCCACACAATTTTTCACCCCATATTTTTCCAATAAAAACGCAGTTAAATACCAACCACAGCCACAGCGGAGGCTGCCATCTGGCATCTGGCTCCTGCTCCAGCCGTCATTAAGACGGTTCTTGGCAGTTTACACCTCTCTTTCCCCTGCAGCTGCGGAACGAATCCTCTGACAAGCCTGGGACAGAGCGGGGGCTCTTTATGGGGCTTCCCAGATTAGCTGCCACCTCCAGGGCTCTGACTGGGGGGCTCCCTGTGGGCCTTAGGCCCAGGGGCTGCCAACAGCACCAGAGGTCCGGTCTGACGCAAAGCCTCACAAGTATTTCTGGATGGTCAGCCTGTCTGTCTGTCTGGGAAGGGGCTGAGGTCCTGAGCAGCTGGAATCTGCAAAGGCTCATAGGACCAGAGTTGGAAGGGACCCCTCTCAATTTTACAAAGAAAGATGTGGAGTCCCTCTTGCCTGTCACCCAGGTAATAAACTTAAGGGGAAGGATTTGAACCGAGGTCTTCTGACCTCTAAATTCACTAACAAGCATATTCCGTGTCTCTAGCCTGTTATGGAGCAGGTGAGTGGGACAGGGCCTGAGTGGAGGTCAATACCTTGGGCAATCAAGTTATTTCAAATCAACATCCTCCAACTGCTGGCTAAGGATTCAAGCAGGGCCCAGGATACAAAGAGGGTAAGGGAGGAGAGGGGTTGGAGTTTAGTTAGGACACAGAACAAGTATTTATTCAGTGCCTACTGTATACCAGACAAAGAAAGTTCCTACTCTCCAGAAGGGGTGGAGGTAGGGAGAGACAACATGAAACAAGGCCTCCTTCACTCAGAGGCAGCCGGGAAAGGAGCAAACTGTCTAAATATCCTCTCCTCCCTCAAGTGACATCTGGGATGGAAGTCTTTCAACAATGACTCTCAGGCATTCGTCTCCTCCAAAACACACAAAAGAGAAAACAGAATTTGACCTTTCAAATCCATGTGCCAGCCTCTGACACCCTCCCCTCCACCCTCTGCTTCTGACTTGCTGTTTTAGAGAAGGGGTAGGGGTGGGAGGGGAGAAAGGAGGGAAGGTTCAGGCCACCTCAGGCTCTAAGGATCCCAAACTGAATTCATTTGTGAAAGAAGATTATTTTCAAAAGCCCTAAAAAAAAAATTCTGTGATGCCATGAAAAAAGGAGAATCTCTGATACAGAGACTCTCACCCCACCTCTCCCCCACCTTCTGCTCTGCCTGGCCAGGTCAATGCTACCGCCATCCACCCTCCAACATACTCCATACTCATTTCCTTTCTGCTTTGTTCTCCTTACATCTAGAAACAGAATTCCTAACCTAGCTCGGCAGTCAGCTAGTATAAACCCTACTAGGACAAGAATGCCCTCTACACATAATTTTCCAAGTTCTGTGGACTCTTGCCCTCTTGACCCCTCTCCAAGTTTCCTTTCCTTCTCACCCACATACCCAGAAGCTTCATTTACACCTTCATTTCTTTCTACTTATCCTGGTGACCTCCCTGCCTCTGATATATACAGCGGAGTTGCTCCCATCACATTTCATCAGTCCTCCTTTTAAAAGGACCTGTTAAAAGAAGCATAAACCCTCTGGCTCGGCATTTAAGGCTCTCCACACACAGTTTATCTGGCCTCAGTCCAGCCTTCTCTGCTCTGCCATCTGCATTCCGGCTAAGCTTGACCACTTTCCATTCCCTGCTCTGGCCTCCCTGGCTTTGTGTCCTTGCTGCTGCTGTCTGGCATGGGAATGTCCTTCCCATCCTTCTAGGCCCCTCTTCTGTGAAGCCAACAGTCACCCATGAGCTCTCCTTCCCTCCTCAGGCCAGACAGCTGCAGATCTCTCTTCTGTCATTTCCTGCTTTGGGACAACCTTGAGAAGGGACCCTGTGCAACACAATGGAAAGAGCCAAGGCTCCGTCATGACAGGACCTGGGTTCAAATTCTGCCTGGGCAGTCTGATCACTATCTTGGAGTGCTCAGAAAGGCTGTCTCTCTGAGCCTCTGTTTTTCTTATCTTTAAAAGGGGAGCATTAGACCTACACAGCCCCTAAGGACTCTTCTAGGACTAGGGCCATGATCCCATGAACTTGACTTCTGGGCTTTAGTTTCCTTTCCTGTAAAATGAGGGGGTTGGACCAGGAGGCCCTTAGTGACCCTTCCAGCTCCAATTGTAGGATTCTATGACCCTAGATTTTTAAGTGACTTCTCAGAAGACCCGGGCTTTAGTTCTCTCATTTACTAACTGTGAGACTTTGGGCCAGTCAACTCACCTCTGTTAAGACTCACATTCGTGATCTGTGGAATGAGGTTAATAGTGCTAACGCGATCTCTAACAGGGCCTCTGGGAGTAGAACCAGTTAAACCTTAGCATATGATATCAGAGGGAGCTGAGCTGTGGCCATTAGCTCACAGAATAGCTCTCTGCACAGGAGGAGGGAAATGTCATGGGCTGGCACCTGCATCACTAGAGGGTCTATCTATGTCAGAATCACTGGATGGCATAGCTATGTCAATGAAATCACATCTGTAATACTGTGCATTGGTATGGAAGTGGTATGAATTGGTACAGAAATTGGCTATGGAAATGGAGTCTTTTCCATTGCAAAGCATAGACTATCTGAGACAGTTTGTCGATAGAGTGCTGGATTTGGAAACCAAGACCTGAACTCAAATCCTCCTAATTTAACAGTGTCACTCTGGGTAAGTTACTTTCATTCTAGCAATCTCTCAGTGTTCTTGTTTGTGAAGAGAAAATAACACAGAGACTAGCTTCCAGACTGACGAAGACCAAAGAGGATATATCAAGTTAGTTTTGATTTTTTGAGGGGTTCTGGACCCATGATTTCATAATTGTAGGGAATTCCTGGTGAGCAGATTCCTTCTTCCAATACAGATCAGGGTATCTTCTACAATTTAAGAGCCTTTGACTGACATGTCTGGGAGCCCTGAAAGGCTAAGCACCTTGCCTAGGGTCACACAGCCAACATGCACTGAGTGTAATTTGTTGGTGAATATAAGACCCCTCACAAGTTGGTTCCAACCACCCCTTCCTCTAACTTTAATTCCTACAGACATTCCAAGCTCCCTACCTTAAACACATCCCAGGCTCTGGGGTGTACAAACTGGCCAAGTCCAGCTAGGTTCCTTACTTTAGAATAGACAAAGCTACAAACACCCCAATTTTTGACCCCAAGTGACCTCCAATCTTCAAAGATGACTGTACCATGAGCTACCCTAAGGGAGATGGCCAAATGGGAACAGAACTTTGGAAAATACAGGAGAGCCAGAGAGCTCAGCGTGACAGCAGACAAGGACCCAAGGACAGGAGTCAGCAAGTCTTTCTGACCAGGACGGGCAGCTCCACCAGCAAAATCACTTCGCATTTATTTTCTATCCGGGAATATGTTCTTTTCCTGAACAGAACAGAAGCTCATAGAGGGTAGGAATTACTTCATTTCTGTCTTTGTATCCCCAGCACTTAGCACAGAAAAAGATTACTGACTGATTTTACTGGTGGCTCATTCAAGACCTCTCCATATGGCCTCCTCTAAGAAATCAGCTACCTCATTTAAGAGGGTGATATTATGTGATCTTCAAGTTCTTCTAATTCAGGAGTTCTTAACTGTGTGTGTGCGCACATGTGTGTATGCACGTATACATGCTATGGATCCCTTTGGAAGAGTTGGTGACACCTATGAACTCAGAATCAAGTTTTAAAATTATTGAAGGAAATGCTAAATTTCAATTAGAAGTTAGTAAAATAAAGCAGTATTTTCCTTTTCATCTAAGTTCACAGACTTCCTAAAATCTATACATGAATCCAGGTTGGGGGACAGGGCTGTTTCATGGATCCCAGGCTAAGAATCCTTGGTCAAGCTTTAAAAAAATTTGAT
This sequence comes from Potorous gilbertii, assembly GCA_028658325.1. Taxonomy (NCBI): domain Eukaryota; kingdom Metazoa; phylum Chordata; class Mammalia; order Diprotodontia; family Potoroidae; genus Potorous; species Potorous gilbertii. The sequence goes on from CM053773.1 coordinate 210,345,382, forward strand.
AATGCTACTGCCATGGATGAGATGTTGACTCCCTTATTAGGAAGACTCCTCACTCTCATCCCTACCCCTGAATTTCACTGGTCACTCTCACCCCTAACCCTGAGTCTCACTGATATGTGTAAACAAACATTTAATGTTTGCATATCTGTTTACCAGTTGCTTCCCCAAAACAGAATAGAAGCTCTCTGAGGGGACTTTCATTTTTGCCTCTGCATCCCCAGCACCTGGACAAGAGCAGGTGCTTAATGAATACACATTCTACTGAACTGAATAGATTAGGGGGACATCCAGAAAGGAGACCATCCCCCTGCACAATCTCTGCTGAGGAGGGAGAGATTTTGGTGAACAATGGTGGATGCCACTGGGGGTGGTCCTCGAGGACAGCAGAAGCTGTTCCCATTTCTGCCACGGGGGAGGAAGCTCAGGATGTACCTACTGGGCTCCCAGCCCTCCAAAGCCCTTTGCCTAAGATTTCTGTTTTTGTTTCTCCTCTGCTGAAGAAAGACAGTGGGTGGGTTGGTGCTGGGGTAGCCACATGGCAGTGAGTCTCTAAACTCCCCGATCTGTTCCTTAAGGCTGTTAATATTTCACAGCACAGCAGGGAAAGGAATTAACACTGCCAGCAGCCATCCAGACAGATTTCAGAAATCCCTCCCTGCCCTCCTCCTCTGTCTCTCTCCAAGCAGCCTTGGGCTTCACAGAGTATTTTCCCCGCAAATTGGTTTTAAATTAAAGGAGGTGATGAAGGCAATGTGCCGTCTCAGCATTTTCCCAGGTGCGCTTAATCTAATTTCATTAAAGAGATCAGGACGGATGATTGCTACAGTTGAAACATTAAGTCTGTCCATTTTTGTATAAAAAACCATTAAGTCTGTCAAAGTGTCGGCGGGTGGGCTGTTGATTATTGGAGATGACGGGGTGAGCAGAGCTTCCCAACATGCTGTCAAGAGCCGTGAGTCAGGCAGCCCTGAGATGTGTGGGCAGGGACCAGCCTGGCCTTGGTGAGAGCAAGACCCCTCACAAGCTGGTTCCAACCACCCTTTTCTCTAACCTTAATTCCTACAGACATCCCAAGCTGCAACTAGGTTGCAGTGACTGTGGCTTTGTCCCAGGACGCTAAAGTAAGAGGGCACCCGATTTAGAGAGTGCTGGCATCACCTGCAGTCCTTAGAAGAGAAAGAATGGGGCCAAGCACCTCATAAGCAAGAATGATTTGTTAAAAAAAGAGGCAACAAGATTGTCTCAAAGGAAACCCCCTTTTCCATCCTGCTGAGTAGAGGCCTCCCACAAGTATTCCCAGGTCTCTCCAAGTGGGACACAGTTCTATCCTCCCCCTCCCCTCCAACTCCTTGTTTTCACTGAGAGACATCTTCTCTCTCCCAGGGTAAAAAAAAAAATAGCAGCCTCCAACTCACGTAATTTATAGACTTGACAATTGCGCCTGAGGTGTCTCTGGGGTGGGCTTGTGCCTCAGGACCTGAAGCTAACAAGAGGTTGATAGTATTTAGGTCCAGGAGCAGAGAGGGTCAAAGGTTAGGAGAGGTTACCCTCACAGGGGCTGTATCTAAGCAGATGGAGGCCTCCAGACCAGCCTGGTGGGCCCCTCCCCTCAGGCCTGGCCCCACAAAGGCCATCTATCCTCCACCTGGCCTCTTAAAGACCAGGGCAGAACCCACCTCCTGCATGCTGATGCCTCTGTCTTAGATCTCTCATGTATTCCAACAGCTGGGCCTTGGTTTTCAAAAACCTAGTATACAAAAATCTGATTTACAGGAAAAAAAAACAAGACTCTCTTTAAGGCTTAGCACATCCTGCGACAGGCTGTTCATGATTTCCCTAGAGGTTAGGGCTCCACTCCTGAAGCTTATTTTGTATACGTCTTATTTACTTTTCTATCAAACTCTCCCCCTTCCCAGGCCCCATAGAAAGGCAACCTAGTGAGGTTTGGGACTATTTTCCTTAATATTCCCAAGAGGGACGGGGCCTATGATTTCCTTAGTGTGAGGCCTTCCATGACGAGAAAAATCCCTCTGTTGGCACAGGCTGGTGACTTTTCTACTGCTTCCAGTCTTGGGATGCTGCTAGAGCTGAGAAAGGAGAAGTGTTTTGTGCAGGGTAGGGAGTGATGTGGCTTGAACCCCAAACTTCTAACTCCAGGACGGTTCTCCCTCCACCAGGCAACGTGACTCATACAGCAGGTGCCTAATGCTGGCTGAACTGAACTGAATTTGATTATGAAAGGTGCAGAGTTCTGACAGTGAACTTAAAAACTACTTTGAAATAATTCAAATTACACACATTTTATAAAGTCTTGGGTATTTCTAATTGATAGCTAGTTGCGCATGTGTTATCTCCTCCCTGTAAGAGCATGAGCTTCCTGGACTGTTTGTTCATTTTTGCCTTTCTCTGCATCCTTGGCATATTGCCTGGCATGCATATGGTGCTTAATAAATGCTTGTGAGCTGAATGACCTTCTTAGAAGGAGCTCTTAAAAAGAAAACACTTGGGCCACCTTCCTTCCCTTATTATTTGCTAAGTGCAAACCTTGTGGCCGAGGAATTCACGGCTCCGGTCCAGACAGGATCAAGCTGGTTTTGTTATCTGGTGTACAAAAGGCAGTGACCCCAAGGGTAGTAGTAGGTGGGTCTGATCAAGGGAAGGCTATGTAGAAAAGTGAGCTCTCCTGGGTACGGAAATGGTCTCGTTCGAGGTCACTGAGGAAGCATGGGGGACTCAGGATGGGTGGGAGCAGCAATGGTTCAGGTCAAGGGTGAGCCTCAAGGAGGCTAGCAGCATTCCCATCAGGAGTTTAGGGCTGCAGCCCTCCCCCTTGCTTGTGGCCTGTCAATCCAGAGTCATCGCCCCTCCCTCCCTCAGCAGGAGCTGAGGAGGCTGAGGGAGCAGTGCAGCCTCAGAAGGGGGGGTGGGGGTGGGGAGGGATGGCTCATTAAATCAGGAATAGAAAGCCATGGATTCCCTCTGCCTTTCCTCTCTTCCTCTTCTCTCTGCCCCTCCTCACCCTCCAGGAGCAGCCATCAGATGGCGTGATGACCAGGAGGCATGCCCGGAAACGGGAGGGACTGACTGACCTGACAACCTGTCATCGAGACTGTGGGGCCAGGCAGGGCACAGGATGTCCCCCTCACAGTTTCCAACTGCCATTACAGACAGAGCCAAGAAGCTTGCTGGCTCCCAGGGACCAGACCCCATGGGGGGGCTGACCCCTCGCCAGGCAGCCAGGCTCCTAGGCCTGAAGCTGCTTCGAGAGTGGCCCAGGTAGGAAGGAGACAATGAAGGAGCCAGCCTCAATGGTTTATAACCCTCTATTATGGAAATGTTGGCTAAAGTGAGCCGTAAGCCCTGTCATTACATGTGTATAAACCAATTCTCGGTGGTGTTATTCCTGGGCTAAATGCTCCAACTACATAAATCTTGAATTAATGAGGACTTTATAGTTCCTGAAAATGAACGGTAATTGCTTATCTGTTAATGCTGGAGTTGCTATTAAAAGGAAGTATATATTTTCAGTAACAATGTTTATAGTGCATGGACAGCATATCACAGTAACTGCCAGGGAACAGAATGATGCCTGAAACCGAGAGAAGCCCAGCCCTCCCTCCTGCCCTCACCAAGTATGGCTCCCCAGTCTCCTGGCCCCAAAGTCCCAAGCCAGGAAGCATCTGAAATGGGGAGTGGGTCCTGGGGGTGGGGAGTGAGGGTGGGCTGGAGGGGGCATAGAGTCACAAATTCAACAAACATCTGTTAAGTACTTACTGTAAGGCACATAGGGATCAGGACCTGGGATATCACCAGTATAGGAAAGAAACTCCCTCTGTCACCACAGGCCAGCCCTTTGCTGCAATGTGGGGTCTTACAGAGTTGCCTGGCCACTTAGAGGTTAAAGGGTGGGTCACAGAACCCCCTGTAGATGTCACAGATAAGTCTTCCTGGCTTGAAGGTCAGTTCCCTACTTTGCCACCTTGACTCTCAGGTGCTGGGGCTGAAAAGACTAAACCAATTCCCTTCCCCACCAAACCACTCAACCCCTATCCTCAAAGGCCTTCCATTAAAGTAGGAATGGGGTAGGGCAATGGTGGTAGGGGATGCCAGATCTGAGCATATGTGTCTGTCTGTGGTTATTTAAGTAGGGAGACAGAATGAACAATGAGGGGGTTAAGGTGTCTGGACCAGAAGTTAGGAAGTCTGACATCTGAACCTCTCTTAGATGCTGGCTCAGTGACCCTGGGCATATGGCTTAGCCCATCTGAGCCTGTGTTCTCATCTGAAAGATGGAGATGACCACTGGAGGGTTGGTGGTGGGCTCCAATGAGAATGCTATGGAAAGGCCAGCTATTTGTGACATATTATTATACATAATTACAAGACGTGTGTGTGGTGGGGGAAGGAGGAGAGATGAGGAAGCCAGGAAGGAAACAAGCATTATTAAGCACCTACTAGGTGCCAGAGCATATGCTAGCACTTTACAAATATTTTCTCATTTAACAGCAATAATAAGCTAGTATTTATATAGTGGCTATTATGTGCCAGGTACTGTGCTGAGTACTTTACAAATATTCTCTTATCTAATAACACAATCTGGTATCTATGTGGGGCAGCTGGGTGGTAGAATGGATAGAGTGCTTGGCCTGGAGCCCCAGAGACCTGAGTTCAAATCCAGCCTCAGACACTTTAACTAGCTGGTGACCCTGGGCAAGTCATTTCACCCTGTTTGCCTCAGTTTCCTCATCTGTCAAATGGCTGGAGAAATACCAAACCACTCTGGCATCTGCCAAGAAAACCCCAAATGGGCACCTGAGGAGTTGGACACAACTAAAATGACTGCACTAAAACAAAAGCCCTTCCTTCTGTGGGGCCTCGTCTGTCTCAGGCACTACACAAACTAAGTGCTTTATCAATTTAATAATTTAATAACACTAGCTAGCCTTTATATAGTGTTCACGATGTTCCAGGTACTGTGCCAAGTGCTTTACAAGTATTATCACATCTGATCCTCAAAACAACACTGGGAAGCAGGAGCTGTTATTAATTCCTATTTTACAGATGAGAAAACTGAGGCAGGCAGGGGTTAAGTGACTTGCCCAGTAATGGCTGGTAAGTATCAGAGTTCAAATTTGAATTCAGGTCTTCCTGACCCTAGGTCCAGGGCTCCATCCACTGCACTACCTAGCTAAGGACTGAGACTAATAAAAATAATCTATGCTATCTGCCTCTTCAGACCTTTCATTAGCCCTGTGATATCAGGAGGAGAAAACCTTCGATCCCCTCAATGGAAAGGATTATCACCCTAAAGTTGGAAGAGACAGAGATGTCCTCTCTGCGGAGAGTCCACCATCATAGGCAAGGAGAAGGGGAAGGGCCCCAGGGCTTGAAGTCCCTAGTGAGTAGGAGTCATCTGGTGCAAGCCATATCCTCAGTTTGGGAGGACAGAGGACTTGTCCAAGATAAAACTGGCTAAGTTAGTGGAAGATCCAAGACTAGAACCCAGATTTCCTAGAGTGCTACCCCTGGCCTAAGGGCTGCCTGCTCAGAACGAAGTTCTTGAGGGCATAGGAAGGAGAGAGAAGGCCTTGTGATTGGGGCTGCTACCTCATGAAGTGGGATCTGCAGGGGTCAGATCCAAGACCACCATAAACATCCCTGATTTCAGAGTAGGAGCTTGCTAGAGCCTGAAGGTAGGCTGTCCTCATGTGTGCACTCAGCCATAGATAGTAAGGGAAGAGTGGGCACTTGCATAGGGATGATGCCAGTGCTCCGGGGACCCCTCCACTGCACCAAGATTGCTGCTCCTTACTGAGGATACCATGATGTGACATGAATAGTTAACATTCTGTAAACACTTCACATACACTCATGAGTCTGTTACAGATAAGGAAACTGAGGTTGAGAATGGTCTTTGGGCAGCCAGTTAGCAAATAGTGGAGGCATCATTTCAACCCAACTATTCCTCTTTTGCAGTCCAGTACTCCCACACTGGAAGCAGAATGGAATGAGGGAAAAGACATTGGATTTGGAATTGGAAGAACATGGTAGGCCCAGGGAATTGCTGGGCTTGGGATTGGTTGGGATTGATTCTGCCTGAGGCCCTGGCAAAGTCAGAGCATGCAGGTGCGTGCGGCTGGCTCACCTCCCCACCCCCACTCCCCTGTGGGGACCGACCGGCTCAAAGCTGCTTCCTCATAAGGTAACCTCCGATTGTGCACTCGGAAAGCTAATCAATGTAGTTCAGATTTCAATTTCTCCACTACAAGGTGAAGTCAAACCCAATGTAGCAAACGTCAGTCTGGTGGGAATGCTGTTCGCCCAGGCGCCGGGGTAATTTAGAATGTCGTTAATGGCGTGTCTGTCCAATGCCACCACACGTCACTTACAGCTTCATCCTGACCACTCGCTGGTGGTCTGCCTGGCGCCTGTCAGCACCCCCGGCCCTACCCCCACCCCTGATGGATGCCTCTCCCTTCCCCATACTGCTGAGGTGACAGAGAGCTGGGTTTGGTCCAGCAAATGGTATGTTCCTTAGCTCTTCCTTTTTCAAGTCTCCTTATTCAAGCCTGATATATGCCAGGAAGGTGGCATAGATTACATATAAACCGAGTCATGACTAGCTTGTCTTTCCCCAGCTCTATAACTTCTGCAGTCTGGCTTCTGGCTTCCCTGGGAACAGATTCTAGAGAAGTCACAAAATCAGAGGAGTCCCAGCACCTTCAAGAGTAAACTCTTAGCAAAAGGCCCGGTACACAGTAGTGGTCAGTGAATGCCTGGTGACCCATTGACCTATTGTACACAGAAGGCTTGTGTATGGAGGGAAAGGAAAACTTCCCCTCTGAGAAAGGGTGTTCTCAGTAGCTCCATGGTCAGGGAAACCACCAATTCTCATCCTTCCATCCACCCAAATAATGTCCGAAGGCCATGCTGTCCCCACTCACAGAGGATATCCAAATACATCCCTTCCCACAGACACACATGGTCCACCCCTCTTGCTTCCTGCTTTCTCTATGTGTGCAGGGACTGGCCTTCTCTCAGTCTCATGGGTATGAGATCAAGCTGTCACTGTGGAAACCCACTTTATTGCCAACATCCAATGGATCATCTATCCTCTAACACATCCTCTCCTAAGTACCCTGATATGTTGCAGACATCTCTCAGTTACCCGTGGTGAAGGGACTGGAGGAGTCAGTGTGGAAGGACAGTACACAGACAAGTGAAGTCCAGAGATTATCCCAAACCAGGGGTGGGGAACCTGCAGCCTTGAGGCCACATGTGGCCCTCTAGGTCCTCAAGTGCCCTTTAACGGAATCCAAACTTCACAGAACAAATCCCTTTATTAAAGGGGTTTGAGACCTTACTTGGTACCAAACTTGGGGTTCCTTACTTCTCTGACTCTCCTCCCTTTATAGGGGCTTTTGCCAAGAACCCAAAGACCCATCCTGCCCCCTTCATTCTTATGCCAGAAGAGGAAAGGAAGAGAAATAAAGGACTTGGACAATCCAACACCAAAGCTAATGTCCTCTGTGAGGAATGAGGGTCAATAATCCCCCAGGAAGTATCGGATACCCCTTTGAGGCTGAGGGCTCGGGGCTGAGCTGGGAGTCAGCCAGTTGAGGGCCTGCTGAGAAAGGATGTTTACTCCATTCACCCAGGGAGGCGTTGAAGGAACTCAAGTCTTACCTTATCATCAATATCGCTCTCGCTGTCACACTGTGGATGAAAGAGAGAAAACTTCATGTAAAAGAAAGTCTTTAAAATGAACCTCTTAAACCATGATTTAATGTCCTCCCTGTCTGCGTTTAACACCTACTTCAGGGAACACAAAATACACACCTTGATCCTCCCAGTCTGCCCTACCCATTCCAGCCTGATTGCTAATGGAAATCTCACGTTCAGGGAGAGAAAAGCAAATTTGTCTCCTTTTGAAATCCCGGAACATGGGAGAGGAGGAACATGGTGGGGGTGGAGGACGGCAGAGGAAGGCATTCCAAGACAAGGTTTAATCAGAGGTGGCATTGGCTGTGATTGCCCCTGGTGTCACGGAGTGAGCTGTCTGGGAATTAGCAGAGGTACCTTTGCTCTGGAACCACTGGGAGCTCCACATTACTGAGCAAGCATCGCGGCACCGTAGGAACAGTGTGGGACAAGAAGCTGTTCAGAGCTGCCCAGTGGAAAGTGGGAGAGGTGGATATAAGGAAAGAACCAGTCAAATCCATGAAGACCCTCAGGCCAGCTGGATGTCAGCACAGTGGCACCTCCACTGAGTGTCTGGAAAGAGGCAGCAGTACCCCCGTGGACAAAACCACACAGCTACCACCCAGCAGCTTCAGAGCCTCTGTCTCTGGTAACTGGGTCCCAGATCTATCTTATGCCCTAAGATCCTCTTCTGAGGTCCCTTCCCCTTATTCTCCTGGATGTATCAAGTTAGGCCTTTGAATGTGTGTGTGGAGGGGGGGGCACGAAAACTCACAGAATAAAGGGCCTTATGCATTTTTAAGATTTCTTTGGTGTAGGGAACTCCCAGTGAGGAAATTCCCTTTTAACCAAGGAGGAACACAAATTCTGCAACTAAGAATTTCAGAGGGAGGACTTCTGCTGACTTGCCCAGGCATAAGGCCTTGACTGCATCATTGCTGAGACTTGAACCCATGTTTTCTTTACTGTGAAGCCATTTTGCTAAGCTCTTTGCCTGGTTGTGTGTTTGACCTATGGCTTTTAGCAGGGCTGGCCCGTCGGCCTTCTTTCTGAAAACCTCTAAGGAGCTGAGAGGGTCTGTGATGGTAGCAGAGGATCAGATGCCACTGGCTGTCCCCTGGGTCCTTCTCTTAGATTAACCCTCTATGTTTCCTCAATGGGATGGAAGCCCCTGGAAGGGAGGGGCTATTTCATTTTTCTCCCTTGTCTCTAGTAGCTCGATCTTTGTGACACGTACTCTGAAAAACTCCAACAAAACCTATCAGTGTTCAGCAGTTCAGAAGTCCATTCCAACAATACAGATCATGCAATGCCCCCATCATGGCAGCATATAGACAGGGTGTGCTGAGAGTGAATTAATGAGATCCTTGAGGTCTTGAGGGAACAGTCCCCAAGTCCTCACACTACTCTCTGAGCCCACTATGCCCATGTTTAGAAGCCAGGGCCTGGGGAAGAGCATTCAGGGGTAAGGGTGGTTCTGGGCATAGGAACAAGTGTCAGGATAAAGTCACGGCATGTGTCCAGTGCTCACAGATCACAATCCAGAGGGGTGCTCTTCTGGAATCTCAGAGATGGAAGGGAAACCAACAACATTTAGTTCAACCCATATCTGAACCAAGAATCACCTCTATGATGTATTCTCCCAAGACTCTAACCCAGCCTCAGTTTAAAGACATCTGAAGAGGGGGAACCTATCATCTCACAAGGCAGTCCATTCGTTTCTGGGACAGTTCTAACTGATGGGTTGTGAAATGGGGGCAGGAAATATTAAACTATGGAGGGGTTGGCCATGATGGGAATGGAGAGAAAAAGACAAGGCCCAAATCTCTGGTTTGTCCCCATTTTTGATCCTCAGATGGTGGCAGGAAAGAAAGAACCTAAGATTGACAAAGATGGTGACAGCTGAGGAAAGAGCAGGAGGGCATTACATGGGATGGTACTGGGGAAGTATGCCAGGATATGACCTCTGAAAGAAGGAAGGCTATCTTTAACCCAACAAGGTCACTAAGCTAATGAAGGAAGAGCAAGACACTTGGAATGAGGCCACCGCTGTGGACAAAGGAATAGTCACCTTGTCCTAGTCAGAGCTTTGCCTACAAAGCAATAGGCCCCACCAGGGAGAAAAAGGAGCCAATGAAGGAGTAAGGGTGAGGGTAGGAGACAGATAAAGAAAGACCAGGGAGCTTGGATTTGTAGGAACAAATGTGGGCGAATTTGGTGAGTGTGGTAAGATGAGGCCAGTTTGGCTATGGTCAGGCAAGGTGGACTGGAAAGGCAGCCAAGGTAGCCTGGGCCCTGTCTTCTCTGTAAAGCAGAGATGGCAGCGGGGCGGGGGAGAAGGGGGGAGGGGACTCCTCCTCCACTTAGAGCTCGAGGCCTCTGTCACAGATGCTTACTGACATCAAACACCCTCAATAATTCAGAGAACACTGTACTAGGAAGGAGCTAAACACGGCTTGATTATTTGGTGAGTGAAACACGGAATATTAGTCAGAGCTGAGCCCGTTAGAGCGTGCCGGGAAGGGGGTGGGGAGTGGGGAGGAGGGAATGAGGAGGGGGAGATGAGACATGCAGCTCAAATGCCTTTTGAAAATGTCACAGACTGTAAAATCACAACCACCCCCAAACTTAATGCATCTGATCATGCATGCACTTGTAGTCATACGTGTGGGTGCGTGTGTGGTGGATCCAGGAATGCCTAGCCACACAAGCATGTGAGATCAGTCTACATGTATGTCAATGTAAGTGTATGCTTCAATTCAATTACACAAAGGTTTATTAGGCACCTACTATGTGACAGGCACAGTGTGAGCCTCTGGGGCTGCTGAGACAAAAAGACTTATGTGTGCATACACACGGAGGTGCCTGCCTGAATTTACATCTACATATATACATATGTATGTGATTACTAGAGTTGCTGAATCAGGGTATTCAATAGGCTGAGACTGCCATCATCAAGTTCATGTTTTTAGACCTGTCATAGGTAACTCTACTCTAGCTACATTCCTGCTCCTGACTATCCCCTGTGGCTGGAAGGGAACCCCCTCACTTCACCTGCCCCCTCTGAAGATTCCTGGCTCTTCACAAGACTTAGCTCAAGAACCACTTGTTAAAGAAGGCTCATATTGACTCGACTTACCCTGCTCTCCCCTCTCCACCATCTTGCATTTGCACTGTATGGATTTTTAATCTACTTATATGCATACATTCCGTAAGTTCCTTGAGGGTAGGGGCTATCTCATTTATGGCTCTCTAGCCCTAGTACAGAGGAGCAGTTTGGTAAACATTTGTTGATTGACATCTAGCATGTAGTCCTAGCATCTAGCAGAGTACCAGGCACACAGAATGTATTCAGTAAATGATAGCAGGGAAAGGGTTTAACTATTTCATTTTTATCTTTCTATTTTTAGTTCCTCATACAGTGCCAGGCACACAGTAGGAGCTTAGCAAATGCTTGTGCTGAGTGATTGCTGTATAGGAGATAAAAGATGGATGGCTAATTACAGCATTTAGACCTAACTCTCCCCCACCCCCCCCCCCAAGAAATATGAGAAGAAACAGACAAAGGTGCTATAGGCAGGGTGAGGGTGGAGGAGAAGGCAAGTGTGAGGGGGGATGCACCCTGCCACAGGAAGCTCCTGTACTGGGGAAACCATCGTTCCATTAAATGTGGAAGAGACTAAGGTTAAAGTGATGGCACCAGAAGCTCAAAAGGTGACCTCAGAAAACCAAGCAGCACACAGACCTCAGACAGCACCCCCAAGTCTCGGAACTATAAGATCATAAATCCAAAGCAGGAAGAAATCTCAGAGGAAATCCAGGCCAGTCTACTCCCACCCATTTTATGGAGCAGGAAACTAAGGTAAACATACATGGAGTGACAAAGCATCAAAGCTGGGACCTAATTAAATCTCCTTATTGCCCCTTTCTGAATATACTATACCACAGGGACACCTGAGGTGAGGGGCACACAAACGCCTTGCTTCCCAACACTCCCATGAAGCTTCTTAGCTCGGCTGGTTCATGAGAAGTGGGTCCAAGTAATGTAGTAAGATCAGTTACCAAGACCTGGGTTCCGATTCTGACTCTGGCTCTCGTTACCTTCTAACCTTGATAAATCTCCCCCTCTCTATGCCCTCTGTTTGGCATGGATGAAATGATGGTTGACTAGATGACCTTAGAGGTCTCCACCAGCACAAAGACCACAATCCTGTGACTATGAACTTGGCCAATCTTTTGTTACTGGGGCCTCAAGAGAAGCTAGGCAAAGAACATTCTGCTCTTGAAATCAGGGCCACTTTTTCCTTAAAAGAAAAAAAACCTCCTCCTAGCAACTGCAATTATGATACTTTCATGTCAAATGAATTATATTACTGAGAATAAATCTCCCTGAGATGCACATGAGGGTTCTCTGGCTCCAGTCAGACTTATGCGTTACTGGTTTTATATGTTGTACTCTATGTGATTAATATCGGTAATCAAATTATATTGCCTTCTACTGCGCTCTCACATTCAAGGCTATAATGTTTTCAATGACAAAGTTCATAGAGTTGTATAAAAACGTACCTCACGCTGTACCATTCCTTTATTGCTGCCGTAAAACACCATTTCCAATTTAGTGATCAGTGATATAGGAGACAGTCCTTGATTGGCAGGGGAAAGGGTCCCTGGTTTGCAGGCCCATTGGGTTCAAAGGAAGTACACCAAGAGGACCCACTCTAGGCTAGATACTTCTTGCTCAAGAGATCCCAAATGATCCTGTTTAGCACCTGGTGCATGTTATACAATGGGTATTTAATAAATGCTTATTGATTGAGTCAATCCTTCCATCCAGATTAAATGGGACCTGGCCAGGGTCCCAGTTCATGGTGGAAAGGAGACAATGCTGAACTCAGGAGATATAAAATGGGAGTCAGGATCTGAGTCTGAATCTCAGGTTTATTACTTATCCCATCTAGGCCTTAATTGTTTACTTACCTGAAAATGAGAAATTTCCTCACTTGAAAAATAAGAAATTTGAACTTGATCTAAAGCACCTCCCAATCCTGACGTTCTATGTTCTAAGAGCCCTCCCAGCTCTGACATTCTGCATTCTCAAATCTTTCCCAATTATATATCCAAGCTCCTAAGTTCAGAACAGCAGAAGTAAGGATGGAGAGATTGTATGAACAAAGGCAAGAACTCACAGCAAGAGATTCATCTGGCAGAAAGCTCAGTATCATCTAAGAAGGAGGAAGGGATGAACCATGAGTTGTCAACAACATGAGGCGGCCAGTCAACTGCTGAGGACACCGGCTCCCGATTCAAGATGCCCAGGCGAGCCACCTCTCCTTCCTCCCTGGCTACACACTCTCAGAATTGGAAGCAGCTTTGCAGGTCTTCTAGTCTTAGCCATCCCTCCCCAAGAATCCACTTTACAACACCTGCACAAGTGGCCATGCAACCTCCAACAGGGGGACCGGCTGCGCCCTCAAGTAGCCCATTCCCCACTGGGATGGCTCTCATTTTTAGGAGTTTTGGATTTTAGCATAAATCAAAATCTGTTTTCCTGAAATTTCTACTCCTTCTACCAAGTTTTCTGCCTTCTGAGGTGAAGAATAAATCAAAAAGTCTGTCCCTACAACAGCCTTTCAGATATAATAAGGTTATTATGTCTCCCCCCAGTCTTTTCTTCTCCTTCAAGGTAAATGTTCCCAGGTCCTTCTTCTGGTTGTCACATGACCAGGTCCCAAGTTCCTTCACCATCCTGGTGGATGTTCTTTAGTTGGTCAATGCCCTTGAAATGTGGTACCATAGTATTCCAAAGATGATCTAGCCAAGGTCAAGTACAGTGGGAACTCTTTCGTTAGCGCAATCTGGGTAAGCAGTAATCTTGGCAGCCATATCACACTCTAGACACATAATGAATTTGCAGTTCACTAAAATTCCATTATCTTTTTTTACTATTCTATAAGTACATCTAATATAGGCAGCAAAATGGCCCAGGAGATAAAGCACTCTGGGCCCAGTCAGGAAAAACCGACTTCAAATCCAGTCTTGGATACTTACTAGCTATGTGGCCCTAGACAAGTCACTTAACTTCTGTTTGTCTGAATTCACTGGAAAAGGTAAACGCTCTAGCATCTTTATTTAAAAAAAAAATCCCACAGACATTATTAGTGATCACTAATGAGAAATGAAGAGTCAGACAGGACAAAGCTACAGCTTCTCCCACTAACACTTGTGATACTGATTTTTTTGAACCCAAAGGTAGGACTTTAAATTTTTTTCTGTTAAATTTCATCTTACCAGCTTTGGCTCAGTGTTCTAACCTGTTAATCTATTTTTCTGTCACCCAGTGAACAGCTTGATCTCTCCCAGCTTCATGTCAACAATAAATTTGATGGATAGGCCATTTATACCTCCATCTGAGCCACTGATACAAATGCTAGAGAGGGAAGTCTCAGGGCAGACCTGGGGGGTACCTGACCCATGACATCCCTTTAAGTTGACATTGAACTGTCAACGACTACTCCTCAGGTCAGGTCAATTCAACTAACCCCAGAAATGACCACACCATATATCTTCGTTTGTAAAATGAGGTAATGAGCAGCCCAGGTGAGTGGGAGGATGAGGCCCAAACCTTAAGCCTTAAGCCTTAAGAATACTAAAGAGAAGGCCTGCTTCTTGGTACAAATCTTGGAAACTGGAAACAAATCTCGTTTCCAAAGCAGACAGATGTTAGTCTACGTCAAAATCCTCTGAGCCACACTTTGGGGGACTGTTGTCTCTAAGAAGGGAGTTTCATGAGGAGTCGTTTGTATATGTTTCTCTTTAATCAATAATTCAGCCAATAACAAGTGTAAACCCTGGAAGTGGGAGCAAATGAAAAGGAAATGAAACAACCCGTCCTCAGGAAGCTTACGTTGTATCAGGAGATAAAACGTACATTTGTTAGTAAATAACAAATTATACACAAAATAGATTCCAGGTAATTTTGGGGGGAAAATACTAGTGTGGAGGAAAGGATGGGATGAAAATCAGTCCAAGAGAGGTTTGAGTTGCATTCTGAAGAATATAGGCTCTGAGGGACTGAGGTAAGGAGGGAGAGCATTTCAGACAATGCGGGCAACCTCATGGAGAGAGGAGGTGGAATGCTACCAATGAGGTAGAGCAAGAAACCCTGGTTGAGCCTGGGAAGGGAAGATGGAAAGGAAAGGGGAAGAACCTGGAGACCTCAGGTTGCTGTCTTCACTCAAGGAAGGGAAGTGGATGATTTAGAGTGGTCTCCCACGGACAGAATGATGACAGGAAGTGGAACTGTCCAGTCCTACAGCAGAGCCCAGAGGAGATTTGGAGTTGGGTGGGCAGGTCATGCCTGTTCACTTTGTGACTGGGTCACTCTAGACAAGTCACTTAAGCACTGGGAAAAAATGACAAGTCATTTCAATATCTTGGCCAAGAATGGATGGTGTTGGCATGCTATGGTCTGGGCTGTCATGAAGAGTCAGACACAACCAAACTACATCTTCCCCCACTTATACTTGTGATGTTGATGTGTGATGCCTAAGTTTCCCCATTTGTAAAGAAGGGGTTAGATGAGACGCCCCTCTTTCAGCTCTCCTTCTATGATACTCTATTGTATAAAAAAGCTCTGTGCAAGTTTTCAAGAAGCACATAAATGTTGGCTACTTTACAATCGTTATCATCATGTTATCTTTTTCAACAAGAACAGAAAAGGTCCCAGGACAGGTCACTATCCTACCACTCATTTAGATTTTATGTTCATTTGGGTCAAGTCAATGCCTGCTTTTTTGTAGGGAAGTAAAAGCATAGAGATGGGAGTTCATCTGTGATGGGCTCGCTGAGTGTCTTGGGGACAGCAGTAGCAGCAGCTCCCAGGAGGATGGGGAGGATGCAGACCCCAGTCTATGGGCCCATCCTCATCACTGCAAGGCCTCTGTATCTGAAAAGCTTCTTGGTCCATGCATCTCACAGATTATGAGTAGTTAGTGTGGGAGTATGTATTCAAAATGCCACTCGGTTTTTTTTTTTTTGGAATGATGCTATAGCCAGGAGATTGCAGGAAAAGTTTTGGTCTTTGGAATGCTCTGGCTCCAGTACACATGACTGGTTGGGTTGTCAGGAATGTTGGGAGGTCGATATTTGTATTACTGAGGAATCTGTTGTTTATCCATGAAGATAGTGCTTTTGGGATGTGGAATTTGGTAAGTACTTAATTTTCAAAGCCAACTGTAATGTCTAGCAAGTGACTTCTGATGCCTTGCAGAACAGTAACAATTTATTTTGCATTAGTAACAAAAACAATAAGGCAGTTGGGTGGTACAGTGGATAGAGTTCCAAGCCTAAAGTAAGGAAAAATTATCTTCCTGAGTTCAAATCCAGCCTCAGATACTTTCTAGCTGTGTGACCCTGGGCAAGTCACCTAACCTGGTTTGCCTTTGTTTCCTGATCTATAAAATAAGCTGGAGAAGGAAATGGCAAACCACTCTAGTATCTCTGCCAAGAAAACCCCAAATGGGGTCACAAAAAGTCAGAAATGACTGAAACAACTGAACAACAAATATTAATAACAGCTATTATAATTACTGCTCAGGGAATGCCCACATGGCTGTGTAGAGGCAACAAGCGATATCTAGGAGTTAGCTCTTAGAAACTCAAATGCTTAACTCAGCAGCAACGTAAAAAGGTAGGAATATTGTATTTCAAGTCAGCACCCTTAAACCAGCTGATTAACAAGACACCAGGTGAAGCAGGGGAGACAGAGGCCTAGCCCTAGGTCCTAGAAGAAGGAAGGAAACAAGCATTTATGAAGCACCTACTATGTGCCATTGTTCTAACCAAACTCCATCTCATTTGACCCTCACCAAGAACCCTGGAAGGAGGAGGAAAATGAGGAAAATGAAGGTTAAGTGACTTGTCCAGGGCCAACACAGTCATTGAGTACTAGAGGCAGGTTTTCCTGATTCTAATCCTATCCACAAGGTCACCAAGCTACTTCGATGCGGAGATTCTGAGAAATACTGGCTGAGGTCTGGATGTGGCCAAAAGAAGGGGACTGCAGACTCCAGGACTGGCCGAGGCCCCAGGGAGAGGAGGGGGACATGGCAATACCCACAGCACTGGGGTGGGGCTTGGAGGGGGGCAATGCATGCCAATGCTATGCTCCCCCTCAATCTGCTGAGACAGCTCGAGACAGAAATAGAGTGCCTCCCAGCAGAGCCACGGAAGGCACCCCCAATCCGGATGTTTCCCGCTTAATTAACGCGGCAGAACCCTCGAGGTGGAAAGAATGATCCCGATTAAGCTGTCATTTTTAGTGGTAGGTGATCTGGCCTCAGAAAAATGCAGAACAACTCACAATGGAACGTGTGCCCATCTGGGGTAGGGTTGTCATCTCCACCCCGTTGTGGAGGACATGAGCAGAGTGTACTAGGCAGACCCTGCCTCTGATGGCCACTTCCCCAGCCTGGGGAGGTGCCCTGACCACCAGAACCCTAAGGATGGAGACAGGGCCATATTCCTGCCAAGGTTGTGATTCTTGCCTGCTACCTTGGGGCTGATGAGGAGAGTGAGGCCCCTCCCTTGGACCCCTCCCCCAAGAATCCTCAGCCTGCTTAGAAAATCTTCTAATTAGAAGGAGTTCTAATGAGTGCCGGAAGGAGACAAAGGCCTTCTCTCATCTAGGAGGCAGGGGCTTCCTCTTCTAGGCCTAACAGGGGACTGGGGCAATCCTGCCAGCAAATCCTGGCAAAACACCCCAACCCCTAGCCCCAGCCTTGTGACAAATCTCCCTGGATTATTTCTTAAACCAACGTGGCAGCATCGGCGGGAAGACGCATTTGGTGGAAAATATTTAGGAAGAAATATTTCGCCCTGTAGCCAGCTCCTCAGGGAGGTTTGATTTATCTGACATCAAAGACCACGCGTGTGCCAGGGCTGTGTTTTCCGTCAGGGAGAGCGTGTAGAGGACGGGGCTCATGGATCCCTATAATTAACAAAAACAGCCCATCATTGTCAGCCTGAGCAGGCAGGGTCATAAATGAATACGTTATTAAGTCCTGCTGAATTAATGTTTAACTGCAATAGTCGGAATTGAATGAGGCAATTAATCAGAGTAAGAGGTGGGGGAGAAAAAACCCCTCACATCTGTCTCGTTGCTAGCAAGACGACCTTCAAAATGGCAGGGATTGGGGGGGGGGGCTCCCTCTGGTCTGAGCCCCACCCCCCAGGCCTGCTGAAGGGGAGTGGATGACACAGATCACTGCTAGGGTAGGGGGAGCACAAGGCAGAGCTGGGCACAGACATTTTCTGTCTGTAGGGGAACAGGAGTGAGAGAGTGGTAGAAAAAGATTCTGGTTGGAGAGGCGGAGACCACCACTAAATGCGGACAAATCCTTGCAGGAATGGGTACAGACCCTGGCTGTGGAAGGGGAAAGGATCTAGCCCCCCAATCCATCATACATGGAGAGGCCAGATGCTCCCATGAAAGGACTGCATTATGGGGGAAAACAGGATAAAGGGGGAGTAGAGGACTCCCCACATATAAGGGTGAAAGATATACTCCTGGAAAAGAGAGGCCCTCACTGTATATATTGGGACAGACACCTGCTGTGGGTGCACGGATCTGAATTATGAGGGTATGGACATAGATGTTTGCCGGAGAAAGATGAGGGATATAGGTCCCTTTATGAAAGGGGCATAAACTCCTACTGTACAGAAAAGGGATTCCTCTTGTGGAGAAAGGATCCTGCTGGGGACACAAATCTCCATGGTGCACTGATCACTATTTCAGGACCAGGGGGTGGAGTGCTGGTGGTATAAATGTACATAGTTGGGGGGGGGGGGGAAGGGTGGCGGGAACACACATGATATGCTGGAAGGACAGGCTCCTGGGGGTACTGAGGGGATGAACAGGGACAGATTCCTGCTAGAGTAGGGTATAGATCCTCATTGTGTAAAGGGACAAAACCCTGGAATCTGAACCTTTCATTTCTTATGGGGAGAAAGATCCTTTCAGAGCACTTACATATCTCAGAAACAGGAGGCCTCCCCTTACAGCGGCTGCTGCAACATCGATCCCTCTATTTCCCCCATAAGCAGCAGCTCTTTCTAAAGAGTGGTGGTACAGTGGGTAAAACATTGGGCCTGGAGTCATGAAGACCTGCGTTCAAATCCAGCCTCAGACACTTATTAGCTGTGTGACCCTGGGCAAGTCACTTCAACTCTACTGGCCTCAGTTTCCTCACATGTAAAATGGGAATCATAGTAGCACTTAATTGCTGGGGTTGTTGTAAAGACCAAATGAGATAATCGTTGTGAAGTGTTCAGCACAGCACTTGGCACACAGTACCAATGTATGTATCAATGTATGCTGTATCAATGTTTATGCACCTTCCCCTCCTTTCTCCATCTCCTTCCCAGGCACCATTATGTCCCCAAAGAGAGGGGAACTGAGGCCCACACTTTCTCTCAAAATCTTGACCCCAACTGGGATCTGCGCAGGTTGCTGCTGTAGTATTTTACCTTCAAGTATATTGTCTACATCTTCTATGTACATGAGATTATGATCTGTTGTCTCCTGCATCAGAATAGGGGCGGTCTGAAAGCAGAGACTGGGACTTAGGGCAAGGGAAAGACTTTCTTTGTATTCTCGGAAACAGGCATGTAGAAAGTACTTAATAAATGCTCATCTGATTTGCCTGTCCTGTCCTCCCTTGCTATCCCAGCTTCAACCCTTACTCTCAGCCTCTCAACACTCCCCAAGTCTCCCCCCATGGCCTTGTTTTCCCTGGAGTGAATGGGATTCCAGTGTCTTCACCCAGGAGTCAAGATCACCTTTTCTTGTGTGCAAGCCCACAATGGTGGGATGGGTGTCACTGAGGAAGTATGTCAGGACTGACCCTAATCTCCTGGCCTTGATGCAACTGGAATGGGGGCAGGCATGTGGACTAGAGGAGGGGACAGAGTTGGGGGCCAGTTCTTAGCCAAGGACAGAGAAGAAACTTGAGGGACACCCTGGGCTCCATAGTCAAGGGATAGTTGGCTCTCTCTGATAATCTTAGCATCCAACCCAACGAACTTCAGAGAAAGTCCAAGGTCCTGTTCTAAAGAAAAAGCCTGGCCACTGGATCATAGGGTCACAGACTTAGAGGCAGAAGGATCTTCAGAGGCCATCTCATTTTACAAATGGGGTTAACAGACCCAGAGAAGTCAAATAACTTGTCCCAGGTCACACAAGGAGTATGAGGTAGAGCCAGGATCAAATCCGCTAGTCTCTTCCCACAGGACTTCTCACTGTTATTGCTGTAAAGAAGGAAGAGATCCAGGAAGAGAGAACAGACACTAAATTCTGAGTCACAGCAACCTGGGTTTGAATTCCAATTCTACCATTTATTATCTGTGTGCATCTGGACAAGTCTCAATCTCTCTTAGCCTCTTATACAGGTTGTATGAAGAGGTGTTTTTTCAAAGTCCTTCTCAGACTGAAATCCTATGATCTCTGACTTTACTGAACCACTGAGAAAGGCTTTCTCACTGTCGTCTTCTGACCTGCCGTCCCTGACAAAGCCAGCCCAGAGCATACACCAACACTGCCTTAGAGAGATCAGGCCAGGAAGTTTGTGTTGGAAGAGAATTCAGAGGTTAGTTTTTTGGTTTTTCTTTTGGGGGAAGGGGGATGAAAGGAATTTACCAATACCCCACCAAAATCCCCACATCTTAAAAAAGGCTATTAAGCCTCTTTCTCCTTTCCTTTCCTTTTTTTTTTTTACAGGGTGAGTGTTAATTACTCAGCTTTAACGGCAATGGTCAGCCAAGGATTTTTCAAACAAAGACATGAAAAATTCATGAGTAGAGAAAAACGTTCCCTTTGGGATTCAGTTTCCCAGTAGAATATTTCAGCTCTCCTGTTCCAAAAAGGTGACAAAGCTCAGGGTCCAAGATGGGCCAAGGATGGAGCAGAGGTTAGAAACTGAGGGACTTGATCCAGTGTCTCTGACACAAAGGAGTTCCTGGCTTTCAGAGACCCCTTACTAGGACTCCTGGGGGAACTGTGGAAGGAATACCCCCCTGGGGTGACCCTCTGGGATCAAATCATAGTCCCATTGGGCCCTCCCCTACTCTAGGCTCTCCCAGCAGCTGCAGAAAGGATGTGCTGAGGTGTAGGACATTGCCCCAAAGGCAAAGAAAACTGCAGAAGAATGTCTGGGTTTCAGAGCCACGGTTAAAGAACCCTGAGAGCCAAGGTGAACATCTCTTGAGGTCAGGGGGCAGATTTCAAAGGAGACCCAATGTGAGAAAGGCATGTTGTTGCCCGTGGTTGAAGTTAGTGATTAGATCCTGCTGGGTATAAGGGGGAAAGCCTCTGGGAACAAGTTCTCAGCCCCCACCTCTGCACTAACTTGGGGCAACCAGCAGTCTCTATAAGCGAGCCTATCAGATCAGACTATTGTTCAATGGCAGCTGTAATTAAAGCCCGGGATGTGGGGTCATGAGCTAGGCCAGGATAATATCTGAATCCCAGAGTCACAGCCCCTCTGACTGAAGAGTCAGAAGACACCTCTGACGCTACCGAGTGCAATCCTCTCCATCTTACAGGCTCAACAGTGACCTTCCCAAGGTCAAACAATCAGTTAAGTCCTTTGATTCCAAATACAGTGGTTGTTCCAGGAGATGTCAGCCATAGAAGACATACTGCAAGAGAATAGCTAGCACTCATATAATGCTTTAAGATCTGTAAAATGCTTCCATTTGATCCCATAGAAGTGTTGTCAGCCCAGGGGACAGCGCCAGCTCTTGCTCCGAGTAAATACACAAGTTCAAGGGTCAGGCCAGCAAGAGCTGGTTTTCACATGTCCTGTCAATGAACTGTAGCATGCTGGGAGGCTAGGACATCTAGAAAGTGTGGGACATTTTGAGGGGTGAGAACTTGGCATTGGAGGATTGGGTTCAGACTTTGGGAATATCATCGGCTCTGAACGCAGAGTGTTGCCTCTCCTCCCAACACCTACTTGCCTGATCTCTACTGTTCAGAGAGGAGAATGATTCTGCAAAGTTGTCAGGACAAAAATGTCTTTCCCTTTTAATGTGTTTGAGAAACTCCATGCATAGATAAGCCCTGCTAGGAAGCAAGGTCACCTCTAAGTCAGAGAATACCTGCTAAGGAAAGAAACTGGGTCTAGGCCTGATGACAGGGGACCGTAGTGAGCAGATGGGGACAGGGATGCCTCTTTGGGGACCTCTGAAGAAGACCTCTGGGTTTCTGTAGCCCCAGTCAGTCAGGAGGGTCACAGAGCAAGCCCGCAGGGTCCACTAACAGAGCCACTCGTTAAGTGGGAGTAAAGGGAATGGGAAACAGCCCCAGAATTTACAGTGTCTCGAAGCGGTCTTGGGGATCTACAGCATGAAAGTGAAGTCTGAAGTAAGAAGGCTCAAGCCAGGAAACTGTGTGTAATTGGTGCAGAGGGTGGGGTCTAGAGTGGTTGGGGTGACCCAAAAGTAAAGCTGGGCCCAGACTGAGAGATCCCTACAAAAGCTCCTGCCTCTCCTGTCCAATCCTCCAGCAACTATGTCAGGCAGAAACCAGAAGGTCTGAGCACAAAATTCTGCTCTGTCGAGATATGCTCAGATGCGCAGGGACCAGGGAATGGGCCAGCCCAGGGCAGTGTAGCACCAAAGCTGGGCTTCAGATGTCCATTTATATGGATGGGGACATAAAAGTACAGTAAGTCCTTAGAAAAAGCGAAAGCTCACAAAGCTGAAAGAGATCCTAATCTACAGACTGTGTAAGTAAGTCTGAATAACTGGGAGTGATAGTCATTCAGAGAGATTTACAGCCAGATAGTAGGTCACGCCTTCCTGCCTTCTTTTCCCCCTTCCCTCCTTTCCCTTCCTTCCTTTTTTCTTTCATCCCTCTTTTCCTCCCTCCCGTCTTTCCCTTTTTTCTCTTCCTTTATCCCTTTCCTTCCTTCTTTTCCTCCTTTTCTAATCTTATATTTTATTTTTCCCCAATTATATGTGAAAACAATTTTAACATTCTTCTCAAAATTTTGAGTTCCAAATTCTCTCCCTCTATATCTCCTCAACCCTCAATGAGAAGGCAAGCAATTGGAGAGTTTATACACGTGTACCCATGCAAAACATTTCCATGTAAAATCATTCTGCAAAAGAAAACACAGAAAAAAAAACCCCAAGAAAAATAAAGAAATAATATCTCTGATCTACCTTCAAACTCTACCAGTTCTTTCTCTGAAGATGGATAGCACCTTTCATCATGAGTCCTACAGATTTATCTTAGATTACTGTATTGCTGAGAATAGCTAAGTTATTCATAGTAGATCATCATACAATATTAATGTGATTGCATATAATTTTCTCCTCCTGTTCATTTCACTTTGCATCAGTTGATATAAATCTTTACAGATGTTTCTGAGAGCATCCCACTCATCATTTCTTAAAGCACATTAATATTCCATCACAATCATATACAACTTGTTCAGTCATTCCCCAATTAATGGTCATTCCCTTGATTTCCAATTCTTTGCCCCCACTAAAAGAGCTGTTATAAATATGGCCTTTCCCCTTTTCCTAGATATTTTTGGGATACAGACCTAGCAGTAATATTGCTTGATCCAAGGGCATGAATGGCTTTATAGCCCTTGGGCATAGTTACAAATTGCTCTCAGTATATTTGGTTGCATCAGTATACAACTTTAGCAATAAAGCATTAGTGTTTTAATTTTCCCACATCCCCTCCAATATTTGTCACTTTCCTTTTCTGTCATATCAGCCAACCTGACAGGTGTGAGGTAGGAGCTCGGAGCTGTTTTAATTTGCACTTCTCTCATCAATAGTGATTTAGAGCATTTTTTTCATGACTATAGATAGAAAACTGCCAGTTCATATCCTTTGTCCATTTATCAACTGAGGAATGGCTCCTATTTCTATAAATTTGACTGTATTTGCTTTTGAAAAATGAAGTCTTTATCAGAGAAACTCACTGTAAAAAATGTTTTTTCACAGTAATGACGACCAACTATGCAATTCCCTCCATCCCATTTTTCTCCTGTTTATCTTACTCTCTCCTTTTACCCCAGTCCATTCTTAAAAGTGTTTTGCTTCTGACTTTTACTGCCATCCCTTCTATCAGCCCCACTCCCCCTTCTCTAATCCCCTTCCCTTCCTTCTTTCCTGTATGGTAAGATAGATTTCTACACCCAACTGAGTGTGTATATTATTCCCTCTTTGAGCCAATTTCGATGAGAATAAAGAAGTTCCTTTCCCGGCTTCCCCATTTCCCTGGCACTGTCAAATCTCTTTTAAGCCTCTTTCATGTTAGATAATTTATCCCAGTCTATCTCTTCCTTTTCCCTTCTCCCACTGCATTCTTCTTCCTCAACCTTTTATTTTTTTAGATTATCATACCATCACATTCAACTCACACCTCTCTGCTTTCTGTCTATGTATATGCTTTCTAATTGCCCTAATGATGAGAAAGTTTTTTGGAGTTATAAATATCATTTTCCTGTGTGGCAATATAAACAGTTCAACCTTATCACGTCCCTTATGATTTCTCTTTCCTGTTTACCTTTTTATGCTTCTTTTGCATCTTTTATTTGAAAGTTAAATTTTCTATTCAGCACTGGTCTGTCTTTTGGGCAGGAATGTTTGAAAATCCTCTGTTTCATTGAATATCCATTTTCCCCCCTGAAAAATTATACTCAGTTTTGCTGGATAAGATGATTCTTGGTTGTAATTTTAACCCCCTACAATATCATATTCAAAATCCTCCAATTCTTTAATGTAAAAGCTGCTAAATTCTGTGTTATCCTGACTCTGGCTCCATCACATTTAAATTGTTTTTCTGACTTCTTGTAGTATTTTCTCCTTGATCTGGGAGGTCTGGAACTTGGCTATAATATTCCTGGGAGCTTTCTTTTTGGGATCTCTTTCAGGAGGTGGCTGGTAGATTCTTTCAATTTCTTTTTTACCGTTTGGTTCTAGAATATCAGGGCAGTTTTGCTTGACAATTTCTTGAAAGATGATGTCTAGGCTCTTTTTTTGATCATGACTTTCAGAAAGCCCAAAAATTCTTAAACTCTCTTTCGGATCTATTTTTCAGGTTGGTTGTTTTACAAATGAGATTGCTTACATTTTCTTTTATTTTTTTCATTCTTTTAATTTTGTTTATTTCTTGATATCTCATAAACTCACTTGTAACTTCTATGGAATTATTTTCTTCACTGAGTTTTTGTACCTTCTTTTCCATTTAGCCAGTCTGACTTTTTAAGGCATTCTTCCCTTCACTGGATTTTTGTACCTCTTTTACCATTTGACCCATTCTGTTTTTTTGAATGCTATTTTCTTCAGTATTCTTTAGTGCCTCCTTTACCAAGCTGTTGACTCATTTTTCATGATCTTCTTGCATCATTCTCATTTCTCTTCCCAGTTTTTCCTCTACCTCTTATCTGACTTTCAAAATCCTTTTTGCATTCTTCCATGACCTGAGACCCATCCATATTTTTATTTGAGGCTTTGGATGCAGGAATTTTGACTCTGTTATCTTCTGTTGAGTGTGTGTTTTGTCATACATTAACTTTCTAAGGTCAGATCTTTTTTTCTGCTGTTTGCTCATTTTTCAGCCTATTGCTTGACTATTAACTCTATGCCAGAGTGGGGCTCTGCTTCCCAAGAGGAGGGACACTGTTCCAAGCTCTAGGGTTTTTTTCTGCAGCTCTATTTCAGAAGTACTTCTGGAGACCTGTAAGTTTTTAGCTCTTCCAAGGTGATATGATCTGGGGTGTGGTGTATTTACTACCCTCCTATACTGTGCACTGGTTGTGAGAGACCCCAAGCACTCTTTTCAACCACAGAACTGTGACCAGGGACCCTGCCCCTCTGAGGCCACAAGTCCTGCTATGCTAGTGCATCTCCTCACACTGGGACAAAGAGCAAGAACAGGGATGTAGATCCAAGTATAGGCAGTGCAAGACAGTCCTGCCCCTGGTGCCAGCAAAGGGACCTCTATAAATCTCCTTCCAACCCACTGTCTGATCCCCTTACTGTCTATGGGCTTAAAAGTCTAGGAACCACCACTGGTACCACTGATTCAGTTACCCCAAGACCTTATCCTGGTTTGCTGGGACTCGGTCTATGTTGGTGCAGCCTGTACTCCTCTCTCTCACCCTGGTGCAACAGACCTTTCCTACTCATCTTCTATGTTGTCTTGGGCTGGAAAAGTATCTCAGTCTGTCTTTTTGTGGGTTCTGCCACTCTAGCACTGTCCAGAGTTTTTATTCAAGGGTGTTTGGAGGGACTTAGGGGAGACCCAAGGTGAGTCTTTACTCTACCACTTGGTTTTACCTTTTCTCTCCTTTCTTTCCTCCCTTCTATTACCAATCATTGATTAAGTACTATGTAACCAATCAACAAACATTTATTAAGTTCCAACTATGTGCCAGACACTGTGCCCAATTGCTAGGGAATCACAAAAAAAAAAAAAAAAGTCAAACCAGTTCCTACTCGTGTGTTCTAAATTTAGAACTGGAAGGAACCTTCAAAGTCATCCAGTTCAAGCTCCTCATTTTAAAAATGAGGAAACAAGAGGCCCATGGAGGTGAAAAGTCACTGAGAGAGTTCAGGATTTGAATCCAGGTGACTCAGCACCCCTCCTCCCATACCATATAATCTGTGAGCCCAACATCAAAGTCCTGAATATATGTGTAATTGTATGTGTATAGGGGTATAGCAGTGTAAAGAAAGCAGAAGGAAGGGGGTAACCCCATCTCCCTACTCTGATTTATTTACTCCCAGGACTCCCTATAGCAACATCATCTTGGGTTCCTGAACAATGGTTCAGAGTTTTACAAATTTTGCTCAGCTGGCCTGACCTTTGCAAGAAATATTGGGGGTGGGGGGTGGGAGGCTCGAGAAATGAGCCGGCGCCCTCCTTCCTGGGGAGAATCACGCGTCCTCTCTCCCAACTGCACTCTTGAGCGTGAATCAATTTTCCTTCAGTCGATAACTAGCGCAAAGGTTCTAACCTTCATTTGTGCTCCAAATACTCAATCGGGGATGGAGAGCACACACCAATTAAGCAATTCAGCTAAAATAAGGAGCCAGGAGCAGGCATCTCCTCTGCTGCTGGCCCCCAGGGGACACAGGGTTACTAGCTTGGGGAAAAGGTAATTTATGGAGCTTAATACCGGGCGAAATGTTCTCATGATAATAAGATTGTAAGATCGTTTTTATATCTGGAGTCATGTTGAAAAGGTCATTTCTCATCCTTTTACGCCCACCTAAGTCATATAAATTAGTGCTACTCAAACAGAGCTGAGCATGTTTTCAGCCCAAGTTCTCGCCTCCTCCTCCTCCTCTTCAGTTCTTCTAGGGGGTTGGGTTGAGGAGGAGGCTGGAGGGGCTGCAGGGCCAGACTTTAGGTGAGCTGCTTTGGGGAGGGGGGAGGGCTGAAAGGGTAGCTGGGAGGGCTGCGGGGCCAGCCTCTCTCTAGGAGCTGCCTTAGGTCTCAATGACTTCCCAGAGATAACAAAAATAGAGACAGAAATAGGGGCTAGGCCTAGGATTTCACTGGTTTAGGAGGTCCCAGGGGGAGGAAAACTCCCTCTCTCAGTGCAGGTCAGGTCACCACATTCTCTGTCTTAGAGAGTTGCCTAGAGGTTAAGTGACATGCCCAGGGTCATACAGTATGGACAGGATTTGAACTCATGGTTTTTTGACTTTAAGGCTGCCTGTTTGGTTAAAGTTTGCATAGGATGTTACTCCTTTCAAGGGTACCAGGGAACAGGCGGGTGCCAGACTTAAGGAAGAAACACTACTGTACAAGATCATCATCTTATAACATTGTCTCACTTGAACCCTCCCCCTAAAGGTGGGCACTGGCAATAGCAGTTGGTAGAGAGGGCCAATATGGTGGT
Source organism: Potorous gilbertii (assembly GCA_028658325.1). Lineage (NCBI taxonomy): Eukaryota > Metazoa > Chordata > Mammalia > Diprotodontia > Potoroidae > Potorous > Potorous gilbertii. The sequence continues at coordinate 210,373,017 of CM053773.1, forward strand.
CCAGGTGAATGGAAGGGTCCCAGATGCAGAACTGAAGAGATCACTCAAAGTCACCAAGTCCAATACCCTCCATCACTTTACAGAACAGGTTACCAGGTCTCACAGAAATTAAGGGACTTTAACTCAAAGTCAGAGGAGCAGTAAGCACCCAGGCTGGGATTCGAACCCAGGTCCTTGGACACCAAGTCCATTTCTATCTTCTGAATCCAAGGATATTAAACAATTAGGGGTCCTACCCAAGGTCTCTCTACTCCCAGGATTCTGCTATCAGCCCACATCCAAAGGAGAGTAGGTAGGGTCCACAGGAGGCTTCTCCTTTCTTACTCAACTGAATGTAGTGGGAAGACCTCTAGATTGGGGGCATCAGAGAAGTAGGCTTGAATAGGGGCTCTACTGTTGATCAGCTATGTGATCGTGGACAAGTGACCTCAACACCTTTGGACTTCATTCCCTCAATGGAAATGGAGGGTGAGACTGAGGTTTTCTCAGGTCCCAAGGAATTTTACATACTAAAAAGGTCTTGTAACTAAAGGTGCAAATGCTTTTTAACTCCTTCTCTTTTTCTTCTACTGGTGAAGAACAGTGATTTTATTTCTCCTAAAATCAAAACCAAAACATCATACAAGAGTTTTGCATCTCACCCACCCACATCACATATTCCCCCTCTTCCTCCAACTAGAAGTAGAGCTTAGTGAGGGCAGAAGCTTCATTTCTCTTGACAGGAAGGACGCTGACAAGCTGGACAATCAAATGACAAAGATGGTGCCATGAAGAGGTCATCTGAAGGGAAAAGGGACCTGGAGAACGCCTCGCTCTGCCATTTAAAACCCTCTATAACCGGGCTTGGGCAGACATTTCCACCATTATTGCTTCCATTATTTATTCTATATTATTATTAATTATTCTGTACCATTCCCCTTGTTGCTGTTCTGTCGTTTAGTGGTGTCTGACTCTTCATGACCCCATCTGGGGTTTTCTTGGCAAAGATACTGGAGTAGTTGGCCATTTCTTTCTCCAGCTTATTTACAGATGAGAAAACTGAGGCAAAGAGGGTTAAATGACTTGCCCAGGGTCACACAGCTAGGAAGTGTCTGGGGCTGGATTTGAGCTCAGGTCTTTCTGACTCCAGGACCAGTGACCTGTGTCACCAAGATGTCTATCACTCCCTATGGGCCTCATTCCTTTAAAATGATGAGTGTGCTAGCTGTTCTCTGACCATGGCAATTCACTTCATACCCCGGAGGGTCTGACATCTCTGGGAGGCAAGTCCTCCTCATCTGAGCTTCCCTCAAGGCACATGGCTCAGATCCCAAGGCTGTTCTGAGCACCCTGGTCACTACAGTCCTCCTCTTGACATCACCCTTTATTACTTCGTACACACACACACACACACACACACACACACACACACGCACGCACGCACATGCACACATGCATGCGCACACACACACACACACACACACACACACACACACACTCTCTCTCTCTCTCTCTCTCTCTCTCTCTCTCTCTCTCTCTCTCTCTCTCCCAGGAAGCCCATCAAGGAAGGGATTCTTACATTTTCCTCTTTGCACCCCTCCAGAACCTAGAGGAGTGCCTTGCACAGAGCAGATACTTGATAAATGCTGACCTGAACTTGGGGGTAGGGGACAGTTTGTCCCTAAAGGCAGGAGGGAACAGAATCTTGCAAAAACATAGATTTGGATCCTAGAACAAGGCGGGGTGGAGGCGGGGACGGGACCCTGTCAGAATGTCACCATGACATAGATTTGGTCTCCATGTAAGATGACATTTCCCGAAGACAAGAGCTATCTACAAGTCCAATGGGCTGCCTGGGGAGGTAATAATGTTAATGGCACTTTTCAAGCAAAGGAAGGCTGGATGACCATGTATTGGGGACGCTGATTCTGGGGCCTGTGACTAAGTGAGGCAGTGCCCTAAATGCATTAAGTGACAAAGTTATACACCAGCAGGAGAATACTTTCTTTTCTATTTTCTCCCTCCATGGTTGCCTTTTGTTTTAATGGGATAAGCATGTGGGTCTCCACTGCTAGGAGACCACAACACTGACTCTTGGTTCCCTTCCTGAATCCCTGACCAAAATAGATTTTTTAAAAATCCCCACCTGCCAGATTTTCCCACTGATCTGCACCATCTTCTGCATGAGTAGACCCACATGCCAGCTTGCCAAGACCCAGGGCAGGTACGCAGTAAACACCTCCTGCTCCTGGTAACGTGTCATGTCTGAGTTTGTGATACTGGACCTAACTGATGAAGTGATCCAGCTCTGGAATCAGCTGGGGAGGTCTGCAGGAAAAAGCCAAAGATTTCCCTTGGGCCCCCATCTGGCTCCTTGGTATCCCTCAGAGCTCCCTTTTCCTTGCAATCAATCTGCTGGTTACAGATGCAGAAGACCTAGGTTCGTATCTAACCTCTGGTGATTATCTGTGAAAACCCTGAGCAAATTCCTGTATTCCCTGGGCCTCAGTTTCTTTTATCTGTTGAACAGTTGAACTAAATGGACTTGGAGGTCCCTTCCCTGTCATTATATATAATCTTATAATTGTGACTCTTTAATATGATCTGGGGACCCATGGGAGCTCCTAGGATCCTTTTAGGGAGTCTATGAGATCAAAACTATCTTCATCATAATATTAAGACATTCTAATTTCTGATATGGTAAAGATCAACAGATATAGCCCAGATAAACAATGCTCCATGGGGAGGCTGCAATAACTCTCAAGAGTGTAATGAGGCCTTGAGAACAAAATGTTTGCCATAATCCACCCAATACAAGTGCTGAAAAGAAGAAAGAGGGCTAGACTCAGAGACCCTGGGTTGGAATCCTAGCTCTGTTTTTCTAGTCTAATCCTGGGTACATTACTATATCTTTGAGGGCCTCAGTGTCCTCATCTGTAAAATGGGAGATACAGGTATTACAGGAGTCAGCGTGACAGACTCCAGGTCTATCTGACTCTGGCACTGACATGTTGTGTGCTATCAGCTGCTTCTCTGGGCCTCACCTTTCCTAGCTGTAAAATTCCAGGATTAGCCTTTCTGGCAGACTCTCCTCTACGATTCTCTTTTAAAAATTTCACCAAGTCCCCATTGAATGTGCTCCTCAGAGTCCTGTTTGGCCTCTGCTGCTGCACTCAGGGGGCTCCTCTGTCCTCGTCACGCTCCAGGCTTTCAAAGACATCCCTTTCCCTGGGATGCCTCCTGTAACTGCCAGTTAACACACCGCAGGGAGCTGTTTCTAGAGTCTGGTCTTTCTGATCCTGGGCACGATGTGTGCTGGGTATCCAATAATACTCTGAAGGCTCCCTGTGGGTCACTGACTTTTAAAATTCTACCCATCAGCTTTTCCTCCTTTCCTCAGATTGGGGAAACGGGTGAGGGATTTCTGGGGGCCCAGTCCCATCTCCTTCCTCCCCAGGATCCTAGATCTAGAGGGACTGAATCCAACCCTCTCATTTTACAGATGAGAAAAGTGAGGTCTAGGCAGCTTAATAAAGTGTTTGCCCACGGTCATACTGGCAGTGTCAGGGAGTCTTACACGGTATGCCCTGCCCAGAATTGAGAGCCCCCAGGGAGTCATCTTGTGTTTGCTGGGAACAAGAGAGAGGCAGAATGCTTAGAACTACAGCAGTGTTGGTGTCTCAGGACAGCAGCCCAAGCTAATCTTCCTTCCACACACTATCCAAGTGAGAATCCTTTACCTGCCTGGGCCTCAGTTTCCTCATCTATCAAAGGAGGGGTTTTGCTGGGATCCTTTTCCAGTGTTAAATCTATTAACACTTTGTCCAAGTTGCTCATTTAACAGATAAGGAAACCGAGGCCCTAAGTGGTTACATGGCTTAACCCGAGGCAAAAGAGGGGCAGAGGGATGATTTGAACCCGGGTCCTGACTCTAGATTCATGCTCTTTTCCTCTTCCTCTGGCTCCCTGCAAAAGTGGCAGGGAAGCTGGACCTGGGTCAGTTTGAATCCCATGAGAAGTACCCCTCCATATCTAGTACCTCTCCATCTTAGAACCTGATCCCACCAGGTCCCAGAAACCTCCAAATGCTGGTTTTCAAGGATGGGGGACAGTGAGGACAGCAGAGGAGTCCTGCCCTCTGGGCCTCTGATCAGGGGAAGAGAGACGCATCTAGGTAGCCAGCCCTGGACTGGGATCTACCTGCCTCGCAAGCTCTCAGGATCAGGGACGGCCAATATCAAGAGACCCCAGAGGCCATCTAACTCAACCTTCTCATGTTACAGCTGAGGAAATTAAGGCCCAGAGAGAAGGAAAGTGATCTGCTGAAAGGAACACAGGTAGTAAGCAACAGAGGGAGAATTCGGACCAAGGTCCTACGGTTTCCACTGTGTATGGGATGGATGGACAGTAAGCATTGTTAAGGGCTTATTATGTGTCAGGTGCCTCACAATAATCCTGGCAGGGAGGTGTAATTATTACTTCCATTTTACAGATGGGGAAACTGAGGCAGAAGTGAAATGACTCGTGCCCAAATCGTGCCAACTAGTAAGTATCTGAGCTCATACTTGAACCCAAGTCTTCCTGAGTCCAAGTGCAGGGATCTGCTCACTGGGCCACCATTAGATGTGATCACAAGATCATTAGAGGTGGGAGGGCCTCTGAAGGCCACCTAACTCCCTCTCCTTACAGATGAAGAAGCTGAGGGGTGGAGGGGAATGAAATGACTTGCCCAAGGTGATACAGGTACTAAATAACAGCAGAGATTCAAACCCAGGTCTTCTTGGTTCTGGATCCATCACTCTTCCCCACTGTGAATGACACAGAAGGAGAAAGCAAAAATTCACCGGATTTGTAGTCCAAGGACCTGGGTTCTTGTCTCATCTCTGCAAGTTAACTGGGCTGGCTGTGGGCATAATCTGTTTCCTCATCTGTGTAATGAGGGGTTGAACTAGATGTTGTCTAAGGATCTAATGCGCCATCCTCCAGTTCTGACAAATACCAGCCAGGAAACCCCCATGGACCTTGCTCTCCTCTCCCAGGGCCATCCTGTCTTCCTGCCCTCATTCTCTCTCCCTCCCACCCCAAACCTGACCCAGTGGCCCAGGACTGGGCAGGAATCATAGTCAAAGGCTGATGAATTATGCACAATCGCTAGGACAGCATATCATGAAAATTCCATTCTTGTTTACTCAGCTAATTCACTTTTTATGAGTGTTTAGGCTTTAAAGCAAAACAAAGCACTAATTACCCAATTAACGAGCAATTAAGTTACTGCCGCCTAATAGCCTGTACAGTGGCTGCCTTTATGAGTCTGATGGTGAGTTAGAGACCCATTAAACAAATTTATACACAGCTGTAGCAAGTGGTACACATACAGCAACGTGGCGTTTTGTTACATGTGGATGTGTGTGAGGCTGGTCTGCCATGGGACTCTGCAGACCCATGGCTCTAAGGTGTGGGGGAAGGGAAAGGGGCAGGAGGGGTTTCCCTACCCCCTCAGCTCACAAAATCATTCCCAGAGCTACTGTTAGGCTGGGACAGGGAGAACTTAGAACCTCCAACCGCCTAAAGAAAGGGGAACAGCTCTCTCCATGGAGATGCGGGCCTTGTCTTGTCTGGCAAGGACCCAGAGGCTCCTCTGACTCCCCAGGGGCCCACCGTGGGAAGCTCGTTTTCAAGGGTCTCGGGAAACCACAATGAGTCATCCTGCATCAAACATATCTTTCGGGCTCTGTGTTCATGGCTGAGGTGTTCCTCCTTCCCTTCCCAAAGCCTAGGCTTCTGTGATGGAGCAGAGAGAGAGCTGGCCTCAGAGTCTGGTAGAACTTGGGCTCAAGTCTTGGCAGTGGAGCAGGAGGCAAACACCTTAATTTCTCCCTGCCTCAGGGTAACTCTCAGAAGACGCATGGCAGAACCACAGGTTTAGTCTAATGGTGATAGCAAGACTTCAGGGAAATTACCCAGAGAGCCAGGGGAAGGACTTCTGCCCTTCTGCTATTTGGGTGGCTCAACCTCTGAAAGAGAAAGTTCCCCCATCAACAATGGTTTCTTTGCACTGGTGCTTCTACTTGCTGACCGACTAACTGATTTGGAGAGTCAGGAGGGGAGGCCTTCAGCACCTCAAAAGCCTATAGTTTGGTCCTGTAGAACTCTGGGCAACAGGATCCTGCCAGGCTCACTCCTTAGAGATTTGGAGACAATCTCAAGTGAGGGGATCTGATGTCAAACACTGGCTCTTCCTTACCCTTGGGTCAAAACATTTCACCCCAATTTTCACAATGGAGATAATATAAAACCATTTGTATATCTTGACAATTTCTGTTTGCTTTAGATTAGATCAGAAGCCCTAACCCTAGACAGACTCTGTCTTTGCATCTCTTTGCTTAGCACAGAGCCTAGCACACAGCAGGAGCTTAATAAATGCCCACACTTTCTCATTGTAAACCTTAAAGAGCTCGATAAATGCTGTAGTCATCATCTATAAAACTGCATGGTTGGGCTGGATGACCTCTAAGATATTGCTCAGCTTTCAATCAACAATGTTGTGAACCTATGTGGGGAGAATAAACGGGTCAAGCACAGTGTGTAAAGGATCATGTTCTAGTCCCAGGTGCTAAAGATGGCAAAGGAGCCCTATTCAAGGAAGCTGGGGAGGCTAACCCTGTTAGCGAGGTTGCCCTGTTTCTGGGACAGTTCAGAGTCTAGAGCTAACTTTCTAAAGGAGTTTCTGCCATCTGTATGGAAAGCAGACGGGAGAGGATCAGCCGTGCTTCCCTCCCTAAGCCATCTGCGTCCTGTTCCCCACCTCTGGGGACCCTTGGAAATGCCCCGGGGCAGAGAAGCATCGAACTATCTAACCCAAGCAAGTTTCTCTCCTGCTGCCTAGGCACCTGGTCCTCATCCACAGTCCTGGGGGCAGACAACTTTCCTCAGAATCTCCATCCCCCTACCCCTCAAGCAGGGAGCGCCTCCAAACTAACCCGGACAGAGCAACTACCATCTGGTCTCCATTACAGGGTCTCTGTCTGGAAGAGCCGGCCTGGCCTGGCCAAGAGCTCAGCATTGTTCTGATTTTCAGACGTCGCTTCAAAGAGTGTCAGATCTCCAACTCAATATCCTTTTTCTCATTAGCGCTCCTCCCGTGCAGCCCTTCCAGGACGGTAATAATTAATGAGTCTGTGTCAGGAAATGAATAAAAGATGGCTCAGATGCTCCCCCGTACAGGGCTGACCTTTCGCAGAGTCGACTGTATTAATACATCCTTGGGTTGTCAGCCTCAGAGAGCTAACTGCCTTATGAATTATTTATCAACACAAAAAGTCTTAACCAGAAACAGTGTTAACATTAATTTCTAACCCTCTGTGTCACAGCAAACCCTGCCTGCACTGCATAATTGAATTTTGGTTGGAGACTAGCGAATTGCAGCCCCCGCCACCCAGTGGTGGTGGGCAGCGAGGTGGCTGCTTTGGAGAGCCTGGCAATGTGCCTCTTTTCACATCTGGGCATCCATCACTGGCCAGTTCTGACATCACCAATGTGGAAGGTACCATCTACCCATTTGTTTGCCCAAGGTTGAAGGACTATACGGCTCTGTGGATCCTCTCCCCCGTTGCTCTCTAGGCCTCCAGGGGCCCTTCTGCTACCCCTTCCCCATACCAGGCATCAGGCTTTGTTTTTCTTCTCCATTTTAACCCCTTCTCCTGATTGTGGTCAGCCCCTCTTTGCCCTGGGTAGATCTCTTTTCATCCTGGCCCTCAGCCCTCAGCTTCTTTCCTCCTCTTCCTTAGGACTCAGCACCTCTCTGCATACCATGAGGGGTTCTGTCAATGTATCAATGAATGTGACTGGCCTCTACCTAGGGCCTAGTCACCTGCTTCTGTATGCAGAAGGACTGTTGACCACTGATCCATAGAAAGCTACACGGAAATTCTCCCCCTATTCCCCACCCAGACCAGGAGAGCCCTCTGGGCTGGAAGGTCCAATGTGGGAACCACCTTTTTCACATGCGCTCTGCCCTCCTATTTTGTGGAGTGCCCCTGGAGACTGTGCAGGTCACAGGAAAGAGGTCTGAGGATGACGGCTGGGCTGGGCCCAAACCCCAAGCTAGGCCGGAGAGGCAAAAGGCTAAGGACAACTCAGGGATGTCACTTTTTTCCCTGAAGACCTCAGTGAACTCCCACGCCATCGCTGCCAAGGACTTTCTGTCTGTGGTGAGAATGATGTGAATCAGTTCTGCCTTTGCATCTCTCCCTTTGGATTTGGGCTGAGCTGCTAAAAGATGGTCTGTGGGGCTTTCTTGGAAAAACCAGGCATCTATCTGTCTGCCCAGCAGTGAGGAAGCACCTTAGTGACCTAGCCAAGCACAGACTGTTCCAGTTACTGGGCTGTGTGTACGAAGTGTCTCCTCCCTCCACGTGAGTCCAATTATCCGCCTTTGTTTCTTAACAAAAGGGGCTGTGTTCAGACTCATCTGGCTTTAATCATCTCTCAGGAGGAGCCTCAAACAGCCACCTGGGTACACCTTTATGACAGTATGAGGCATGCCTGGGGCTGGGGGTGGGGGAAGGGAAGGAGAAAGATCCCAGTCCAAAAGGCCAATGGGGGAAGGGCTTTGGAAGAAAACTGTTCTCTGGAGGAAGCAGACCGATTTAAGGACAGATCTGCGAATAGTCTAACACCCCAGGACATTAACACTGAACGAGGATCACTGACGCTGGTCGATCTTGACACTGACTGGATAATGTCCCCAAACTACTGGATTGAGCCAAATTTTATACTGGCGCTATAGATGTCCAATCTCCATAATGACGAAGGTCTGATTAATTCCCATGCTAATCAATGTCTCTGGTATTCAATGCTGACACTAATCATGACATCTGGCCAGTCAGGACACTGATCAGTCTAATCACTTCTCCCTTTGGCCACTGCCTCTGTAGATAATCCCTACAGTGCCCTAGATTGCTGATCTATGCCCAGATTTAACACTGTTTCTGGTAATTCTCATACTTGCCAACATCTAAAGCCAATCCTCACACTAGTTCATCCATGCTTCCAGACAATTCCTATGCTGTTATCTCCACAAACTGATGATACCTCTTCCCTCCCATCCTAAAAGTGGCCCATATCTCCATCCAGTGCTCACCCCTGACTGACATCTCTAGCTAATCTCCAAGAGAACAGAGAACTCTAGCTAAACCCCACATGTACCAACACCTTCAGTCAATTCCCACTTTGACTAATGTCACTGAGAAAGTTGAGAAAGTTGGGTCTATGACAAGACAGCAAATCTCTGGGTTTCAGTTCTAGTTAAAATCTGACTTGCCCATAGCCTGTTTCTGATACAGTCTGGTCCTGGGATAATCTGCACAGGTTTTTCCAGTGAAGCCACAATGACTACAATCACCACATCTGTCCCAGGCTCAGTCTAGCTCTGGCTCTAACACCTTGATACAACCTCAGGTAAAAAGTCAATCTCTTGCTTAGGCGTAAGTTCCTCACGTAAGCACTGGTGAGCATAAAAGCAGATGCTCTTGAGGACCCAGTGTGCATCTCTGGTCACACTGGTATATTTCAACCCAAAGCTCAGGTGATCACACCCATGAGCACCCATAATGAATCCAATTTCACAAGTGTATATGCGTTACAAGGAAGGATTCTAGTCTAGCTAACCCTTCTCTGGATCACAGTGATTATCTTTCAAAATAGAGGGAAAACATTTTCACATAGACACAGATATGCTAAGGAAGACTTATGCAGAAAAACATACATATATACAGTCACACACATGTACACACGTGCGCGTGCACACACATACACACACAAGCAGATCCAAGTACAGATGAAGGCAATATACACACAATAATGCCATCAAGGGGAACCAGAATGCCCCATTTTACAGATGGGGACATTGAGTCAAACAGAGATGATGTCACTCACCCACAGTGACACAATCTGCTAAATCTTAGAGGCAGGATTTGAACCCCAGCTTTTCCTGATTCCAAATCACTTACCAAATCTTGCCTAACATTGAGAGGTGTCTTTTTTTATGTGAAACCTGCCCCCCCCCATATAAAGAGCTCCCCAAGGGCAGAGCACAAGTTTGTCTCTTCCTGTCTCCCCAATACTGGAAGCTCCCGGAGGGCAGGGTCTGAATCTGCTCCCCTTTCTGCCCAAGACACTGATTTCCCCGGTCAGTTCTTTTGATTTCCCCAGACGGAGAGAGGAAGGGAGGCCCACTGTGTGAGGCCTGCTGGCAAACACCAGCTTTTGTGGTGAATGTTTCTGAGAATTCAGAGGCCACCAGATGACAAGCCGTCAACCTCATCAGGGTACAGAAGACCACGCATGGTTTTGTGTACTCTGTGTGAGTGTGTGCCTCACTGGTTTTTTCTGTTGTTAAAAATTTTTTTTCCAGATGGGACTCACCCATGATCTCACTGTTATAGGAAATCTCAATGAGGAAGCTCCCTGTTCCAAGGGAGGCCGGTATCTCTCTGTAACTTAGAAGCCTGTGGCACTGAGGGATTAGGTGACTTGTCCAAAGTGACACAGTCACAGGTTATGTTGGAGACAGGATTGAACCCTGGTCTTCCTGACTCCCTGGACCTCTCTCTATCCACTACCCTATGCTGCTTCTCTTCTTGGAGGGTAGGAAAGATCACCCACATTCATTAGTGGCTGAACACTGGTCTTGGACACCAGAACTCGACTCTGAATATTAGCTCCAGTCACTAGTCAGGATACCAATGATGAACACTAACCTAGATGTTAGACACCAGACCCCTTGCTACCCTCCTATGCCACCACAGTGTTCAATCCTGGCCCCAGGCCTCACTCCTGAACACTAGTCTAGATGCCAGCCTAAAGTTCCAATGCTAAACACCAACCTGAATCCTGCCCTGAGTTTCAGGCACCAGCTTGGGCACCACCCCTTGAAACTAGGGCCACAGTCAGGATGGAGAGGTTGCTCTCCCTCCCCTGAGTGCTCATGTCTCACAACATGTCAATGTGGGTCTTTCATCATCCTGGGAAAGGACTTTGGTAGCTTGTTTACAAGCTAAATGAAAAGTTGTGTAAAACACCTGGAGCCACAATCTATCTCCCACAGGCATCGCTGGGAGGGAATCAGGTGCTTCCAGCATCCCGCACCTGAACCACTTACAATTTGGAGGATGCTCTGTTAGCCTGGCTGCCCACCTAGAGGTCAATTCTTAGGGAGTATATGTGATAGGTAAGGGGTCACAGTGTGTACTCCTCAGGGAAAATGATTTTCTTTAATGCCTGCTTGTCTTCTTCTAATTTCTTCATCAAGAATTACGCTGATAAGTACATAGAAGATTTTTTTGGGTTTCTTTTCATTTAATTTTTCAATTTTAAAAATATTCCTTTTCCAATAGAGAAAAAAGAAAAGAAAAACAAAAAAAGCCCCTACACACTGTCAAGTAAAGCAAATTCCTGAATTGGCCATATTAAAAAAAAATCTCATAAAGATTTAATAGAGATGGGAGAAATAGGCACATGGGTCAATAGATACTAATGACTTTTTGGGAAAATTTGTTCCATTATCTTTTCTGTTTCTTTAGGGTGTCTTTAAAATCAGTCCTTAGTGAATGCTGAAAACTAGCTTTACATGTAATTGAAAAAATGCTCTTAAGTGGAAAAATAATAAAATAAAATTATAAAAAAAAATAAAATTAATCTTTGAGTGTCTTTCAAACTATGTCCCCTCCAACATGGCTTTCCCCTTTCTTCAGTTAGGTCCAGCTTCATTTCACGGTTTTAACGTCACTGACAATGATAATATCACTACTCATACAGTTGCACATCTGTTCCAATTCCCATCTATTTGTTGACCCCCATATAGCTTCACTGAGAAATACTCACGGGGATATTTGGCTTAGCCGAATCTCACATCAAGCCTTTTGCAGACTCACTGTTTACTATTTTCCATTACTCTGATCTTTGTCCCTTCTCCTCTGTAATACTTTATAAATGACACCTGTATTCTAAACTGGTGCTAGATTATTACCAAGTCTCTCCACTCTGCATGAACACTGGACATTTGCTGGCTTAGGCAACTGTTGTAGATGAGTCAAACATCTCTTAGAAATGGTAACCTTCAGGATGTGTTGGTGCTTTTATCCATTTTTCATTTTTTTATCCATTTTTAATACCCATATCCATTGTTTAGCAGCACCAGCTTGTTTAAATAAGTTGGGAGTGGAATTAGTGTAACTTCACAAGCATTAAACTTGACCCCTTTTGACTGAACATATACCATAATGCTAAAGTGATTCCTACGCTGGTAACTTTCTCCCTTTTTTCAGGTGATGCGAGTCAGTGCTCACCAATTTTAGCACCTCTCATCTCTTATGTTGATGAAAGTATTCATGAACTACAGGTGTGAGAGTTTTCAATTTAATTCAATTCCACCAAGATCTATCAAGTCCCACTATGTGAAGTACTAGACAACTACAAGACAAAGACAATGATGAAACAGTTGTTACCCTTTAAGAAGTTTTTTTGCAACTGCAGGAGGGACCGGGGCTTACATTTTTACATTCCATAAGCCTCTGGTCCCCTTCATTTTTGAATCACAAACTATATTTTCCAATTTTTAAAATTCTAGCCATGCTTTCCAATATCTATCTTCATGCTGAAGTCACTCAGGATGAGAAATTCTCTACTTTTCCATGCTTAAAAAACATCAAACACCTTGGGGGAACAGAACCTACAACTCTTTGTGGTGGTCCCTTACCCAATCTTATTAGGAACACTTCAAGGCATTGTGATCACATGTACCATGAAATGATGTTTCTCTTGTAAACCTTGGGCACCCAAAGCAATAAAAAGAGAAGAAACAACTCCTTTATCCATCCCTAACCTGGCTCTTTGATTCCAAAATCTACCATTCTTTCCATTGCCCCCCTCTGCCTCCCAATGGTGAAACGAGGGGGTTGGACATCATCTCCTTGCTAAATGTCCTGCCAGCTCCCAATCCATGACCTTTCTGATCCTTCCTATGTAGCAGCCTCTTTTATTTCATCTGCAGCCATTTCTAGCCAGAACATTGCTATCAGCATGGTTCAGCATCTCCTGTAGTATATAAACTCATTTCATACATAGCAAAAAACAATTTAAAACCCTCAAAAATTAACCTTCATAGATAGTCTCAAATGGAATCAGCCCTCACACCCTCTGACTTCTTTCCCACCATTCCGTTGCCATCACTGCAAAGGCAGGTGACAATTGTATCAGTCTAGGGTCCTTCTGTAATCTTGTCTGTCCACGTGTCACTTCAGACAAAGAAGGTGTCACTTTCATGACCAGTCTGCTGGTGGTGAGCCTCTCTATCTGTGTCTAGGGTGGCTCCTGGATACAGACATCATGTCAAGGCTTAGGTTACACGCAGGGATAGTCTTCAAGAATCTAGAATTACTTCCATGCTTCAATGAGTCACTAGGAGGAGGACCTTTATGATCAAAATATCTTTAGCTAAAAAGTGACAGGCTCTCTCTTGGTCTCTTCCCTTCCCCCCTTCTCAAAAGCAGGGTAGCTAGTAATTTCTTGAGTTGCCTTAATGATAAAAGGTCATGGAATCATTAGCTTGGGAAACTTGTGATCTTATTCTCATCAGTAAAGAGGCACTGTTTACTGGGGTGTAAATGATGGGATGATGGGAACCTGGGGTGCAAGCGGACACTCCATCTTTGAATTTGTGGTAGAGGAAGCTGGACCAAGTCTGACATGGACCACAGACAGGTTTTGGGAGAGTTAATTTGAAAGGTTCTGAGGAAAGGATCTACGGTGGCCCATGGCCTGAAACTCTTTGAGCAAAATCATCCTACAAAGGCTAGAAAGCTCTCCTTTGAACAAATGAATACCTGGACACACTACAAGAAGGAATTAGCTAAATGGAATAAGATCATATGTTTAGAACCACAATGTTGTCCAATCTGTCAAATCCAATCTCTTCAATTTATGGATGAGGTCACGCAGGTCCTAAGTATCAGAGTGGGGTCTGAAGCATTTCTTTCTACAATAACACACTGGGTCTAAACAGGAAGCTCATTAACCAACTTAGACTGTAAAAAAAGATCAAGAAGACACATGATAAAAAGCAAGGGTGTTCTAAACTCTGCGGCTGTTCACAAGAGTCATGGGTCATTCAGATGGGCATAGAGAGGTTCTCGTTAAATCCCAAAGTGCAATCCAAGGAGAGAAAGTGCTGCTTTTTAACCTCTATTTAGAATAAGGGTTCTTAACCTGGAATAAAGATTTCAGAGTCTGTGAACCAGGGTGGAAAAGAAATTATATCTTTATTCTTGCGAAGCTCTAGCTGAAATTTAGCATTTCCTTCCATTAGGAGGGTAGGCAACAAAACATGATTCTGAGAAAAGGCCCACAGATTTTCTCAGACAGCAGGTCCAGGATACAGCCAAGGTCAAAAACTCCTGATTTGGAGCAATTAAACACACTGAGGAACTGAGGGAAGCTGGGTGTTTGTGACACAGTTTTTGGACAAGTTGATTCACCATGATGGCTAAGATCACCAATGACTCCTAACAGTCTGTCAATTATTGCCTGGCCGCAGATCGCACACCAAAAAGAAATACTGAAATATAGTATGTGTGTATCTATGTGTTTATAAATGCAGTGTGTATGTTTCTGTGGATATATCTGTTTCTATGCATGCTTGTTGATGTTTCTCTATGTATGAATGCATTTTCTGTGTTACCTATAAGTATATAAGCATATTTTGTGGGGTACACACCCATAGGAAATGGATATGACTTGGAGGAAGTAGTCTGACAGGTAGAGAGAAAAAAGTACCAAGGAGAAGAGAGTGATCAGCTGTGTCAGAGACTGCAGAGATGTCAAGGAGAATGAGGACTGAGAAAAAGTCACTGGATTTGGCAACTAAGAGATTACTAGTACCTTTGGGGGATAAAGTGCTTAATTCCAAGTCTAGTGCTTGATCCATTATGCCAGGCTGCCTCTTACACAAAGGGGCTTTTAACCTGGTACCTAAGAACTTAAGAGAAAAAACAACTAACTTTGATAACTATATTTCAAGATAATTGGTTTTCTTTGCAATTTGCTTTATTTTATTTTGTACATTTGTGCAAAACATGACTCTATTCCAAAGACTACGAGATTGCCAGAGAGACACAAAAAAAGGTTAAGACCCTCTGCACTAGGGGATGTCGCTGAAGATCCCAGACATGCTATGGGTGAGAAACATCTTCATAACTTGGAAAGGATTCTCAATATAATCACCCTCCATACACAGGAACGCACACACAATCACTCTCTGCCACACTCATATTTGATATATACATGGACAACTACACACACACACACACACACACACACACACACACACACACACACACACGCACTCTTCCCATGCATGTATGGGCACCTACTCTATCATATTCATGTCTCTACTGTTATACAAGAACCTCTTTGTATGGGCATGTATGGGCACCTACTCTATCATATTCATGTCTCTACTGTTATACAAGAACCTCTTTGTATGGACATGTATGGGCACCTACTCTCTCTATCATATTCATG
Organism: Potorous gilbertii; assembly: GCA_028658325.1. Lineage (NCBI taxonomy): Eukaryota > Metazoa > Chordata > Mammalia > Diprotodontia > Potoroidae > Potorous > Potorous gilbertii. The sequence goes on from CM053773.1 coordinate 210,388,575, forward strand.
TCTCTACTGTTATACAAGAACCTCTTTTAGGGCTGGGGCTCAGGGGCAACCTCAGACTTATCAGACTATTGTTATCACCTCCTTGTCCTCCCTATCTCGCACCCCTCCCACCTCCAAGACGCGGGGCTGCTGGCCATCTGTGATAAACCTCCTTCAGCCTCCTCTGGTGATGCCGCAGGCCTGACACCACCTCCTGCCGGCGCCGTGATCAATCCAGGTATGACAACGTAAAGGTCAGAGCCTGAGCATGGGCTCCCCTGCCCGTGGAGAACGCTCTGACTTATTTTTATCTCTTCTCCAGAAATTACTGCAGCAATGAGGATGGCGGTGCAGCTCGGGAGCAGAGTAATGGACGCTGTAAACCTGCCTCATAAAAGCGGCCTCCGAGCACGCGGCGGGCGGGTCAGGCGAGCAGGGAACATTTCATTAAAAACGCCCCTTCCTGCCAGCCCAGGAGAGGCGTAAAACTAATCATATAAAATGGCTGAGCGATGCCATTAACGAGCATTAATATTTTAAAGCTTTAATAGTACAACAGAGCTGGGCTGTTATATCAGAATTATACAACCTTATTAGACAGCACACTTGGCTGGCCTGTCACTGGCCTGCTCTGAGAAAACAGTAACGGTCAGATCTGAACCCTCCTGTGACACACGAGGATATCTGAACCTCTTGAACTGTCTTTAGAAAACTTCAGGGTGTCTAGGACTCTAGGGTCATCGCAGAGAAAGACAAGACTAACTGGGTCTTCCAAATCTTCCTCTGAAAGCACAAGAATGTAAGGGGCCTTCTGTTTTCTCCTCTGGAAACATGAAGTTGTAAGGGCCTTTGGAGTCTTTCTTTGGGAACACAGGAGTGTCTAGGGTCTAGACTCTAGGCCTTCCCTCAAAACAGGAGACTGGGTCTTCCAAATCTTTCATTGAGGACACAGGGAGCCTGGATCTTCCCAAGTTCTCCCCAAGAAACCTGGAGGGTTTCTTGTCCTTCCCTAGAAAAATAAGCATGTCCCACCTGTCAAGGTACCTGGAAATAGGAAGGTAACTAGGCCTAGAAAGTTCACACCAGAAGCAGTCAGGACAATTAACCTAGGGTACAACTGCCAACAACGTAGATCAAAAATGGATGGATGGTGGGTACAGGCAGGGCCTTACTCCTCACAGACAAAGGTCTGCTACAATGCCCATCAAGACTCTGATCAGACCCCAACTGGGATACAATATTTACTTCTGGGTGCCATCTTCTAGGAAGGGGGAAAGAACAAATCTTTATTGCGTATCTACTGGATGCCATGCTCTGTGCCAAGTATGCTACAAATACATCTTATCTGAGCCTCAGAACAACCCTGAAAGGCAGGTGCTATCATTCCCCATTTTACAGCTGAGGAAACTGAGGCAGACAGCAGTTAAGTGACTTGCCCAGGGTCACACAACTAGGAAGCATTTGAATCCACATTTGAATTCAAGACTCAGTGTTCTATCCACTGAACCACCTCCCTCCCTCTAAGGACAGATCATTAATATACTAGAGAGTAAATATACAGGAGAGTAAACAAATTTCATAAAATGACAGATTCTGAGCTGGAAAGAATACCTCATTTTACAGATGGGGAAACCAAGGTACAGATAAATTAAAGTGATCTGTCCATGGTCAGACAGCACCTAAGTAGCTGAGTGGGGATTTTAACTTGGGTTCTGTGCTCGATATTATGTCACAGGAGAAATCAGATAATGGAAGGAAGAAAAAATATTTAGCATGGAGAAGGAAAAAAAGACAAGACAGCAAGGGCACCTGGGTAGTCTTCAAGTACCTGAAGCCTGGTCCTGGAGAAGAGACATTGTAAAGACCCACTGTCTTTACAGCTAGTGGCTGACTAGCACTTGGACATCAGCCTGAAGGTTAAGAAAGCTCTTTTGCCAATATTATTTTATCCAATAAAGGTGCTGTTAAGATCCCCATTTTCCAGATGAAGAAGCAAAGGCTGAGAGATGGGTGACTGAAGTGTCTGAGGCAGGATTTCAACTCAGGTCTTCCTGACTCCCAAATCACACCCTTTAGCCACATCACTTCAAGCCTAGATGCTAATTCAAAGGACCCCAAGTTTACATCTCAAGTCACTGAACCTTCCTGGCCTCAGCTTCTTTACCTCAAAATATCAGAGGTATCATGGACCCCTTTGGTGAAACCTATAGACTCCTTCTCAGAATACTATTTATTTCCCAAAAATTTGTAATAAAAAGAAAGGACACATTTAAATGGTAGGCTAGTGAAAATAAAAGTATATACTTTTTTTCATTCAAGTTCATGGATCCCTGAAATCTTATTAAGGTGGTTTTGTTGCCCCCAGATTAAGAACCATCATCTAGGTAACCTCAAACGTAGCTTTTTAGCTCTAAAAATGTATGATCCTAATAACTTTCTTTTGCTTGGTCCAAGGAGTCTGAAGAGGGAAAATTTGAGAAAAAGTGGAAGAGGGAGAGGCAGAACTAACCTAAGTATCTTGGAATGCCTTAGGAGGTCTTACTGCCCCACCCCTCCAGCTCTTTAAGTATGACCAGTTGTTGGCTACATTGTAGAAGGCTGCTGAGGTCCTGCCCTGCTTGGAGATTTTGTGATGAAATCTAGTTATGTCTCAGCCTAGTCTATGCAGACCTGGTTGGCCCAGAGTCAAAGGACCGAAATAGATGACACTCTTCTGGGTCACATCCTGAAGGGTGGGGCCTGGCACAACCAGCTTTAGTGCCTGCTCACTGGCTCAGGGTTCCCCAGACTCTGCCTCAGGTCACAGTTTCCGCCAAGGAAGGAAGGAAGACCACAAGTGTTACCAACAAGCATTTGGAGGTTTGATGAATGAGGCCAATATAAGAAATGACTTCCGTTGGCTAAGGCTTTAATTAGGATTTCCCTCCCTAATGCACAAGGTTGAACGCAAGCGTTCCTCCAAATTGGCATCCCTGTATGAACGATGCCTTATCCCTTTGAGTTCTGTCTGTAAAACAAGGACTGGGCACGAGGGTCTCCAATGTCAGCCCTGACATTCTATGATCAAAGGAGCTCTAACCAGTTCTGAGTGGTCCCCAAAACCTTCCTCCACTGACTCTCTCTGTCTTCAGGTCAGAAGACTGAGGGTTCATGTCCCTTCATGGTCCAACTGCTTTTGTTTCAAGCCACCTAGAAGGGTCAGAGAGCTAGACACAGAGTAGTTAAGACCCAAGTTCAAATCTTGCCTCAGACACTTGTTAACTTAATGGAGCCTCAGTTTCCCCATCAGTAAATTAAGAAGTTTAGACTTTATGACCTCTAAGTTCCTGATAGGGCTCATTTTAAGACCCTGAATCCAAGACTTTGGGGTGAACGACAGTGGCTCATGGTTAATGGGTCTGACTGACCAGTGGGTTCATGTGATTTGTGACTTTGCAGGATCTATGGGTGGTCTGTATGGGTGACCAAGAATGTTGAGTAAGCAAGAGCTCTATTGTGCCCAAAGGATCCACAAGAGTAAGTGTTTGGGAGATACCAAATATTTTACAGATTAAATAATAGAGTATATTTGAAGGAAAGACTGCTAATTAGATGGGAGAGAGAATTGAGCAGAGAAGCCTCTTGAAGAGCTTACTCCATGCCCTGAGGAAGCTACAGGTCTTGGCATAGAAGAGCGTCTACACTTCTAAGGAGTGCAAAGTATTTGTTCCTACTCCTAGGAGGCTCCCTCGATTCTAACTTGGTTTTGCCTCCCTATGAGGTGTTGGATCCTCACTACAAGGTGAGGGGTCCTCACTATGAGCTGTGGAGTCCTCCCTCTCCCAGTCTGTTGACCAAAACAAAGCCTTTCATTCTCTCTTGGTTCCCTACTATCCACTAATTAATACCTCAATTAACTCTAGTCATTAGCATAGTCCTTGAACATAAGAGACAGGCAAAACGATATGTCCTGACCAGCTTACAGAGACAGTTCAGCAGGGGTGGACAACTAGGCTTTGCTTTACTTTGGGTCAAATGTGAGGAAGGCATCCCTGTGACCGTAGCAGGTGAGTAGAGAAAATAAATAAGGCCTGAGGGTTGCACAATAAACTGAGAATTGAAAGGTGGAGAGAAACCCTTCGAAAAAACAACCCGCTGTAACTGTGGGGTCCTGAGGGTGGGGATGTTTGGGATGTCCTTGATCCCTGTCATCTGGGTCAGTGGGAAAGAGTACTGGTTCTGGTGGCCTAGAATTTGAGTTTAAACCTGACTTCAGGGGATTGTTCTGTGGGGAGATGATTAGCTCCCTGAAATTTACTTGCCCAACAAGAAGGCTGGATCAGATGACTGAGATTGTCAATCACCACACTGGGGGAGACATGAAGTTGGGTCAACTCCTCAAAATGAGAAGCTGAACTCACTGAGCTCTAGGAAAGAAAGCAAAGGCAGAGAGGAGGGAGAGGGATGTTGGTGGCTTTGTCTGTCTCCCCAAACTAGTGGCAAAGGGGTGATCCTTGACCCTAATCAGCCTTTGGAAAGGCAGTGCAAACTCATTTGGATTTCAAACTGGAGGAACCGCCTTTGTATTTTGGTTTGGTTACTTCCTACCTCCAAGACCCTGGGCAAGTCACTTTCCTATAAGTAAAAGGTCCAAGTTTTTTCAAATGGAAAAATTAGGGATTTAGATGAGAGGAAGTTCCCTCAAGCTCTAAATTACACGATCTAATGAAAGGCTCAACTCAAAAGTCACATCATCTGTGAAGGAAGTCTTCCTGGATTTGTTGGCTGTGAAGGGATTGTTCCCACGTAGGAACTCAGGGCACATCACAGACCTTGGTAGTTTGTCATCCTCTAACGGGTGATGGAGTCTGTGTGCACATATATATACATGTTGTGTCTGTGTTTTACATACATACATATGCAAATATACATGTACATACACATCTACATGTATGTGTTTATATATGCATGCTAATATTTATACAGTACCTACTGTATATATGTGCCAGCACTGGGCTAAGCACTTTACAAATATCATCTCATTTGATCTGGCAAAGCAGGTGCTGTTATCATCCCCATGTTACAGTTGAGGAAACTGAGGCAGACAGAGATTAAATGATTTGCCTAGAGTCACACAGACAGGAAGTGTCTGAGGCCACATTTGAACTCAGGTCCTCCTGACTCCAGGCCCAGAGCTTCATCCACTGCCATGAGGGTCAATAATTACTTGTCAGTACTGTCCTCAGTGACAAGGGTACCACATGCTTTGATCACTGCTGAGTGATCTGTTAATTATTTCCTGTTTAGTCTGTGTATCGTATGTTTGTACATACTTGTTTTCCTGTTGTCTCCTCCACTAGAACGTCAGCTGCTGGAGGGCAGGGATTGCCTTCTGCCTCTTTTTTATATCCCCAGTGCTTAGCACATGGCCTGGCACACAGCAGACACGTAAAAGATGCTCACTGCCATCAGACCACATGGTGACAGCTAGCATTCACAGTGTTTTAGTTCTGCAAAGCCTTTTCCAGGGGCTATCTTGGCTGACCTCCCTGAATGACCCCTCCTGCTCCCATCAGGGATTCTAAGGCTTGTGGTGCCTCATTTCAGTCCAGGAAGATGTCCTGAGGAGGGGGATAAAGATAGAGACCGACAGTCACGAGGGTAAGGAGCATCTGAAGTGGTAATGAGCACAGAACATGGGAAGACCAGCTGAAAGAGTCAGACAGGAGGCTTAGGAAGAAGCTTCTTCATGTACCTGAATGGCCGGGGGGAATGCCTCCTGTTCTGCATGGCCCCAGAGCCCCCAGCCAGGGACAAGTCTAAGGGCTGGATTTAGGCTTCGTGGAAGGATGATTTAGCCCTGGCCAATCAGGGATTAAGCTGAAGGATCTATATGACCTCTTAGTGGGTGAGTGGTGGTGGGTTTTGTCTGATTAAAAGTTGCACAGAATGGCTTTTCAGGTCCCTGCCCCCATGAGACCCCAGGATTTCTGGGGAGTTACAGAGAGGACATTTAGACTACATGTAGAAGACTTTATCCTAAATGGAAAGGACCTTGGTACTGAGGGGAAGTGAGATCCCCATTGCTACAGGGGGCTGTAGAGGGGACTTTTGTTCAGCTATGATGCCCTCTGGGGCCCCTTTAGACTGACACATGGTAACTCCATGACTTTGTGGGGGAGTGGGGGAAAAGGTAAAGAGGGCAAGAGCCCAGCTCAGGCTACCTGCCAAATCAAGGAGGATTCCCCCTCCAAGGTGACTCCCAGCCCAGAAGTTGAACCGGGAGCAGAGAGCCAGAGGCACAAGTGGGCTCGTTTACCACTCTCCCATGTAGATTCCGATGCATCAAAGGAGTCCCAGTCCATTAACTCAAAAAGCGATGGAGGTGGAGGGAAGGACTGCATTGAGCAGAGCAAAATGCATTATGTATTGGTTACAAAACCATTGTGTCAAAGCTGCAGTTAGCAGTAAATTATGGTACTATCAGGCCCGGGATGCCACAGACATAAATCAATTTGTCTCCCTCACTGGAAGGAGTGTGACAAAAAGATAAGAGCTCATCAGGACCATTATTTCGCCTTGCTGGGGGGAGAGGGGTGGGTGGGTGTGAGTGTGACAGTGTGTGTGTGTGTGTGTGTGTGTGTGTGTGTGTGTATGCGCGTGCACGCACACGTGTGGACATGGAGGGGAGTCCAGCCAAGCAAAGACCCAAACAGACCCAAATGACAAAACTCCAAGTTCAGAGCCATATGAGGGGATGACTCTGCCAACCAGCAACAGATGTGTTCTCGGGAGTCACTGTGATGGCAGCACCAACAAGTTTCTCTCAGAGCTTGTTGCACCCAAGGCAAGCAATACCAGACAACTCAGAAAGACAAATTCAGGTGTGGACAAGAGGGAAGGCAGAACTAAGTAGTGTTTGCTGATCTGACACTAAGCTTAGCTGTTTCTGTGATGCTGAAGGGTTGAAAGTGAAGTCTAGATTTCTGTGCCCTGGGGACGAAGGCCCAGGGATTCCACCTCATTACAAGTCTGTCTCCACTTCTACAGCCCTGCCAGGAAGGAAAAGGGGAGATCAACTTCCTCCTCAGCTCCGGCCCCCTCCCTATACCTCATGCCAGGAAGGAAGGGGGCAAGAATTCCAGAAGACCAATGAAAAACCTGCTATGCACTTCAAGACAGACAAGGAAGGAACCTAACATGCAAAAAAGACAAAATTTTTTTAACATAGCAAATGTATGGATTTTTTTTTTTAGCTTGCCTATGATACTTGTTACATGGATTGTGCTTTTCTCCTTCATGGGGAGAGGGAGATCTGGGGAACTTAGATGGGTATCAGCCATAGTGACCTCCCCCCCAAAAGTATCATTAAAGTAATTTTATTTTTTAAAGTAGAGAATAGGAGTCTAGAAGAAAACAAACATGACAAACAGGTGATTTTTGAAAGTGGCATGTTGGATTTATTACATCCTTATAAAAAGACCAATCTCTCTCATCTCCCACTGTCTCTCTCTCTCTCTCTCTCTCTCATACACACACACACACACACACACACACACACACACACACACACACACATATACACGAACATAAATATGTATTTATATAATAGAGACATGTATTTTCATACATAATCCTCTTCTATTCTTTGGTGCATATGGAAACATTCTTTTTTTAAATTTTAAAACCAAAATAAAAGCTTTTAAAAAATACAGGTGAGAATTGATTAAAGAGAATCCAGTGCTATTTAGGACTTTATGGAAATGTTCCCTTACTTACTAGGTCATTTGGGGATCTGAACAATTAAGCTGTCGGTTGAGGGCGACTTTATGGACTGAGAGCCAGATAGGCATTTCCCTGTCCGTTGGGGTGGGTCCAGGGGGTCACCGTGGCATCTCTGTATCTTGCAGAGTCCAACCAAGACTAAGCAGAAATAAAGGGCAAACACCCTGAAGGGTGTTCAGCTTTGCATCCCCAGCATCTAATACAATGCCGAGCACATAGTACGGGCTTAATAAATACTTGGTTGATTATGGCAGGCTTTCAGGTTAACCACTGTGAGAGGAAACAGTCCAAACATGAAGACCATTTTGAGGAGAAGGCAAGGCCAAAGCATCTTCTTGCCGTCATTCCTGGAAGTCGGTGTCATGGATGACAGGCAAACCAAGGTCTCTCTCTGATTCCAAGGGAGGATGACTTCTTCCACTGAGCTGCCTGGAGATCTGAGTAGCAGGGACACTACTACAAAGACCTTCCCATGGGGTCAGCTTCTCCATTTTTGGACTCTTACACTGTGGGGTGCTGGATCCCAGTTCCAGTTGGGGCCCTCAAAAGGAGCTGGAAGGACCTCCATCCAAGGAAGTCATCTATTCCAGCCTACTCATTCTACAGATGTAAACTCCACATGAGTAGTGAGCATCAGAGGTGGGATCTTTTGATTCCAAACGAATCCAGTTTTCTTTCGGTTCTGACATTACGGAGGATAAGAATCCCCATGTGGTGAAAGGCTCAAGGTAGGTAGAGTCAAGTCAAAGATTTGAATGACAGTTCCTTCAACATGCTCAAGTGCCCTCCTGCTATTTCTCCTCATAAAACTCTACACCCACAATCATTCCTACTGCATCCCCTGGGCTGAGGGACTGAATGAAAAGCCCAAGGCAAGTGCACCCACCCACATGCTACACTCAAACCCCAACCCCGCTCTCTCTAGCCACATATTTTCTTTGAGACACAAGGGATTGAAATAGCAGCTGGTGAAAAAAACCCAAGAAAGATGGCAAGAAGGTGCAGAGATGTTGCCTGGGTAGAGAATGGGGCGGGCCCTGCCTGGGTGTGTGTGATATCAGGGGTGACAATGGGGACTTGCAAGCCCTACTCACTTGCCTGCTCCTCTCCATTGACACACTCCTGCCCAGTGCAGTAAAGAGAGAGTGTGCAGAGGGATCTGGACCATGGAAGACCCTGAGATCTGGGGACAGAGACGCTGCTCCTCAAGGGCTGGGGGGAATCCATAAAGCCGAGCTTGAGTCTCTGCAGAAACTGGAGGTCTCTGGAGCATCCCAAGCACTTGGTGAGGAGCATGTAGAGGGGGCAGGGCACATGCAAGGTTCCAGCAGCCTCTATGTTCCCTTCTGGTCTGGGTTGTTCTTCAAAGACAAAAGGAAATCACTTCGAAAGTCAGGTTTGTTACACATGACGCTCTGCAGGTCAGTTCCTTTCGCCTTCCCCACACACATCGCATTCCATCTCCTCTCACCACACCTTTGTACAGGCTGTCTGTCCCCCAGGCCTAGAACACGCTTCCTGTTATACCTCAGTTCTGGCATATGCACCTATACAAGGCTTTTCCAAAACCCCCCCAGCTACTACTGCCCTATCACTAACTTCCCAAATCTTACTCTGTATACATTTTGTATATTCTTAGATGTCATTTCCCCCTAATAGAATGTAAGTTTTATGCTTCATTCTTGTCTCAGTCTCTCCATCCCCTAGGAGTCTGAACCTAGTAGGTGATAAACAGTGAATTCTACCTGTTAGCACTGATAGAGGTCTATAAGTTTTATAAGGAGATTTACATATCTTCTATTTGATCCTTACATCTTTTCCCATCTTTTACAGATGGGAAAACTGGGGCACAAAGAGAGAGACTAACTCAGGTCACACAACTGATGTCTGAGGCAGGATTCAAAATCTCCTTTCTGACTCCAACTAACCAACATGTCACCTCTATGTTTCATACCTGTAGTCAGTGCTTCACAAAAGCTTACTTGGTTGATTGACTGCCCCTGGCCAGAGGCTACAGCTCCCTCAGAACAAGGTGCAGCCCAGCTATGTTCCAGCGTGGGCCCCCAGAAGGGTGAGGAGGGCAATTTGGGGTGTGGGTTCATAACTGAGAATACAGAGCATGTAGGACATGGGGGATGGAGAATACGTATGTAAACACATACACAGAAAAGTCAGGGGTTTAGGATGGGGGACGTGTATACACGCCTGGGATGGGGAGGGGGCCTGGCACAAACAAAGAGCTACCCATAGCATCAGCTTGGCCCATGGCCTTGGTGGAGGAAGAAGGTCAGTCATGAGCAGACTATGGGTAACTTGTTGTATTCATAGATTTAGTGCTGGAAGGTCCCTCAGAGACCAATTAATCCAACCTCTTCATTTTAGAGTTGGGGAAACTAAGGCAGAAAGCTTTTTAAGTGACGTGACCTTGTCAGAGATAGGATTTCAACTCATGGTCTCCAAGAATCAAAGTTGATGCTTTGTTACTGTATGCCTCCCCTCTCCGTCCATATACGCACATACACGGAGCTAAGAGTTTTGATGTGTTTCCTCCTCCCCCAGTCTATATTTCTCTCTGGCCTTCTAATGGGCTGTAGACCCCAGGGTTTAATATCCACAGAGGACCTTGGCATGGAAGTCACTCCCAACTATTGCTGTAATCATGGAAGGAAAGTCTAGGGTCACATCAGGAAGGGGGAGAGGGACCCCATACACAAGACAGTCTGGCACAGATCAGAAACTGTTTTATGGAATTTTCAGTATGCAACATAAACAATTTTAAGTCAATTTAAAAAAATTCCCTGCAGGCAATCAAAGGAATCAGTTAATTACATCCCCTGAGAAGAGGGAACACGGGAAAGTCAGCAGCCCTTCTGGGGCCTGCCTGGGGCCACGACTGTCACTGTCCTTGGGGAGGGAGCAGCTCAGTTCCCTAGGACTACTGAGTGCCAGCCACAGTCACCCCTCATAGATGCTCAGATATTCAAGGGATCTCAGAGACCCAATAGCATAGTCTCCTCATTTGACTGATGACTAAATGAAATACAGAAGGGAAATCACAGGAACAAGGTCACACAACTAGCTCTTTCCATGACATCACACTAAATAACAAGCTAGGTGGTGCAGTGGATAGAGCACCAGTGCAGGAGTCAGGAGGACCCAAGTTCAAATCTCACCTCAGACACTTGACACTCACTAGCTGTGTGACCTTGGGCAAGTCCCTTCACCCCAACTGCCTCATCCTGGGTCATCTCCAGTCATCCTGATAAATATCTTGTCACTGAATTCAGATGGCTCTGGAGGAGAAGTGAGGTTGGTGACCTGCACAGTCCTCCCTCACTCAAAACCAAGTCAAGTGCAAGTCATGTCATCATTTCCCTGATGGCCTGGTCTTCTTCAGCAACGAAGGACGAACACACACTAAATAACAATAATAGAACAGTACTGCGCTTTTAAAGAGCCTGTATGCTTTATATATCCAACCGAGACATTTTACATAAACTTTTCTATATGCCTCATGGTGCTATGTCAATGAAATTGTATTACATATTTTGTATATCTGTAAGTACATTGTAGTATCTTTTTATCCTCCCAGAGATCCTCTGAGGTAGCTGTTAACATCATCCTCCATTTATAAATGAAGAGGCTGAAGTTTCCAAAGGGTTAAATGATTTGCCAAGAACCACAAAGTCAGAAAGGGTCTGAGACTAGAGTGGATTACAAGTCCCAAGCTCTACCCTCCATACCACACAGTCTTGGTCACCGCCACCTTGTCTTTAATGACCTGACACAGTAGAACAGACAGTGTTAGCTCCCAAGGTGGTGTCTGGGGGTGGCGACATGTGTCAGGTGCCCCCACCCCTGGCAGTGCTGCCACTGCCCATAATTTCCAGTACTCAGATCTGAGAGCTTCCCAGTCCCTGACCACAAGGAGCTCCCAGTCTAATGAGGGACTCTAATGAGGAAATGCTCAAACAGAGGACTTTTTAAACAATCCTGGAAATAACAGTGCACCAATAGAGTCTACTGAGTGGGTATAGTGGTGACAAGGCTAACTTATGCTTTAGGAAGATCCCAATGGCAGCACTGGAAAATAGACAAGCTTGAAGTCATAGGGACCAAACAGAAGGCTATATGGCAAGGCTCTAAGGCCATTCCCTATCCTGGCTCTTTCACCTCAATTTTCCTAATCATTCTGGTTACCCTTCTAAGCTGGAGTGCTCAGGACTCAACCCTGGGCAGGGCAGGACAATTCTATCTGTTATTCCTGGCCCTTCATATCCTCCTTCTCTCCTTGGGCCCACCACAAAAAACCTCTCCTGACAATACCTGCCCCTAGTCCCTCCCTCAGGCTAACATCTTGTAGTTCTTGGGGCTGCGGGGCCTATTACTGGGTTAATCTTCCTCTTTCCCCAGCCTCATCCTGAGTTTATAGACACTCATTTCTCCTTAATAAAGGAAAACTCTAAATCCCCTGGCTTCTGCGGGAGATGGGTTTTCATTTATTTGGTTGCAAGGAACCAAATTAAGAAAATTACTTTCTAACTAATTTTATGGTGCTAAAGAGAATCTCATGAGCTGCTGGGGAGGAAGCATCTTGCTTCCGGAAGGGCGTGGGAGTGGGGGATGGGGATGCTAGAAAAGCATCCATCTCCAGTAAATCCGGCGAGAATTAAGCTCTATTTAAGTTATTAGAATACCAGGTGAAATCACCAATAGCCAGGGTCACTAGGCATTGGGAGCTGCCTCAGAGGGAGGCAGATCTAAAGCTCTAGTGGCCAGAACCACTTGGAGGGCACCATTTTACAGAGACTACCCACTCCTTAAGGGGACCAATGTTTCTGTCCTTCTTTACAAAGCCCCTTGCTTAGCATACTACCTGGCATACAGTATGTGCTGAATAAATGCTTGTTGTATGATTTATGTGTGGCTACACCCCCTCCCATTAGAATAGAAGCTTCTTGAGGGTTAGGACCATTCAATAGCTTCTATTTGTGGCTCTAACTCTTAGCCCAGAGCCTGGCAGACTGTAAACACTTATGGACTTGATTGACCTTGGGAGGGGTGGGGGGACAGAGTGAGGAGCCATGAGTGGAGATCAATCTTGGCAGGATGTCAGGATAAGTTCAGTTCAGTCATTTGTCAGCTTTGGAACAACTGTTGTTTTTCAGTCATGCACGACACTTTATGACTATATCTTCAATACCCTGAATATTGGCAAAGATACTGGGGTGGTTTGTCCAGTTCATTTTGTAGATGGGGGCAGCTAGGTGGTGCAGTGTATAGAGCAGTGCAGGAGTCAGGAGGACCTGAGTTCAAATCTCACCTTACACACTTGACACTCACTAGCTGCGTGACCTTGGGCAAGTCACTTAACCCCAACTGCCTCATCCTGGGTCATCTCCACTCATCCTGATGAATATCTGATCAATGAATTCAGATGGCTCTGGACAAGAAGTGAGGCTGGTGACCTACATGGCCCTCCCCCACTCAAAACAAAGTCAAGTGCAAGTCACATCATCATTTCTCTGATGGCATGGTCTTCTTTGGCAATGAAGGACGAACACATACATTTTATAGATGAAGAAATTGAGGAAAACAGGGCTAAGTGACTTGCCAGGGGTCACGCAGCTAGTAAGTGCTGGAGGCTGGATTTGAACTTAGGATAAGGAGCCTTCCTGACTTCGGATCCAGTGCTCTGTGTACTGAGCCACCTACACATCATATCAGGATAAACCTGCTAACAATTATTGGGAGCCATTTCCAGAAGTAGTGAGCTCTCTGCTCCTGGTAGGACTTCAAGCAGTGGGTGGATGACCACGTGGAAGGGGATGATGCAGAGGATTCTTAGTCAGTGGCCCTTGGTGGCCTCAGGGGTATCTTCTACCTGAGATTTTATGTTTTTGGAGAATAATCTTGTTAGGAACGTTGTGTTCTTGTTCAGAGAGGGTTAGGATGGCCTTAGCCTTCGAAGTAATAGGGATACTATTAGCCTTAATTAGAAATAGTCTCTTATATGTCCAAGCTTCTGGGACATTGAAGAGATCCTGGATCCATGCCAGGGCACAGTTGTGATGTTGAGGAGAGGTCCATATTTGGCCTTTGAGGATTGGAGTTCCAAGTCAGCCCAATCACTGGCTCTATCTGTGCACCCTTGGGTCACTCACTGAGTTTCTCTGCACCTCAGCTTCCTTTTCGAGTCTGGACCACAAGACCTCTGTGGGCCCTTCTAGCTCTCAATCTAGGATTCTCTGACCATCCATGGCCCTTGATCAAGAGACCAAGGAGAGTCTTATCTTTTAGGAAAGAGAGGGCCCAAAAGTCCTTCCTGGGGGCCAAGGCAGCCTCTCCAGTCACTGGACAAGCTCCTCTGTGCTAGAGTTAACTATGTGGGCTCTTCCTGTGATCTTGGGGGCACTTCAATGGGACTAATTATAACTAGGAGACACAGACACACAGACACACACACACACACACACACACACACTTCTCAATGTATATACACATACACTTGTGCATGTATGTATGTAGTACTAAAAGGTTTGCAAAATTCTCCAGGTGTCCTCTCATTGGATCCTTGAAATGATCCTGTGGGTTAAGTACTAGAATTATCTTCACCCCCCTCATTTTTTTGTTAAGGATATTAAGACAGAGAAATTAACTGACTTGCCCCCAAGTCCCACAAGCTGTTAAGTATCTGAAGGAAAATTTGAACTCAGGTCTTCCTGAAGCCAGGCCCAGTGCTCTAACCACTGTTCCACCTATCAGGAGGGCCAAGCTCCTGGTCCTGCCAGTCAGCTCACAACTCCACCCCACATCCAGGGCTGAATTCCAGAGGAGCTTGGCTGCAAGCAGCTGGTAGGCTAATTATGGGTTTCTTCCTCAGGAAAAAGCATTTGTTCTAGGAGAAAAAACATTCTTACTTCCTAACACGGGTTCTTCAAAATGTCAAGAGAGGTGGGAATTCACCAGTGTCAGCTCCTGAGTGGGGAGATCTGGGAGAAAACAATGCAGAGACTGGGGGCCAGGGGGCCCCTGGAGATGTTAGTCAGGCCAAGAGTGAGTGATATTCCCTGAGAAAAGGGTCTCCCACCTGGGGCCAGACAGCGATGGAGGATGTGCTTGTCCAGAAGCAGGACACAGTGCCCACAATCATAGATCTCTAGCCACAAAAGACCCTAGAGACCATCTTGTCAGAGAAGAGCAGGATTTTAGAGATGGTGGAGCCCTTGGCTTCATCTAGCCCAAGCAGCTCTGAGAATCAGTCACCTGGTTTCAGAGAGCCTCCACTCCTCCATCAAGAGGCTGGATCTGCACAGCTCCAATAAATAGGTCATTTCCCCTGACCCCAAACCTGAATGTGCCTTCCCCTTGTCATTGTTCTGTCCTTTGGGGTCAAACAGAATGACATTGGGTTCTGGAATATTTGAAGGTTGTTGATATGCCTCTACCCCTCCCCCCAGACTTCTCTTCTCCAAAAGATACCTCCAATTCTTTCAGCCCACTGTAGCACTGGCAAGGGCTTTAGTTCCTTCACCTTCTGGTGGCCCTCCTCTGCACGCTCATACCTGAGCACCCACTGGGCTGAAAGAGGTCACCCAAAGGTGCCCTGCCCTCCCTACCTGGATATACAGCCTTTCTCACCTCAAAGTCCAATCCCTTCATTTACCAATAAGGCCTAGGACGGCTAAGGAACATGCCTGAGGTCATAGAACCATATTCCTGGACTCCCAATCTGGGGGCCTTTCTACCATATCATAATGCCTCCCAGAAGCCTTAATGGGAGCCTCTCATTTTAGCAACTGGAAAACAGGCACCTTAAAGTCTCACACCACACTTCCCCCATGGTTCTTACATCTAGAGCTAGAAGGGGAGGTTAGAGGAAATTTAATCCCACTCTCATTTTGTAGAAGGGGAAAGAGAGAGTGTGTGGGCGCACTCCCCAAGGTGAGAGACTTAGGTGTCTGAGGCAGTATTCAAGCTCAGGATCCCATCTCCAAATCCGACATTCCTGTTGGATCTCCAGAGATCTACTGTCCCCACAGTCCAGAGGAATCCTGGGCCCAGAATGAGGAGGGGAGGGGAGGGGCTCTCTGCTAGCTTTGCCCAGAGAGGCAAGTGGGGAGAACTTGGTAGGAGACCATAGCAACTCCACGCAGTGGGTTTTTCTGTGACCGTTAATAATGTACTGGGTTCTGGAAAGTATTGTTTTATTGGGATGATATAAAGTTATATAATTTTTTATGGTACAGAGCAGGAATTAAGTCCCAGGGAAGGGACACCAAGTCCTTAAATCTCCACCAAGTGTCTGTAAAGCAGTTAATTTCTAAACGCAGCAAACGATTACTCCTGGTAATTTTATTTTTATGGAATACGCTAATTTCCCAGCGGCTCAAGGTCGGGAGGGGCTCCCTCCAGTGATGAGCGCCCTTGTAGGAAGGATGAGACATCCTTCCTCTTCTCACTCCACCCCCACCCCAGGTTTAGGATGAGCGTTCTCAGCTTAAAAGAAACTCAGAAAGAGATGGAGCCATTTGTAATCTAGAGGGCTGGTGTCACTCTGAGAGCAGCTCTCGAGAGATGGTCATCTCATCACCATGGAAACAATGCAGAAGGACCAGAGTGAGGCTTGCTCAGGCAGGGCTGTTGGCTAAGGGGGAAGTTTTAGCTCAGAGCCTGTGGTCTGTCTGGCTGACTGACTAATGGCCCATCCCTGGGCTTGCCAACAATCCAACCTTCTTTAGCCTGCCCAGGGCTGGTCTCATCAAATAGACTTGGGCTGGAGTAACTCTCCAGCCCAAGGCCCAACACTCAAGCCCTGCCAATGGTCTGTCCCCACCAAGGACAAATCTGGGTTCAAGGTCTGCCTTTTGACTCCTACTGGCTACGTGACCATGGGCAAGTCATTTGCACCCTCAATGCCCCACACAGTTCTCTAAGACTATAATTTCCTGGATGAGCAGAGTGAGCTCTCCACATAAATGAAGCCACCAGTCAAAATGAATCAAATCAAGAGCAAATTTTGACCCACAGCCCAATCCTGACCCTCCCAATGCTGCCAGATGGGTGATAAGACCCCTGTCTATACTGACTACATCAATGACCCTTACCAATGATCTACCCCTCCTAGATTACATTTTTTCTTCAACAAGGTCTATTCTTGACCCACAGCCCCTCCCTAGCTTTGCCAAGTCTCTCCCTTTAACCCATGGCCAACCTCTGACCCTACTACTTATAGTCTATGTCCACCAAAATCTATTGCTGCCCCGTGTTTCACCTCCTGCCCTTGGCAGGCACAGACACACACAATATTACCAGGTATCCAACTTTTCCAATGACATGTGATGGGGATGACTGGTGCCCACCAATTATTTCTTAGTTATTTGGGCAGGGTCAGTTAGTCAGTCAAGCAACCCTTGGAGCCTCTAGGACTATGCTGCTGGGGCTCCTGCATGGCCCCAAGGTAACCTCAGTCAGAACCAGCAAGCACACTCAGGCATCTGAAACACAGGGAATTTCCGACAGCCTTTTCTGGCCCCCTACCCCCTGCCCTCTTAAATGTGGACAGGATTGGCATTCAGATAGCACAGACAAAACCCTAACTTCCATTAACAAAGTTGTACAAAGCACTTTACAATAAAACAGGATCATAGATTTAAAGCTGGAAAGGGCTTCTTCAAATTAAAGTTTTCTCTGTTCTTTAAAAAAGTCTTATCTCATTTTATCCTCAACAATCCTAAGAGGTGGGTATTGTTATGCCCATTTAACAGAAGAGGAAACTGAAGTCAGGGTGACACAGTAAAGTGTCTGAGGCTAGATTCAAACTCAGGTCTTCCTGACTCCAAGTCCAGAACTCTAACCCCTTTGCCACCTAGCTGCCTTTACTTACCCAGTACCATAGCATGAACTCTAGATCTTGTCACCTGGCTGTCCCTGTTATTAGCCTAGGTTTTGATGCGGCTTCTGCTTTCCACCTCCCATCTCTGGGGTTCTGAGAGCTCATTTTAAAATGAGTTGAACACATATCAAGAAGAATCCATTTCAAAACACAGCTCCATGAGGTGTCTACCCTCTTCTTGGTCTTGGCTTACCTGAACAGACTACAGAGAACTGTTTTCATTATCTAAAGGGTCTTGCATAGGCTGGGGGCACTGAGAAGATATCCAACATAGCAAAAAGGACTCCAGTCTCAGTCTCTGTGAGCATTAGAGAAAGGGCCAGGGCATCTGGAGAAGAGAAGACGCTGAGGGAAATGACACAAGGCCTTCCCCCATACTAAGAACAGTCACAAAGAAGTCCGTTTGGGTCTCAGACCAGGGAACTAGGAGTAGCCAGCAGCACCCCAGGGAGGAGAGGTCTTCAAACAGGGTTGGCTTGGATGGTCAATGGAGTCTTTCTAAACCTTTAATTCTGTGTGATTCTGCATATATAACAGATTTGGAGCTCCTCTCCCCTAACTGATCAGCTCCAATAGGCTTTCTCCGCAGGGAAAGAGCTCCTTTGATATATGTGTTGTCCACAGCTCTGGAAAGGCCCAATGGCTCTTAGGAGTCAACATGGGGGAAGGGAAGGGGGGTAATTCGAGAGGACAGGGGGAACAGCTGGTGACCACAAAATGCAGAAACAGATGAGGGAGTGGTCCCTAGGAGGAGTCCCTGGGGATCAGAGTGGTCCTAAGGGCATAGGTCATGGGAGGCTGGGGTCATTGAAGTTGAGTTCACAGAGGCCAAGACCAAAGAGGCTTCAGCCATGGGGTTGCAGAGGGATGTCTGAGGGTCTCAGACATCTCCTGACCTATCATCCTCTTCCCCAAGGGAGCAGCTAAAGACACCTGGGGACATAGTTAGAGATGGACATTCCCAGTGACCAATCAGTACCCCACTGACCAGATCTCTCCTCTAGCCCCACCCCCATACATGGACCCCAAATAGACTTTTCTCCACTTTTTACCCCCAAAAAATTAATCAGGAAGAAAAGAAAAAGCTAACGACACCCAGCCCTAAGTGCATGTGCCTTCCATTACTCTCCTAACGAGCTCCTCCCAACTCTGGTAGGAAGGCAATAATTAAAGGGTTAATTACATGCACTATAAAGATAAGCTGCTTGATTTATGGCGCACACCCAAACCCTGTAATCTGGCCATAAATAAGGGGCCAGGGATCCAAAAGCTGCAGGCGGCCCCCCTTGTCTGTCCTCCCCCTTAATGGGCAGCCTCAGGACAGGCTCGGATCACAGACTGTAAATCAGAGGTTTTTATAGAGTCCCCAGCTTTACGGTGTCATTAACTTTCCTTCTCAGGCTTAAGGGAGAAAGAAATAAAGACCAGAGGAGGGATCAAAGGATGGTCCCTGGAGAGAAGGGTGAACTGAACCCCTCCCTGCTTTGGGCGTGAAGGCTGCCTTCAGGGAGGTGAGAGACAGAGGGAGGGAGGGCAGGAGGGATAGCAGCTTCCTTTTACACAGGGCTTCCAGATTTGTTTGTAAAGTACTTCCTGCAGTTTCTCTCATTTTTGACATTATCACCCCCAAATTACAGGTGGGGAAACTGAGGCTCTCACAGAAGTGACGTGACGTGACCTGCCCAGAGTTACAAAGCTAGTAAGCAGCAGGGGTAGAACTTGTATATACTAAGGGTAGAGGGAGAGAGAGAAGGAGGGAAAGAGAGAGGAAGGTAGACAAGGATGAGGCGAAGAATAAAGGGACAAAACCCCAGGCAAAGTACTTATTTAAGTAGACTGCAGCATCATTCCAGCCTCAGGTTGTCTCCTCAGTATAATAAAACTGAATGAAATGGCCTCTGAGGTCCATTCTAGTTCTGTATCTATGGTTTTTAAAACCAGACAGGACCTGGGTCTTTAGAACAGACAGAGGCCTGGGTCTTCAGGACAGAGACCTGGCTTTTTAAAACAGACAGAGGCCTGGATCTTTAGAACAGACAGAGGCTTGGGTCTTCAAGACAGACAGAGGCCTGGGTCTTCAGGACAGACAGAGGCCTGGGTCTTCAAGGCAGACAGAGGCCTGGGTCTTCAAGACAGACAGAGGCCTGGGTCTTTAGAACAGACAGAGGCCTGGGTCTTCAAGACAGACAAAGGCCTGGGTCTTCAAGGCAGACAGAGGCCTGGGTCTTCAAGACAGACAGAGGCCTGGGTCTTTAGAACAGACAGAGGCCTGGGTCTTCAAGACAGACAGAGGCCTGGGTCTTCAAGACAGACAGAGGCCTGGGTCTTTAGAACAGACAGAAGTCTGGGACTTCGGGACAGGCAGAGGCCTGGGACTTCGGGACAGGCAGAGGCCTGGTCTTTAGGACAGGTAGAGGCCTGGGACTTCAGGACAGACAGAGGCCTGGTCTTTGGGACAGACAGAGGCCTGGATCTTTAGGATGGACAGGACTTCAAACCTGCCCTACTGGTAGATTCAGTTCTTCCCATTCCACTCTCCAGCCCCCTCCTCTTTGACTTCTCCCCTCAAGGGATAGGACTGAGATCACTGTGTGTCTTTTCCTCCATAGTAAGGGAACTATTTTTGAGGTCCCAAGACTAAGAATCATGGCCCTTGTCCTGGAGAAAAAAAAGACATGGCAGATGGGGTGGCCAAGAGCTGTGAAGGGTTAGGAAAAGTCCTATACTTTTCAAGACTAGGGAAGAGGGAGAGCAAGGATGTAGAGGCGTGTGGGGATGCCTGCCAAAGACCAAACATAGCTTTGGAGATAATAGGGTGAAGGGGTCTTACGTCAGGGATTGGGGGCCAGGAAAATGCTGGCAAAGGAGAAAATGAGGAACTAAACTTACAAAAGGACTTTTTTTTTCAAGGACTCAATGAGGGATTGAGTCACCATTTTCCAGATGAGGCTGAAGCCTATCAAGATGAAGTAACTGGCAAAGCTTTGGCAGTTGTGAAGAAGACACTATGCAGGTCTTCCAGACTCCAAGTCAGCTCTCTATCTACTAAAACCTTGTTGTTGCTATCATGTTTATCCTTTGTTCTCCAAGAGGATCGTGACATCAAGATGATGACATGACTTGCAGTTTTGATGTGAGGGAGGGAGGGCTGTGCAAGGTCACCAACCTCACCTTCTTCTCCTGAGCCATCTGGGATCCAATGGCCTGATACTCATCAGGATGACTGAAGATGGCTCAGGATGCAACGGGAGACGTTGGCCCTTTCAGGCTAAGGTCTTACCACATTCTCACTTTGAGTGAGATACACCCATACTAATACCTACTTTCAGAGTAGAAAGGGCAGATCAAACCATCATCATTATATCTCCATCGCTTCCTCTCTTTGGAGCCTGAACCCAAAGTCTTGGAAAAGAGTGTAATGATACCCAGCCCAGAGGCCCTGCTCCAACTGGAGCTGTGAAGCCATCAATGAAGGGAGCAATACCTAGGAAGAAGTAAGGGATCCAATTTCCTCCCCACTGTCAACCCCAACCACTGAATACAGTCTACTGGACTTCTCCATCCAGATGACTCATCAATATGAAAAGCTAAATGTCCACAACTTCACTCTTCACAATGCACCAGTGTTGATGGGCAGGTAAACCTAAGAATCTTGGGAATGGAAGCACTTGCCAGACCACTGCTGGTTCTCCTCCCATCTCCAACGAGGTGCAGCCTGGCCAGTGCTGCTGTGGGCACTGTAGCCACAGTTACTGAAATCCCAGAAAAGGGAGATGACCCTGTCAAAGTTCCAGGCAGAAATGGATTATCTGTGAAAATAGCATTTTTCTCTGCTTTGCCACTGCCCTGGAGGAGCACAGGACCTTTCCAACCGACTTCTAGTGTTTTCTCCATTAGCATGTGAGCTCCCAGGGAACAGAGACTGCCTTGCTTCTCTATTTGTATTCACAGTGCTTGAACAACCTTTCTCCCTTCCCTACCTGGATCCATTTATCTGTTTGCTTGTCTAAAATGTGTATCATCTATTACCGATTTATCTTTTTACCAGTTTCCTTCCTCCCTCCCTTCCCTCCTCCCTGTCTCCAGGCAGAACACAGGTCCCTGGTCCTTCCCCCTTACTTGACTGGTCAATGGTCAGAGGCTACTGGACAGGCAAGGGAAAAAGCAGAAAACGGAGTTCAGATCACAGGGATAGTCAGGAGCATCCTCCAAGGGGAGGCAAGGCTGGTTTCCCTTAGACAGAACCCCAAGTTCAGGGACACAGATCCTAAACCTTAGATGGTATCAACCCAACTGTGGGGAAGTTTCACTCTCACCAATGGGTTGAAGATAATTCTTTGGGGCTTAGGGGCTGCCTGAGCTTTGATGCTGTTTTCTCTTTGGAGAAGGCCTCCCCACATTGCTCTACTTCCCCACCAGCACCAAGGAACAGCAGCCCACACTTTGCATGAAAGACACAGAGCAGAATTTGCTAAGGAAATGCATCAGGAAAATGAGGCCTTTACCCCACCCCCCCGGGATTTTGCATGTGGTCAGGTCAGGGCTTTCCTCCGCAAACTCTGTGTGGCCAGGCATCTCCTGACGAGTCTGTTCCCTGACCAGGATGGGGATCTCTACAGAAAAATCTCAGGAGACAATTCCAGCACTGGAGGGAAGGGCCTGGGGCAAAAGTGGGGCCTAACAGGTTCAAAACTGACTGGTAAATTGAGTCAGGGAAAGCCCTCCTGCATTAGATTATGGGCTTTCTGAGAGCAAGGAATGCATATCCACTGGTGTTTTTACACACAGTAAGTGTTTAATAAGTGCTATTCACTCATTCTAGTTAAGTGGTGAGGCCGTGGGTGGTGCAGAGAACAACCTGGAGTCTGGAAGATCTCAGCTCAAATCCAGCCTCAGACATGTGTGTCCCTGAACAAGTCACTTAATCTCTGTTTGCCTCAGTTTTCTCATCTGTAAAATGGGGGTGATAACAGTTTTTACCTGCCAGGGTTGCAGTGAAAATCATATGAGGTAAGATTTGTAAAACACTTTGCAAACCTTACAACACTACAGAAACGCTATCTACTATTATCACCGTGGTGACGATGATGCAAGACGACTTGCACAGACTTATGATTTCACTGTTCCAGTTATGCCTTCTAAAAGTACAGATTGTAGCCCATGGAGCTCCTGCCTATTTCCTCCCATTCGTTTTGCCCCAAAGGGGTCCTTTCCACCAATGTACTATGGCCTTCCTCACTCTCCCTTGACAAAACCAACAATGCACCATTGGAACACAGAGCTGTCAGAACCCTTCTCCTCCCACTACCCCCTCACCCCCCAGCCCTGCCTCGGTTCTCCCTAAGCGACCAGTCCTTCTATCTCATGCTCTCCGGCAGCTCTTCTTGTCAGCTCTGTGGGCCACTCACAAACTCTCCACTGGCCCTGTGTAATTCTTCACAGATGGCAAGACTACATGTCTCAAGAGGCAGATAACCATACCAGCAGAATACTGATATTGGAAAGATGAGCCTTTCATGTGGGGTTATAAGGGGGAATGGTGCAATTTCCCAGAGGTGAGCCAGCTCACCTGCCTCTGCTTGTTTAATTGGGTCCCAACCAGTTCCTCCACTCAGTCTGTCCAAGGTGATACTGACACATTTACTATGGCTCTCTAAGGCTGGTCATGGAGGTAGTTTGGAATCCACCAGTACACTGCCCAGTCCACATCCTCCATCTTTTCCATTAGCACAGAATTTTTTCAGTAATTTACTAATATCTAGACAAATATATCAATAAGCATTTATCAAGTACTTACCATGTATTATTCTAGATATAAACACACACACACACACACACACACACACACACACACACACTCCATTTGATGGGATTAAAAGTGAGCAATCAAAAGACAGATGGACAGACACCTGGTGGGACTAAGAGAAGTGAGTGACCAAGAGCTTCAGAAATCAGGGAAGCCTGGTCCAGCATGGAGGTGGCAGGCTTGGCCCAGGATCCAATTCCACATAACGCTGCTAGGGTGGCTCTGGGTGGAAGGGGGTTTGTAATGTCTACGTGGGTTTAAGTCATGGCTCAGGTTACTACTGAGCACACACAATTAATGGGTATAAACATAGGAACCTTGCTAGCAGAGAGAGCTTGGCAATGCCTGCCTAAATTGTACCAGCTGCACTGGATGTTGGAGTCTTGGGGTGGTAGTGAGTGTTCCCAACCCCAGTATGAGTGTGGGTTCTACTGTGAGCACCATGCTGCTCCAAGGTTCACAAATGCCATGATATATGGCCAAACACTGTGCAAGAACTCGACCTTCTCCCTCATTGATGCCCACTGGCATCCCTGCTTAACACAGGACCCCAGGAGAAACCCTAACCAAAGTTGATTCGGTAAAGGAACCTTCCCCACCGCTGCCCCCACTCCTGACTCATGAAGCCTTGGGAAGCACCTGATTCACTCCCAATAAAACAGGCACCGGTGCCCACAGGATCCTGAGTTATCTAAATGCAAGCCCCCTGAAGGGAGGGATTATTATTTACTGAGCTCAGTGCCTGGCATCTAGGAAGCACTAAATAAAAGGTTGTTAATTGAGAGAGGTATCCACACTGACCACCACTGCACAGGCATCGCAGGATTATTGAAGGAAAGCTGAGTACAACTGAGGCCCAGGGGCCTTAAACTGCTTACCTGAGGTCACACAGGTAGTAACTAACTGTTAGATGGGGGATTTGAATCCAGACCCTGACTCCACAGCCAGCATGCTGTCAGGCAGATCTCTGAGCTAGGACAGTGATGGATAGAGGCTCCTGGATCTGGGAGGAGGGGAAGCTCTGAGATCCTAAGGTTTTTAGACCCACTGGTCCCAGGCCTCTCAGCTGTCAATCTTCAGGCCCCTTGGGGACTCTTCCAACATGGGCTGTTTGCCAAGCTCCAATGTTTTCTTGTTACTCCACCTCCAGTATCTGGTCTATGCCCAGAGGCCTCTGATAACTGTTTGCTAGTAAATTAGAGTCCCTCAGAGCCCCATGTTTGCTGTAGCAAGCGCAGTGGAACAAGGAAAGCAAAGTCTTCCCCAAATACTGGCTACTGTGGGATGAGGAGGCCCTCCACGCTATTGGAGGTGCCACCTTGGACAGCTACTGGTGATCAGACCAAGCCAAGTCACTGAGCCGCCTGGGGCCTCTATTTCCTGCTGTAAAATGGGGCTAATAACATCTTTAGCAGAGTCAGGCACAGACTAGGTATGTCACAACTGCTTGCTTGACTGATTCAGAAGGTGCTGAATGAGGTACAATATGTAAAGTGCTTTGTAAACACTAGAGAACTTGAAAAATGTCAGGTATGCTAAAAATGGTTATAATTCTTTATCAGAGCTGCCTTCCTCCTCCCTCCAGCTGCTAGAACCGTCCTTCCATCCCCTCCGAAGTTCCCACGCTGATTCAACCTTGTCTGTACATATTTTTTACAGAGGGTATCCCTATTAGAATGTAAGTACCCCAAGCCCAAGAAGCGGATTTGCCTTTCTGTGTTTTTAATAAATGCTTATTGATTTATATAACACATCCTGCACACAGTAAGTACTTAACAAATGTTTGTTGAACTGAATCAAATTGTTTTGGTTCACTAATGTGGCTTTATAAGATGCTAACTTTTTGACAGAATGAAAGTTGATCAGCATGTGGAGAGAGGGAGGGAGGGAGAGAGAGGGCGAGGGCGAGGGGGGGAGAGGGAGAGAGAGAGAGAGAGAGAGAGAGAGAGAGAGAGAGAGAGAGAGAGAGAGAGAATGAGAACACAGAGGGAGACAGAGAGAGACAAGCATTTACTGGGTGAGAAGGGCAATACTATGAACCCCTAAGGGGTGGCAAAGGGATTTTAATGTATCTACATGGTAGCTGGGAGAAGAGCCCCCTCTTGTGGGCCTGAACCTTGGGGCAGGGGAGATAGGAGCTAAGAAGAGTTTAGTTGGTCTATGATGAAATCTGTCAGAACTGGAAAAAGTCAAATGTATGAGCTGTGACAAGCAGCCGTGTGTCCCTGACATTCTTGGGACTGGACTCAAGTCTATTTCACAACTGAGCAGTTGATTAAACATGGGACAGACAATTGAGTATATCAAGTGCAGTCACAGTAGGATGGTCAAGACACAGCAAAGTAATACAGGGGATAGAGGGTTGGACTTGGGGGGGTCAGTAAGCCCTGAGTTCAAGTACTGCCTCAGATTCTGACTAGCTATGTGCCTCTGGGCAAGTCACTTAAACTGTGTTTCCTCAGTTTCCTCACCAAAGTTGGATCCAATAGAAAAAAGGTTTTACAAACCTTAAGCATTATATAGGTGCCAACTATCCCCTCCAAAGTGCCCTCTCTTTGATCATACTGAGGATTTCCCAATACCTTCCTCACCAGAGGCACAATGTTAGCCTCAGGCTGTAAGAGACAATGAGGAATAAACCTTGGCAGGGTGAGAGGCTCTGCCAAGGAGAGAGACTTGGGCAAGAGCTAACAAACCTGGGTTCAGCCATTAAATCACAGAGTGACAATGATAAAACATCACTTTCTCCCTCTAGGCCTCAGTTTCCTCCTCGGTACTGGGCTTTGAACCACAGTGCCTAGAGACTGCCCTCAGCCCTGAGACTTGGGAGATCTGGTGAATGCTAAGGATAGTCTGCTTTCTTTTTACTAATCAGTGATGGGGGAGGAAGGATAAATGGCTAAGTGGAAGATGGAGGCTGGGAAAGGGGGAGCCTGTGAGCTGTCCTAAAGGCCCCAATCTATATGACAGCTGGTGGATCTCCTGGCAAGGTCAGAAGCTGTGCCCTGCCTCTGCTTTTCTATGGAGACAAGCTCCAGGCTGGGATCTGCCTACAAGGTGGAGGGAAAGAGAAGGCATCTGTAGTCAGTAGGCTACAAAAGGAATTTGTAGCCAGTAGCAACAGGGGAGCGGTCAGAGGGCTGGGGGTAGTGGACACAGTGAAGGGTCAGTCAGTAGGCCTGGGGGTGTGGTCACTGGGGCAAGGGTGGGAGATCAGGAGTCATGGGAGGCAGTCAGGGGAACAGCCAGGAGGTGGGCAGTTAGCAGGGCTTTGGAGGCCACACACAGGGCCAGACAAATCGTCCCTTCAGTTGGACAGGTCCCCTGGGGCCTGGTGTAAAGAAGCTTCAGCCTCCAGGGAGAGGCTGGGGGTGGAGTGGGGGGCTGTCAGTTTTTTGATGGCCTCCTGCCGGGCCATCTGCTTCTGTTACTCATTTGTGTAGCAGGAGGGAGGACCAGGCAGGGGCCGCACCTGGGAGGCTTGGGGGGGAGGGAGGAGGAGCGTTGTGGGAAAGGGGTTCTCTCTTAGAAAGAGATAAGGAACATCCCCCTCCACCCCACCAGGCTGGGGTGGGGTAGCAACACAGACCCTACAGCCCCCAAAGCAGAAATAGCTTTGACCTAAACCCAAAAGGAAAGACATAAAAATCAAAGTGCTGATGAGGGTCTTCTAGGAGGGTCCCAGTGGGGGACCATGGATACCCTAGCCCTACAATCAGGTCATGGGCTGACCCCATGGTGTGGATAGCAGCAAAGAGAAGGTGAAGTAGGGCTGGGGATAAGGGAGGGTCTCAGGGTTGTTGGGAGGAGGGGCCACTGGGGGCTGGCTCCCTCAGAGCTGATACAGCTGGAAACCAGTACAGCACCAGGGGAAGGCAGTGGAGATGTTTAATCTAGAAAATGGGAGACAGTGGGAATTGTGTCTAAGAGCTGTCATGAGGAAGAGGCAGATTTTAGGGAAAACACTAAGAGTCAAATGGGGCTGCTGCAGCATCCATTCACAATAGTCTTCTTCAAGCAAAAAGGAACCCAGGACGATGAACTTTTCTTAATGTTCCTCTGTGCAGGGGGAGGCAGCTGGACTGACCTGGCTGGCAGGAAGACCTGGGGCCCAGCCCCATCTCTCAGCCTTTGGGCCTTGGTGTCCCTGGACAAGTCACCCAAGCCAGTCTCATCTCAAATTCTTCTCCTGAAGGACTGGAAGGCGGAATGAGATGCCTCTGAAATGCCAGCCTGTTCTAGTCCTATAATCCTATGCCCCCAGTCCCTCAGTGCCAGGCAACTCTAAACTGTAGAGAAGGGGCTGATTTCTATAGGCAGTCTCTCACCAGGAATGAAACCACAGCTTCTGGGTGTTTGTTTGTTTTTAATTATATTCAAGGTACTAGGCTCGGAATAGAAAGTCTAAAAGAACAGAGTCTGCTCTCAGAAAACTTGGTCAGGCAGAGAAGGGACAGCAAAAGCCACAGAGAGCCTGCAATCGTTTCAGCTGGACAGGGAACACACCACAGGGCAACGCCAAATTACAGGTGTGAATGAAATGAGCTGGATTGTGGGGAGAAGTCACAAGATGATGACATGGAAAGGAGAAAAGCAAAACACTGAAGGGTTCAGAAGAAGAATTCAGGGCCAACTGTTGTTTCAGAGGCCTGAGAGTGAAGCATGCCTCCAGATACTAGGACTGAGAGGTGGGGACCTACAGATGCTGAGTGAGGCATATATTAGCAGATATGACTGAACTCTTGGCTTGTTTTATCTAATCTAACTTTGTTACAAAGGGGTCAATGTGGTGTGTGTGCATGTGCACACGAGGGGGCGGTGGGAGTGGGGAAGGCAGACTTCTTGGGAAGTGACAACAATGTTTAAAAAAAGCATAAATAAAACAGTAATTATATTAACAAAAGCTAGCACTGACACATGGCTTTAAGGGTTATAAAATGCTTCACATACATTATCTTAAATCTCTTAACAACTCTTTGAAGATGGTACTATATTATCCCATTTTATGTAGAGGAAAACTGAGGTTAAGAGATGTTAAGTGATGTGGCCTAGGCCACAGGGATTAAAGGTGTCTAGGCTGGAATCTGAACTTAGAAGCCCATGATTCCAGTCATGGAAATGACTTTAGAAGCCACTTAGATTGTAGAGAGGAGGAAACTGAGCCCTGGAGGGGAGTGACAACCAGAATTTGAAGGCAGGTGCAGAGAGACCATCCCACCTCGGAGGAGCTTTCTAACCCCATGATTGTGTGACCACGAGGGCAGGAAGGCAAGCAGTACAGACTTACTGGATGACTGTTTCATACAGGGGCTTCACTCCCCCTGCCTCCAACCTTTATGTCTCGTCAGGGACTGACGTCAGCAGGGACAGACTTTAGGGCCAACCTTGGCAGGGAAGGCAGCCCTTACACATGTAGGGGAGATGTCCACAGGGGACAGTGTTTTCTAAAAGTCCACCAGGGCAATACCAATATGGTCAGGAATCTTTGGACAACAGATGCGACATCAGAAGTAGGAGTGACTAACATTCTTCTGAAAGACAAAGGCAGAGGAGAACCAATACTCAGGCTCAGCTGTCCTGGCCCTGCTGGCATTAGACCTGTGATAGGTACAGAGGATGTATCACCCTTTGGGTGATAGCCTCAGGAGTGTTTCTGCAGTGCTCCTCCTACTATGGAGGACAGACAGGTGCAAACCCTATGGAGCAAATTCAGGAACCTGGCTGTCCTGTTTGTCTCTGCACCTGAGACCAGAGAGCCACCAAAAGCTCCTACACTTGCCTCCTGTGGAATTATCTGTGCCCTGATCCTACTTTCCTGGGAGACAGGAGGCCCATTATAAGATCATAAATTTCCAGGGTGGCTCTTAAAGATGAGGAGAGTAGACACCAAGGAAACAGACTCCAACCTGAAAGGGATAGATCATGCCATAGTGAAACTGGAAGTGCTTGGAATGTATCACTCCATGAAACATGTATTTAATGTTTTTGTGATTTTCCAGTGTTTCACTAATCTATTTAAACCTGTAATCATGACCCCTGAGTCACTCAAAAAACATTTATTATCCTGTAATCATGACCCCCAAGTCACTCAGAAAACATTTATTAAGCATCTACTATGTGCCCAATGCTTTCATAACTCCTAGGGATATAAAGACAATAGAAAGTTCTGTTCTCAAAGCACTCACATACTAAACATGCAAACAAAAATGCACAAACAAGACATAGACAAGATAAATTGCAAAATAATCAAAAGAAGCATGTATGTGATGTAAAGGAGATTTCTTTAGGAAAGCTTCCTGTAGAAGGTGGGCTTTTAGTAGGGACTTGAGAAATAAGAGATGTCATGACCTACAGACACTCCTACAATGAGGATACTACAGTAAAAAGAGGAATTCTGGGTAACCATCAACTACCTTCATGACCCTGACAGAGTCCTGATAGAAGCTAATTTACCTATTTCAAGACATTTTGTCTCCCACGTTAGCCTGTTAGTTCCCTGAGAAAAGGGACTGTGACATGCCTTTCTTTGTATCTCAGTACAGTGCCTAACACACAGCAGGTGTTTAATAAATACTTTTTGGTTGACTTGATTGAAAATGTTTTTCTTTTGAAAAACAAAACCAAGATTATGGATCAGGCAGGGACCATCACAAACTCAGCAAGTGGTCTGTTATCCTGTAGTAGGCCCTACTGCCCCAAAGAACAGTAGGCAGAAGGGGTAAGGGCTGGAATGGGCTGGACTTTGGGGGAGAGCAATTGAAGAACGATGGATTTCAGTGACCTTCAGCAGGTCTGAACATAGCACTTAAACAGGCAAACACTGCTTTAATCCCTTCCTTAAGTCACAGTTTTTCATGAGAGTTGTTACAGCGACTATTACTCCAGAGGTGAAGCGATCAGTCCTGAGTATGTGTGGAAACAAAGGCAAGGTATTTCTGTGGGATTTATCCACCAAGAGGAGAGAGGAAAGAAAGCAAAGGAGGAGTCAACTGCCTGGAGTGGCTCCTGAAGACCAGAGACTGGGAGAAAAAGGATGCCAGGCCTTGGGAGCTAGGGCTGGACACAGCAGAACGAATAGTAGCACACACTGGGCCCACCTCTGGCTTTGGGGCATCCCTCTTATCCCACAGCCTAAGCAGAAGATGGTAACCAGAGTAGAGAAGAAGATAGGACAAAACACCACTGAACAGGGAGAACCAGACAAGGGTTTCAGGATGCCCTGGGGAAAGGAGGGAAGATGAGACAGATGGCTGCTCCCTACTTAAAAGCCCTGTGGGAAGGTATGAATTGCCATCCCATTGTGACTTTTTCCCATAAACACTGGGGCACCATGAAGCCCCCTGGGATTCCAAACCAGTCCTAGACTCAGTCCTAGGAAAGCTAGTCAGTTTTAGCCAGCCAGGCCCCAGGCCTATTTATGGGCAAGGCGACCAGGGAAAATTTATAAGCACTTTTCATCCTAATTAGAAGCAGGGTACTATTTAATGGGAAGCAGATCTGAGATGTAAGAAAGAAAAGAAAACCAGAGGGGATGGGAGAAAGAGGAAAAGGCAAAAGTGAGAGGTTAAGAGGGAGAAGGGAGCTAGAGGAAAAGAGAAAAAGAATGAGACTGCAGAGGGTGGAGGTCAGTTTCCCTTTAAAATGAATTACCTGTATCTGACAAAACAGACCCCAGTGCCACATGGACAACTGCATCAGTACTGGGGGGAGATTTTAAGAGCATGGACATGTATATCTTTGTACCTCTAAGTGTGAGTGTATGAGTGTGAATACAGAAGTCTCTATATGTTACGGCCCACAGGTCACTCCTAATGCAGCCTACAGAGACCTGAATTCCCAGACTCTCCATTGATAAGAGCTGGTCTGTGAGCATGCATGAAGGCTGGTGGTTAGCAATAGACCAGATGATAGCAAAGCCTGGCCAAATTCAATGCAGGACAGAGAGGAAATTGGGGAAGGGTAAAGAGAGAGCAAAGAGGAGAGCAAGAACATGTGCAAGAACAGACACTGGCTCCACATCCAGAGAAAGAACTATGGAACTGGATCACAGAATGGAGCAGACCATTTTCTCCTGTTATGTTTCGTTTTCATGGTTTCTCCCATTCACTTTACTTCTTCTATGCAACATGAATAAGGTGAAAATGTGTTTAATAAGAATGCACGTGTAGAACCTATACAAGATTGCATGCCATCTCAGAGAGGGAGAGGGGAATGAGGGGGGAAAAAATCTAAGCTATATGGAAGTGATTGTAGAAAACTGAAAACAAATAAATTAATTAATTTTAAAAAATTTTAAAAAAACATATATATAGAAGAAAAAAAAGAACAGAAACAGCCACAGAAGACTTGCTCATCCTAACAGTAGGACTGGAGTCTCTCCACATCTCTCAACCCCCTCACTGGTTCATGTTGGTGAGCTGGGACAGAGATCCCAGCTGATATGCCCAAGACTGACTCTCTGGCATATCTGCCTCCCCCTCACCTAGATCCCGGGCAACTGAACCAAAATGCAACCTATATGCCTCTAAGGAATCTAGTTGTGTTCCACATAGGCCTGTGGTCTCAAGTTTGGCCTGTACCTGTTCATGCTTAGTCAGGGTACCCAAGGTGAGGGAACCAAGCATCCAAGGTCAAGGTTACTCTCAATGCCAACTCATATTGTAGACATGTGATGTTCTAAGGGTAAATGCTTCCAGAATCATAAGGAAACTGACAGGGCCATTTAAAATGTTCTCAGCCCCTTAGATGGAAGTCCAGGAGGAGTTGGGGGAAGCAGCGCCCCCTCCAACCTGAGCTCTATGTCTTTGAGGGGGCTCATTTTAATACAGAACACTTTACAGGGACATTCTAGGGACATTCATTTCTTTGTCAAACCATAGCTATCCACAACAACTGATCAACCATTATTCAGAGGCCCTATGGTGAGGGTAACAGAGAAGGGGGCTGGGCTCAAGGTACAGACAGACACACACTGTGGAGCAAGTGTTCCTGTGACTAATATAGACATGATCAACCCCTCCTTCCCTTTACACCCTCAACTTGCTCCCCTTGGCTTCTGGAGACAGGAAAGCCCATATGAAGTGGAGCCCTGATCTCAGAGCAAACACTTATATATAACTCCCTGCCTACCCAGCCCACATCCCAGTACCTCTGGGGATGGGGTTCCAAAGGCTTCTGGCAAAAGAGCAGGAGGAGAGAGAACACCTTCCCCAGACCCAGCTGCGTACAAATGGGCCAAGGCATTTATGGGGAGAGCTCTGACACACACTTGGTAAGCACCTTGGATGACCACCTAACATATATTTGGTAGGCACCAAAACATGCTTGGCCAGGATGCACTTCAGGGTGAAAAATTCCTCAGAAATCCATCACTCTGTCCCTTTGTTCCTCCAATGGTGATGGAAATGGGAAACAGGACAGAGATAGAGAGATGGGGGTGGGGCGAGAGGGGAAGCTGAGACGGAGCCAATGAAGATGGAGGGAGATGGGACTGGGCTGTTCCTATCTTGTGTAGGTTAAACTCGCCATATACCCACCAAAGGGTACATCTGGCTGTCTCTTACTGGCTGCGAAGGCAGTCAGTCTGTGCGTACCGCCAACACAGGTGGTGTTCCAGAGCAACCCAGCCCCCTTCACCACCCTCTTCCCCATTTCCCCATCCTCCCTCAGTTCCCTATACTGCAATGATCAGAAACAGACAGACACAAAGACACTGAAAGTGACTTACGGAATAGCCTCGTCCCGAGAAGGCCTGGGCAGAGCTCTGTGGGAGGAAGGACAGTCAGTCAATGACAAGGCAAGTCACACCAGGAAAAGTAGCAGAACTGGCAAGGGTCTAAGCTTCTCATTGCATTTTACATTGGAATGTAAGCTCTCAAGGATGGGGACTTGGCATTGTTTTCACAATCCCAGTGCCCAGCGCAGTACCTGGCATACAACAGGGATTGAATAAATGCTTGTGAAGCTGCATTGTTGATATGACCTGAGCCCTAGCTAAAGGACATCAGGAACTAAAGTTCTCCAACCCCCTCGCTTCTGGATAGCTCTTGTTGAACTCTATACCAGAAGGAATATTGGGTGCAGGTCATTCCCCTGGCTCCCTACTTCCCATAGGGGCAAAGTACAAACTCCTCAGCTGGTATGTAAGGCTCTCTACCACCTGCCCAAGCCTTCCTGACCTTACTTCCCATTATTCCCTGTCACACACTATCTGCTGGAGCTAAGCTGTAAGCTCACTCTTATCTCTGGGAAGGGACAGCTTAATGCAGTGAAAAGACCTGATGACCTGGATCCAAATTCTGACAGTGCTGCTTACTAGCTGGGCATTAAAGGCAAGGCACTTAATAGGTCTGGGCCTCAGTTACCCACGTAGACAATGGGAAGAAGGCCTATCCAATGACCTCTGAGGTTTCTCCCAGTTCCAGATCTGTAATTCTATTACCTTCCACCATAAGCCAGCCCCAGGGCTATCTCCCCTAGAAGCTTGCCTCAATTCTCTTAAAAGTGACCTCTCCCTCTTCAAAACTTCTTACCCCGCTTAAAGTCATCAACCAAATATTATTTATTAAGCACCAACTCTGTGCTAGGCACTTGGTCTAGATCTTCCTCTTACACCCTTATGCAGGGATCCCAAAAGTTTGGTGCAGTTGTAAGTTGTTAAACCTTAAATAGATTTATTTTGCTCTAATAGCTTTTAACACTTTCATGGCTGAAAACTACACTAAGACGTTTGGGACGCCTTGTGCATTCCACCCTTCATCCTATGTCCATTTCTTTTCATGTGAGATCCACTGAAGGACGACATTAGCTTGAAAGCCCTCTGAGAGCAGGGATGGATGGTATCATTTCACCTAGGTATCCCCACCACCCGTGCCTCTACTTTTTATTGGAACATTTTAATATTAAGTTTTCCTGATACCTTTTGTGATTAAAGTCATTTATATGATTAGATTCTACGGCTCATCCATTCCCCACTTTAGACAAAAGAATAACAACCTGTACAATTGCCAAGCCCAGCAACATACGCAACAGTTCCCACCCCTAGGGCCCCCACCACCACCTGCTTTCTCTGACAACTATTACCATGGGTTGAAAAGGGAGTTATCTGGAAAATATGCAAAAATGTCAATATAATGTTAATGTTAGGAAAATTTTCCCTCTAATTAGTCATCTCAAAGAGCATGATGTATAGGGGATAATGGGACCCCATCCTTGGATATTTGCAAGCAGAAACTGGTACACTTTAAGGAGATTCATTTTTGTGCATGGATGGGTCGAACCAGATGGTCAAAGATGTCTCCTCAAAGTGTGGGATGCTGTAATTCTGAGTCCGATCACTCAAGAGCAAGAGTCAGCAAACATCCAATTTGCCTCACTGCCTTAAGAATGGCTGTTATTATATCTAAAAACATTCTTAGCTCCTACAAAAACAGGCTATAGGTTGGATGGATATAATCCCTGGCCTGTAGTCTGCAGACATCCTGCTCAAGAGTATAAAAGGACATCCAGAGTAAAAAGTCTTTTAAGAAATGTTTTTTTGAATTTAATAACTGAGTTAGGGGAGATCCAGCAATAAAGGACCTGGATGCCAAATGGGACAACCCAAGGTGGTGGAGGAGGAGGGACAGGGGTGGGTGGAGTGGTCCTGGGAGCTTGATCCCACTGCCAAACCTCTCCAGGGTTGGAGGAAGTACAGAAAGAGCAGACACTTGGCTTGACCCTCTCCCTTGTGGAAAATGCCCCACGAAACTCACAAGTTGCTTGTGGTTTCTACCTACTAGAAAAGGAGATGAGAACTGGGGATGGGGCAGGAATGTAGAAAGGGGAGATGGAGAAATGGGACCAAATACAAGTGGGAACAGAGCTTTCTCCCACCTCAAACAAGCCCCCACACTCATTGGTCTCCAGATGTGACCTAGAAATTCCAGGGCATGCTCTCTCTCATATGGTCTGTCCAATTTGAATTTTAGCCTGCAATATTAGGCCATCTCTTGCTGAACATTACACAAGGTCTTAGGGTTATGGAAAACTTTTGATTGAAAGGGGCATGGTACAAAATCCCCAGGGTCAAAAAGGAAAGGCTTTGAGAACCTCACAGCATGGGGCTTTGCAAAGAGCTAGGGACCTGGAGCTAAGGGTCCTTGGTTAAAATTCTGACTCCATTGCTTAGAATCTGGGAGGCCTGGAGTGAGTTAATTATTTACTAAGGCCTCAGTTTCCTCTGCTGTCAAGTGAGAGGACTTGACTAGATGACTTCTCTTTTGACCTTGAAATCAATCATCCTATGTCTGTCCCCTCTAGTTCCAAATGTGTGAGTCTCTCTAGACCTTAGGTTCCCCATCTGGGAAAGGAGGTGACTGAGCTAATAGTTTCTGAATTCTCTTCCCAGTTCAGAGCTAAGATGCCTCCCAGGGGCCACCTCCATTCATCTTGATCTATATCTGGCCAATGGACCCAGATGGCTCTGGGAGGAGAAAAGTGAGGCTGATGACTTGGCAAGGCCTGCCTCACTTAAATCCAATTCACTTGCAAGTCATGGCATCCCCTTCCTGATGTCACAGTCCTCTTGGAAAACAAAGGACATACAGAGGCAAGATGTCTCCCCCTATAAAATGTTAAGTTACTTGAAGTTAGGGGTAATTTTCATTTTGTATCCCCAGTGCCTGGCATGTAATGATGATGATGGTATAGCATTTTAAAGTTCACAAAGAACTTTACAAATATTATCTCATTGGATTTGTACAACAACCCAGGAAAGTAGCTGCTACTATTTCCCTCGCTTTACATAGGGGAAATTGAGGAAAGTGTGGCAGAGATTTGTCCACTTGCCACAGTCACACTGAGGCTAGATTTAAACTCAGGCCTTCCTGACTCTGGAACCCTTTCCCTATCTACCCATATTACCTATCAGCCTAAGTCAAAGCTAAATAAATGTTTGATGGTTGATTGATCTTACTCCACAGTGGTAGCAGAAGATACAAACAAATACGGAAAGAAAGGGCTTGTGGCACCCAAGGGGCAGCACTTGGATACCAAGGAGGAGTACATTTCTTTGCTGCTGTTTGCTAATGACTGGTCCTGGGGGAGGATTCAGGCACCAGGGAAGAGGCCCTGCCTTCCCAGGGCAGACAGAAGGCCCTTTCCAGAGTGAGCTGGGAGGGTGGGGGTGGTCCAGGAGTGGTGTACTTCTTTGGAAAAGTCAAAGCCCAGCTCAGAAAGACCCCCTGGCTTCAGGGTCAGTCCTGTGGCACCTAATTGATCCCTCCTCAGTCCTTCTGAAAGCTGGGTTTCCTTCATTCCCCTACAATCTACTTCTCCCCGCTAGAGGCCAGCGCAGCCTCACCGAGTCCCATGTAGCTCTTTTTAGGACCCAACCCAACATAGCATCTGCTCCACCTAGGTGTGTGTGCGTGTGCGTGTGCGTATGCATGTCTGTGTGTGTACACGTACAACATTTGGAGTTTTCTTGTCAGACACTAGAGTGGTTTGCCACTTCCTTCTCCACCTCATTTTACAGATGAGGAAACTGAGGCAAACAGGTTGAAGTGACTTGCCCAGAGTAACACAGGTAGGAAGCATCTAAGGCTGGATTTGATCTTAGGAAGAAGTCTTCCTGACTCCAAGCTCAGCTCACTATCTACTATGTCACACCAAGTTGCCTTAATAAAGAGAATTAAACTCAGTCTGAGAACCTCTGCACCCACCCTACCCTGCAGCAGAATAGAAGCTCTTTGAGGGAAGAGACTGATTTTTGTTTTTGTATACTTGTACAGGCAACTGACCCAGAACTGAAAATGGAGATCCCAGAGGGGAAATGAGAGGCAGTAATGACCCACAAGCCGCCTGAAAAGTACATATGTCAAAGTCATCATCCAAGAAATGTGCTTTAGGGCCAGTCATCCAATAAGGGACAGCAGCGTACGGCAAGGACACCCCACAGGGTGGACACTTGCAGTGAGTTTAGAGGAGGGTCTGGATAAAAGTCACACAAGGCATGCTGGCACATCCTTAAAATTCAATGAGATCATGCATCCAAGTGAATACTGTCCCAGGCTGAGTGCCCTGAAGATCACTGGAGGTGTGACTTCATCGATGAAGCTGCTGCTGCTGCTGATGAAAGACCTTGGGTATAAAGAGATCCAACCTCAGAGTCAAGAGGACCCAAGGTCAAAATCTTGCCTGACTGGACTGCATGAACTACAGGTGGGTACATATATCACCTTACCTAGTAAGTGCCCAGACAACTCTCTAACATTATAAAAGCTGCAGAGAAATTGCTGCCTTTGACCAGTTATGGGAGTTTACTCGTTGGAAAACACAGCACCAAAGGACCTTGACTTGGTTTCCATGAACTTGTTCTCTTAAAAAGCACAATGATTCCTGTATTTCAATAAAACTGATCTCTAATGTAATATATATTTTCTCTCTCTCTCTGTCCCCCCACCAATTTTTATTCATGTTTTCTCTTTCTTACAACATCATAGTATCATACCTTCCCTGCCCTGAGAGGCATCCTGTATGGCAAAGAGTATTTTTTGGTTAAAAGAAGAGGAAAAAAAGTTAGCATGATGGACTGACACATTGAGAAAGTCCAAAAACATGTGCCCTGTGAACCTCCCTTCTTCTCGAAGGTGTCTTTTCATAATATGACACACTTAGAATATTATTGTGAGTTTTTGCCAGCTGTACCCCATACCTGGAATGCTCTCCCTACTCACTGCTTCCTTCAAGTCTCAGTTAAAATCTCACCATCTACAGGAGGCCTTTCCTCTGAGATGATCTTCCATGTACCCTGTCTGTATCTTATTTGCACAAGAGTTGTTTGTACTTTGTCTCTCCCATTAGACAGTAAACTCCTTGAGACTGGGGCTTGTTTTTTGCCCTTCTTTGTATCCCTGGAGCTTAGCACGGTGCCAGACCCACACGAGCACTTGATAAATGCCTGCTGACTGAGGAGTTACAAGCAAAGACCAATAATAGATCAATCAATAAACACTGATTAAGCACCTACTCTGTTCATACTTTGCCAACTTTACCTATGTTATGTCACCTGATCATCACAAGAGCACGGTGAAGACCGGTGCAGATGTGGAAACTCAGAAGTGAAGAGGTCAGGCAGTGTCTCTGCTGGCTGCCCCATTCCCAACACTACCCTGGCTACCTCCAAAGGTCAGCTCACATACCACGTCTTATAGTAGGTCTCCTGATCCCCCCGAGTACATTTTTTAATTTAATTTTCTGGGTCCATGTGGTTTCGCAAAAGGATGTAAGCTCTTTGAGGGCAGGGACCACTCCTGCTGCTCCTACATTCTAAGCATCCCACCACTGTACCTGGGCACACAGGAGGTGCTTAATAATTGCTGACCAAATGCTGACTGAATGACTTGCCAAAGGATCATAAAATAGCTGGTGTAATGGAATTTGAACCTAGGCCTTTCTACCTCCAAGTTCACAATTCTATCCACATGCTAATAACTGAAGTCTGTCCAGCCTTGCTGGTCCAAGGAGAGGGTAAAAGAGATTTTCTGGATCTTCCCCAGTGGGAAACCGGAGCTCATGCTAGCTCAGCCTGGTGACATTTGATTCATTGCATTTTATGTGTGGAATAATCCTGACAGATGCCAGGGGCTCGGGGCTCTGGCCCCTGCCTGAGAGGAAAGATGCCTGTTCCCGGAATATTTCTCTCAAAGGCAAAATAGAAAATTTATAGCAGTGGGAGGTACCCAGCTTCTTACCCAGAGAACGAATGGACAGACATTTCTGACATAAGGGAGCAGGTCCTTGGCCAGCACTCCTGGCCCTTGGGGGATGGAGGATTCACCAGAGGTAGGAGGCCTAGGACCAGACTTAGGGGAATGAAGGACCTTAGAATAAGCACAGATTAGAGCTGGAAGGGAAATCAGAGGTCACCTAGGTCGGCCTTCTCTCTTTCCCTAGAGGAGGAAACCCAAGTAGCCAAGATCACACAGCCTTTAACCATTGTCTCAGAAAGGCACCCGCAAAGTCCCAGGCCCAGAGCGGCAAAGTTCATAGCTCTAGCAGGTTAGGAGGACCTGAGTTCCCATGCCACTGGTGGGACCAAGATAAGCCCCATCACTTCTGAGGCCCAGGTTCCACATCTGTAAAAAGGAGAGAAGGTTGGACTGGCTGGGTTCCAGTCTGTGATACTATAATTCTAAGTATGTACTGAAGTGGGGGAGCCTGGAGGCTGGGGAACCAGTTAAGAGGCTTTCACCACAGTCCAGGACAGAAGAGATGGAGGGCTACGGAAGGGGCAGAATCAATAGGGTCTGACAACTCAGGCGAGTTCCATAGGCTGTCAACACCTCAGTTTCCCCATCTGTAAAACGAAGAGGTTGGACTACATGGCCTCTCTGAGGTCCTTTTGGGCTGGCCAGCTGTGGAGAGGAAGGATAAGGAGTCACAGATGACTCTAAAATGAATGGGCATCGTGAGCCACCTCCAGGCTCCATCCTGTCCCCTCCAGCAGAACAGCTCAGGGGGAGGGGAAGGCCAGTCCAGCTGTGGTCCCTAACCCCCTCCAGGGAGGCTTTCCTACTAAGCCCCCCAACCCCCACCGAGGCCCCACCTGCCAGCCCTGTCCAGGACCAATAATTGGCCATTTGGTCTGCACCAGCACTCACACTGGGCCCAAGCTGTGCCTGGAATCCGTCCTCATTCATCAGGCCTGGGCAATTAGGCCAGAGCTCCTGCTAACGAGGGCAGTTCTGCTACCTCTGCAGCCCCCAACACGTACAATTATTAGTCTATGTTCCCATCTTGTGGTGACAAAATGGAGACTACATGACAATTACCCTCAGCAGTTCTCCACCCCCAGCCCAGCCTTTCCTCAGTGCCCCCATGGCCCTAATTATCTGAGCAGCCCACCCTCCCCAAAAGTCCCCATTATCCAGAGGGCCTCCCCTCAGGCCCCCATTATCCATAGGATGCTTCCCACACCCCACCATGGCCCAATTACCAGACTGCCCCACCAACTCAGTCCTATTTAAATGATAATGAAGGAAGAGTCATTCAGTTCAGACTGAGAGAAAACCCATGAGCCCCAGCCCTTGTTAAGCTGATGGGTCAGGGCAGAGAGGCCTTCCTTTAAAGGCTTTAGTGGACTCTGATGCCCCACAGGCCCTGGCACTACAGACTAAGCACAACTGATAGGAGCCCTGGGCCCCAGACACTCAGAATGAGGTCACTGTCCTGCCCCCACTCACCCCCCACCCCCATCCCCCTTCCCCAGGTGGGGAAGGGAAACAGGCCCACACTTTGTCTGGGGTCATGGGACACA
This sequence comes from Potorous gilbertii, assembly GCA_028658325.1. Taxonomy (NCBI): domain Eukaryota; kingdom Metazoa; phylum Chordata; class Mammalia; order Diprotodontia; family Potoroidae; genus Potorous; species Potorous gilbertii. The sequence goes on from CM053773.1 coordinate 210,429,318, forward strand.
AGGACAGTGTCCCCTAGGCACAGATGAATGGCCCCTGACCCGACCACTACAATAGAGGTCTTTCTGGGGGATGTCTTTGAGACTGGCCAGAAAGGCTCCTAAAATCTATCAAACCTAATGAAGACTACTGGGTTTTGGTGGGGTACCTGGGTCTAAAGTCTCAGGGTTTGGGGGACAGACAACCCACAACCTCTCCAGGCAGCCTGTTCAACTTTGGCACATGTCCCATGGTTAGAGGTTTGTTCTAATAGGGTCGCCTGGCCCCTTCTCAATGACCACCCATCGGTCCCCATTCAGTGCTCAGAAGCAGGTCAGAACAAGAGCCAACTCCATTCTCAGCACCACAAGCCTTCAAATGCTTGGAAAATACCCCTTCATCCACACTGTCTTCTATTCTCCAGGTCAGTCTGGCTACATTTGCCCAGGACTCTCACCTGTGGGGCACACTACCCAGCTATATCATCAGGAACCAATGACAAACTCAATACCAAGTGATGGGGAAAGGGGAAGGCCTAATGAAGGGAAGAGACTTGACTGGAACCCAGATACAGACCAAAGAGAAATGGAAAGAAATGTACCCTGAGAACTCTAGGTAGCAAGGTGGGGCAGTGGATATGGTAATGGCTCTGGAGTCTGAGTTCAAATGTGACTTTGGGTACTTCCTAGCTGCTTGGCCCTGGGCTAATTGCTCAACTGCTCTCTATTTCAGTTTCCTGTTCTGTAAAATGGGATAATAATGGTATTTCCCTCTGAGGGTTGTTAGGAGAATCAAATGGGATATCTGTAAGTCACTTAGCACAGCGCTGGACTCTTAGTGGGCATTTAATGAATTCTTTCCCCTTCCCCTCTGCCTTGCCAAAAGACATGATGAATGGGATTGGGGGGAGGGAGGAAGTGTCTGAGTTCTCACTCTTTGTCCCAATTAAGTTACTGGCTTGTCTGATGATGATTTTAAGCTCCAGAAGATAGAGGAATCAACATAGAGAACTGCTATGGTGGATTTGATTTAAATAATGGGAACGTTGGCAGGGAAATCTGGGACACCGAAGCAAAGCTGGACATCACCCCATATATTCTCTAGATCTGGGGAAGGCATGTCTCCAATCAGGAGACAGCCTCAGACTAAAGCTGTTTGCAAATTCAGTCGAGGGGAAGCAAAAATGACTGAACTGTGTGTCCCATCCCCCCCCCCCCACCAAAAGATCAAGAGGACAAGGCCCCCAGCGTACATAAATATAGGGTGTCCCAAAAGTCTTAGTGCAGTGTTAAGCTATTAAAGCTTTAAACTGTGCTGAGACTTTTGGGACACTTGGTATTTATAGCAGCTTGTTTTGAGGTGACAAAGAACTTGAAAAGGAGGAGGTGCTCATGAACTAAGGAATGGCAAGACAAGTTGTGGTGAATGAATGGGATGGAATACTACTGTTCTCTAAAAAATAATGAACGGGACAGTTACATAGAAACCTGGGAAGACTTGTATGAATTGATGCAAAATGGACTGAGAAAAATTAGAACCATTTACACACTGATGACAAGATTGCAAAGACAAGTAACTCTAAAAGACCCAGAAACTGATCAACAAGACCTGCCATGATTCCAGAAAGTTCATGAAAAAACAAACTACTACCACTACCACTTTCATTAATGTTATCTGTAGGAGGTCCTCATTTTACAAACATGGAAATGGAGTCAGACAAAATTTAAGTGATTTGTCCAAGGTCACATAGACAAAGGTCTGAGGCAGGATTTTCCTGACTCCATCCAATACTCTCTCCACTGTGCTACCTAGCTGTGTGTGTGTG
>CM053773.1:210431219-210512225 GCA_028658325.1 Potorous gilbertii
TACGGGTGCCCAACCTGTGGTAGAGCATTCCAAGCTCCTATGGCTCTGCTCAACCACAGCTGTCCATGCTGAAACTTCACTTTCTCACAGTGATGTCACCTTGGTCCTCTTTGAGAACTAAGGAACGCAACCAATCATGTTGCTTTTTCAATGGCAGGCGGGAAGGAAAGAGATGGGAAGGAGTTGGATCTTCATGAAAATGGAATAAAATTTAATGTTAATTTAAAAGCAATGGAAAGCTCTCAAGAATTAAGTTCTAAGAACAAAAAGGGAAACAATTCTGAAGAGAAGGAAAAGTGGGGGCAGTGAGATTATCTACAGAGACTGCCAGGAAGGCAAGAAGCAAAGTCAGTCAGCTTAGAGCCTTGAAACAATCAGACGGCAGATCTGATGGCATAGTAAGTCTAGCGTCAGGAACGCTAACATCCAGAGGAATGGAGGCTGCAATTAAGATGAAGGAGATTACAAGGGCTCTGTTTGGTTTTTTTAAATATAAAGCTTAAAGAGAAAAGGTAGAGGATCCAAAAATGGATAAGACTAATGCTCAGTATGCCTGGGAGACTGATAAAAGACAACAGAAGGCAGAACTACTCAACTCTTACTCAACTTCTCTTTTTTCCCCCAAAGAGAATGATTTTTGGATTCAAAATGTCTGAAATTCAAGATAAGTAGGGAACATTTAGACACTCTTGAACTCTGAGTCACTAGATAAAAACAATCTGGGGCAGCAGATAAAGCACTAGACATAGAGTCAGGAAGACCTGAGTTCAAATATAGCTTCAGACACTTCCTAGCTGTGAGACCCTGGGCAAGTCACTTAGCCCTGTTTGCCTCAGTTTCCTCTTCTGAAAAATGAGCTGTAGAAGGAAATGGCAAACCACCCCAATGTCTGCCAAGAATACCTCAAATGGAGTCATGAACAATGAGACATGACTGAACAAATGACAAATAGATGATCAGATCAGAATGCTAAAAAAAAACTGGCGGAGGTTATTGATGAGCCACTATTGGAGATTTTGGAAAGACTCTGGAGAACACCAGGCCTTTGGAAAGGCAAACGTTTTCTTGTGACAAAAATTGTTAACAATCTTCAAACTGTCCAGTGAAATTGTCCCTAACTCCCAGCAAAACTCTAGAATGGATTTACCAAAGAGAAAGTTTCACAGCACCTTGAAAAAGAAGCAGAGATCCCAAAGAGTCAATGTCACTTTGTCAAGAACAAGTCTAGACTAACTTAGACCTGTCCTTGGATGGGGTTATTAGATGGCAGATCAGAGAATGCTATAAATTTGGTTCACACAGATTTTATTAACGTACCTGATACAAGATTCAGAGGGATAAGATAGAGACAAAAGCTACAAGATAATACAATTAGGTGAATTTACAGCTACTTGTACGGCTGGACACAAAGAGTAGCCATGTAAGAACAGAATGTAAAATAGAATAAAAGCTGTATATAATGAATCACCCTCAGGAGAGGGACTAGTCTTTGCATTCCCAGAGCCTTGAAACACTATCTTGAAATTCATAAATACTTAATGGCCCTGTACCTCAGTTTCTTCATTTGTAAAATAGTGTAGGGAGAAGAGTTTGACTATGTGGCTCCCTCAGAGAATATCTGTTGGATTTCTTGGGCTTTAATAACAACTCCATATTCATTCAATAGGAGACCTTAGTGAAGAGCCCACAGGATCTGTGGCTGGGCCAGCCCTCTTGAATGCTTTCATTAATGGCATGGATAAATAAGGACACGGATGCCATGCTTATCCATCTGCAGAGGACGGAAAGCTGGGAAACCTGATTAACACACCAGACGACACTGTCAGGATCTAAAGAGATCTAGGTACTAGCAGGACTTAATCTACTAAGAAGAAATCGGTGGGGATAAAAGCAAAGTCTTATATGTAGGCATAAAAAAATCACCTTGGCAAGCACAAGAGGTGAGGAAGAATGCCTAGAGAGCAGTCCACCTTGATGAGTTCTAAGCAGACTCCAAGACTCCCTCTCTCTCTTCTTCTCTCTGTCTCCTCTCTCTCCCCCTTTCTCTCCCTCCCTCTTTCTGGTCAGGCCTGGAGTGAGGAAGACTCCTCTTTCTGAGCTCAGATCTGGCCTCAGACACTAACTAGCTGAGTGACTATGGGCAAGTGACTTAACCCTGTTTGCCTCAGTTTCCTCTTCTGTAAAATGAACTGGAAAAGGAAATGGCAAATCAGAACTGGACCTGACTGAAAATGACTAAACAACAATAAATATATATGTATGTGTATATACATACATACGTACACACACACATACATACACACACATAGAGCTACATTCAGAAAGGCAGAAACTGGAAGGTGATATAGCTACAACTAGGTGTAACTTGGAAGAGACTTTGGAAGGGGATAGATAGAATTGCTATCTCCAAGGAGGGAGGTTCCATGGACGCCCTGTCAGTTGTATTACCGTAGATCCCTGAGGTAAAAATAGGAAGGATGAGGCAGATTTAGGATTGAGGTCAAGAAAACCTGCAGTAACACAGCGAGCCTGAATGGGGCTCTGGGTGGAGCTGTCTCTGCAGGGCTGGGGAGGGGGATGAGGAGTAGGCTCCACACTTCAGCCCTGCACACAAAATGACCCCTCGGCACGTACACTGCGGCTGCCAGGATAAACTACAAACTCCAAGGCCTCTTCAATCCAGCTCCCACTTTCCACACCCTCTTTCCTGTCTCCATCCCGGCAGAGCCAGTGCATTCACTGGTCCCCCAACGTGATGCTCCCTCCTTGGCCCAGGTCCTGCCTGACATCTGCCTTCTGGAATCCTGAGCATCCTTCTAGCTCCCTCCTACAGAAGGCCTCTCCTGAACCCCCTGGTTTGGAGTCTTCTCTCCCTGGAGGTGGGCGGCGAGGGCTCCGACCCCCAACACGTGTCTTGAGAGAAGTTCTAATTCCTGAGACACAGAGACAGACACAGAGAGAGGGGGGGAAGAAAAGACAGAGAAAGAGGGGAATGAGAGACAAAAGCGGGGAGACAGAAACAGAGAGACAGAAGGAGGGAGGGGGAGACAAAGACAGAGAGACAGAGAGATGGAGAGAGAGGTCTGGTCCCCAAGAAAGGTGAATGTCTCTGTCCCCTAATTGGAACTTTCTTGGTCCTTAAATTCAACACCCCCCAGTGATGCCATGACCCTCACTACCTGTCTTTCCAGACTCCCCAGACCCACGGAGTGCCTCCCCTGCCTCAGTACCCCATGACCTTCAGACCTTTAGACCCGTCTGTTTAAACTGCCCCTGAGGCCAGTCCCAGCAGTGCCTGTCTGGAAGACAAGAGTTAAGTTCCAGCTAGAGCTGACAGGCCCGGAATCAGACATGCAGCACCATGGAATAAAAGTTGCATTTGAAGATGGTAACTGGGTTCGAATCCAGCTGCTGCCTGTGTGACCTTGTCTGGGGCCCCAGTTTCTTTCTCTAAAATGCATGCACTGGGTCAGATGCTCTACACAGGCCTCCCACAAGCTCTTCTGCCGGGAAGGGAGTCCCAGAGTCTGGTCCAGTCCCCCAAGGAGGGAGGAAGGGACAGCAAGCCTAGGGTCTGTCTTCACTGGAGCCAGGGGAAACTTTCCAGAGCCAGAGAACAGAGGTCAAAGCAGAACCGGCTGGTGTGGGGCTCCCTCCCTCTTCAAAGGAAAACAGCTTCACTTTCCTTGAGGAAAAATTTTCTAATAAACTACAGCAGACACCCCGCCCCTGCCTTGAGGACAGACTCCTCCCATTCCCTGCTAGAACCAGTCCCCAAGGCCTCAGACTCAGGAAAAAACTCCTGCCCAGAAATTCAACACTGTAAGTCACTTATCTACTTATTGCTCAATGAATGGTGAAGATAGCCAGGGCTCAGGATAGAGGACACAAGCTGGGACAGGCTAAGGGACGGGGGGTACCGGAATGAGGGCAGATACTAGAGGAACAGGCCGAGGGCCTGCAGGCTGGAGGGCAGGACCTAGGGAAGGGCCCACAGGGCTGCTAGACCAAGAGGTGGGAGGGCTTGGGAGGCCTCCAGAGGGCATGGACAATCTTTTCATTTTTGTCCTGGAATGTAACAGGTGTTTATTAATCTTTTCCAATGTCTCTATATAGCTTTTACAGGGAAAAAGCCTGGATATTGGACAGAGGGTGGTGGGCTTTGGAGTCAGGACGACCCGGGGTTCAATTCCTGTCTCTGATACTTACTGACTGTGACCTCTCGGCCTCAGTTTCCTAATCTGTAAACCTACCTCACTCAGCATTATCCTGAGCTATCAAAAGAGATCACACAGGTAGTATTTAACTGAGAATGCCTCAAGGAAAGGGCCTTTATCCTCTCCCCAGTACTAAATGCAGTGCCTGGCACATAGTAAAAGCTGACTGCCTGAATGATTTCCAAGTGCTCTGCAAAGAGTAAAATACTCTATCACTGTGGTTCTCTTTACAGTGCCTGGTCTGGTGTCTGGCCCAGACAGCCATCACAGCTCCTTGCTGATGGCCTAACTGGCCTCTGCAGCCTGGAGCTGCCTCAGAAATGGGGATGGGGGCCTTGGCCACAGGTCCCAAGTTATTTCCTTCCACATACTGAATGAACACTCAGCATCAGCATCAGGCCCCACACCTGCCTGGGGGGGTCAGCACCCACAAACCAGGGCTCTGGTGATCTAAATCTACTCGGGTCATAGCCTGGGTGTCCCCTGACCTCCTCCCCTTCAGTGTCTCCCCTTCTCTCATCCTCCCTGTCTCCCATCCTCCCAGCCTCTGCATGGGTTGTTTACAAAGCCCCATTCAAGGCTCTGCACATGGAGAGAGAATTTTCCCCATCACATTCCCTGTCAGGCTGTCAGCCTGAATCCCACTTTAATCTGCCAGAAGCACTTTTCCGCTGACATTTTTAATAAATACTTTCAGCTTTTAAACACATTTGTGGGGGCCATTTCCACGTCTCCCTCTCCTCCCTTGCTCTCTCAAGAGGGGGCTCAGAAAGCTCTAATAGCAAATACATCAGACCTGGCAGAGGCCTGTGTCCCCCACCCTGGCCTCCCTGCCCCGCCCCGCTCCCCTCCTCCCTTCCCAGGCTGGCCTCAGCATCCTGATCGAGGTGGTGTTTTCAATTTGAAAGCTAAATTAACTGTCCAATTGGATTTGGCTACTGCGAGCCAGTTCCTGTGACAGGTTTTAGTTATGAAGCATATTTCCCATTAATAGAACTCAACATGAAAACCTTGTGCCCAGGGATTGCCGCGGCTCGCCATTGAAATGTTAAATTTAATATTTCAGACATGCTCATGCCAGTGTTTGATTATTGTTCTTCATTTAAATCCCTCCTAACGGGAAAGGGCCTAATTAGTAAAAAATCATGTTTTAATGAAGGCAAAATGCTAATTGCTAACACACACAAAAAGAAGCCTGCACGTGGAATTAGCTGGCAGCCCTGCTGGTGACTTCCCCGGGACTCAACGGCACACTCCCCTCGTGACTGCTTGTCTTCTTCCTTGGGCGCTGCGGTACCACCCCCATCCCGGAGACAGAGAGAAGCCAGAGAAGAAGCATCTTCTTCACTCGTTCTAAAAGTTTTCAGCAGCTCTTTCTTTCCTATCCCAGGAGCCACAGCCAGGGCTCCTGCCCACTCGCTGATGGCCACTTGAGCCCTAGAAACACTTCAGGCACGAAGGAGTCTCTGTGCTCCATGCTGGGCCCCTGATGCTGGCCAGCAGGTATCCTGGCCCCAGCAGACAGTAGAAGTGAGGAGCGCCCAGGGTGGCAGGTACTTACGTCACTGAGCTGGTCCCTGGAGCTGCTCCACTGAGAGCTAGTGGCTTCCCGAACACTGTCCTCTTCACTGTTCCTGCCGCTGGTCTTGCTTGAAGGGACCTTCATCTGGAAGACAAGAAGGAGAGTCTTTCAGAACAACAGCCTCATCTTCCATTCTACTTCTCAGACTAGTGCCATCACCCTGCTACCTTGCCTCTCTCTCCTAGACAGATACCTTTTTTCTGTGCATGTGTATGTGGGTGGGGAGAGGTATATATGGGCAGGGGACATTAACTCTTTACTCGGGGGTTCTCTGGTCAAAAAAATATCTGCCTACTCATGGTTTTAAAGAGTCAGTATGTGGGTGAGGTAGGCCTTCTTTCTTTAAGCATATGTAGAGGTAGAATGTGGTCCTTGTTTGTGGACCTGGAAGAAAGTATAAGTTTGCTCAAGACTAGAAGGAAGGGAAAAGGTTAGGAAAGGAAACACTGGAAAACAAAAATGATTTTTTTTTCCTTTGGAAAGATCATAAATTTTTTAAAAAGTAAAGAGTCTTGACAGGAGATTGGGGCCAGTGCCTTCGCTGGTTTGAGGAACTTCCAGGTGAGAAAACTCCCTCTACTAATTTAGGCTGGTACCTTCTCTTACCAGCTTACAGAGATGCTTAAAGGAGAGTGTCAAATGCAAAGCTCACAAAATTTCTGAAATGAGTTAAAAAAAGTTTAACAAAATAAAAATATAATATAATAACATACCAAATGTGAATCTGTGGTTTTCTGAGTCAATATGCAGCCTCCAGGGATCTGTTGGACACTGTTAAGTAACCTCCCCAGAGTTGCAAAAGCAAGTCATCACGTCATCCCCCACCCCTCACAAAAGAGTCAATATAGCCATTCCCAAATTGCCTCCCAGATGCCAAATACCTGGCTGACCCCCCACCCCTACTCTAGATTCTTTTTCCTATACTGAGCCCATCACTGATGGTTCTCACCAAGGGAACTGGCATCATTTTATAACTTTTCTTCACATCTTAAGGTCATTTCAGTACAGGCTGCCAGCCTATGGACTCCTAAGTCCTTTGCTTTCACACCAGGTGCTAATAGGTACATGGCATTTAGTAGCTATGACTGGGCAGCTTAGGTGGTCCGCTTCAAGGTGGGTGAGTAGCAGGAAACACTGAGGGAGGGGGCTTCTCATGAAAACCCTCCTCAGGGAATAGCTGAAAGGAGAGGTGGCTGACTGGATAGATCACAGGGAGGCAGAGAAGTCTCTGCCAGATTTGAGCTTTTTGCCCCTCATGGTATGCGTAAGAGTCATGGAATGAGAGATGCCAGGCGGGCACCCTCCCTCCCTAGCAGAATGGCATGTTTCCTTTCTCCAAACAGTAATAACACGATTATACGACAAAATCATCACAGACACACACACAGCTGACCAAGGACTTCCATGACTTCCTTTGCTCCCCACAACTACACTGGAGGCACTCAAACATATTATCCCTTATAGGCAAGGGAAGCCTGCAGCCTCGTGGCCACATGTGGCCCTCTAGGTCCTCAAGGACCTTTGACCAAATACAAACTATTTGTTCTATGAAGTTTGAATTCAGTCAAAGGGCTGCCCCCTTGAGGACCTAGAGGGCCACAAGTAGCCTCAAGGCCCAGATTCCCTACCCCAGGCAGAGTTTCACATTTGAGGGAGATGGACCTCAGGGTTTTTTTTAGTTCAGTTCAGGCAGGTACCTGCACCAAGAATCCCCCTCACAGCATCCCTAACCAGTGGTCACCCAGCCTAAAGACCAGAAGGTCTTATCCATTGCCTCCCTAGGCAGTCCCTTCCTATAATACTGTTAGGACATCCCAGCTGTTGGCATGGGATCTCTGAGAGCAAGGACAATCCTTTGCTTTTCTGTGTGTCCATGGTACTTAGGTTGGGCTGCACATACAACAGGTGCTTAATAAATGTTTGCTGGCATCTCTTGGCACTATCCTCCCTCTTGGGCCAAGCAGACCAAATGTGCTCTCTCCTCCCCATGTTAGCCCTTCAAATACCTGAAGGTGTTACTGCATCCCTCATAGGTACAGACTTCCTCTACTTCTAATGCACTGACCTCATGGTTGTTCCAGTAAGCCTCCACTTCCCATCAGTAGAACACCATGCTCCTGAGCCAGTGACCCCCTGTGCTGCACCCCCTTTCCCCCTTAGCTTTCTTTGTGTGTTGTTTTCTTCCCACTGGAAACTCCTTCTGTCCTATTTATTTCCTTTCCTATTCTGGCTTGGCACAGCATCTGGCACACAGTAGGTGTTACAAAAATGTTTATCGACTACTTACTCCCAACCTAAATCTTTAAAATAGGTACCTAATGTTTATCCACTGACTAGGCACTCCTAGCCCAAATCTTCTGAGCAGGCATATAGTAGATGCTTAATAAATGTTTACTGACTGTTGATACACTCTCAACAACTCTCAGCAGGGATATGGAGTTTATATTCAGTCATTTTTCAGTCATGCCTGACTCTTGGTGACCCCATTTGGGTTTTCTTGGCAAAGATAATGGAGGGGTTTTCCATTTCTTTCTCTAGTTCTTTTTACAGATGAGGAAACTGAGGCAAACAGATGAGGTGACATGCCCAGGATCACACTCCAGGCCCGTGCTCTACCCACTGCTCCACCTGCTTGACAGCAGATGCTTGATGAACAGATTCTCCAAGCCTAAATCTCCCAAGGAAAGAGTAAAAATAACAACAGATCCAGCCACACAAGAGGGCTTGTAAAGCATTCTACATATATTATTGCACTGGACCCTCCCAATAATTTGTAATTATAGGAATTATCTTTATTTTAACAAATGAGGAAACTGAAATGTGAGTCAGCTCACGTTTTACCAGCTCACAGCTGGTAAACACAAAAGCGGGGATTAGAACCCAGTTCTCTCCTAACTCCAAGGGTACTCAGCTTTTCCATTAGAGTGGCCTGGGTAGCCTTGTTGCTTCCCTAGGTCTTCCAACACTCTCCTCCTAGCACTCTCTGATAAGATTCTTTCAGATTCTAAAAGCTGTGCTATGCCTCGGACCCTCTGAATTATTTTCAATTTGTGGTGAAAGTTCCATGAACTTAAAGACATGAGAAAAGATTTTCTTTATTGTGACCTCTTCCAGTCATGTTCTACCACAGAAAGCACCTCACACCATCTGAACATTAGACATGGCCATTCTCTCCCCCAACTATGATGGTCTCGGTCTCCCCACCAGTGGCTTCCCCTGAGGTTACTCATGTTCCCTAACAGGAGAGCAGCTCCAGGAATGAACTCTTGAGGAGATCCCTCTCTCTAAATTAAAAGGGGCACATTCCAGTTAGAACCTCCCCTTCTGCCTGCACGGCTGACATATGTTCCTCTGAGACCCCATCAGAAAGGAGGCTGATAAGGAAATCCGTCTCCAGTATCCCATCCCCTCCCTAAAATGGCATCTATGTCTCTCAAGATGAAGGTGCAGGAGACATTCTCACCTTGGATCTTGCACAAATATTATCTTGGGAGACTCATAAAGTCAAGTCCTGAGGCTTTAGGTAAACTCTATAGAAATGCCACAGGTCAGAAGAGTGCCCATAATACGCACACACACGCTATGCCTAATATTTGCTGCCATTTCATTATTTTAGTGCTTGACAGACCAGTGGGGACATTGGCCCTTAGGTAGGGATGCCTTCTAGCTGCCCAGGGACAGACTCAGTCCCACAGTGACAGAATGGAGTACTTACTCCCCTCAGGAGGCCAGGATTCGACAATTGCATTACTCCTATTTTACATATGAGCAAACTTGAGGCAAGCAAAGCTGAAGTGACTTGCCCAGGGTCACACTGCTAGCAAGTGTCTGAGGACAGATTTGAACTCAGGTCTTCTTGACTCCATAGCTAACACTCTTTTATGCCACCTTACTTCCTCTAAAGGGAGGAGATGTATATGCATAGGAGGTGAGGGAGGAAAAAACCACAGAACTAAGAGGAAGAGATGGCAAGGGAACAGAGAAGACTATGGGGTCACAGTGGCTTCCATGACCACCTGGACTTCGCTCTGAACATTTTTTCCTGGGAAATTGGTGCCATTCAGTCCCATAAAACCAGCTCTTTAATGGTGCAAATGGTGGAGGAGATCTCACCTGGTTCCACAGTTAGTTGGCCAAGAGGTGCTCGGACCCAGAGTCCAAATCATTCAAACAAGCCTCAGCCTCAATAAGGAAGTTTAAGGTGAATGGATCTTCCACATTAGTGTCACAGGGTGAGTAGTCACAGAAGTGTTGCCCTGGACAGGCCCATTGGAGATTCACAAGTGCCACTAGTTTTTCCCTATAAGAATCAATTATTCCCAGAACTGGAGTCACAAATCCACAGATGTCAGAGCTGGGAGGGCCTTTAGAACACAGGATGTCAGAGCTGGAAAAGAGCTTAGAACACAGGATGTCAGGACTGGGAGGGCCCTTAGAACACAGGATGTCAGAGCTAGAAAAGAGCTTAGAACACAGGATGTCAGAGCTTGGGAGGGCCCTTAGAAAACAGAATGTCAGGGCTGGGAGGGCCCTTAGAACAGAGATGTCAGAGCTGGAAAAGAGCTTAGAACACAGGATGTCAGAGCTGGAAAAGAACTTAGAACACAAGATGTCAGAGCTGGGAGGACCCTTAGAACACAAGATGTCAGAGCTGAGAGGGCCCTTAGAACACAGGATGTCAGAGCTGGGAGGACCCTTGGAACACAGAATGTTAGAGCTGGGAGGGCCCTTAGAACATAGGATGTCAGAGGTGGGAGGGCCCTTGGACACAGAATGTTAGAGCTGGGAGGGCCCTTGGACACAGAATGTTAGAGCTGGGAGGGCCCTTAGAACATAGGATGTCAGAGCTAGAAAAGAGTTTAGAACATAATGTCAGAAGAGGGAATCCACTAGCAATCCACTAGTCTAATTCTCTTACCTCACTTCACTGAGGCAAAGGTACCAATTTTACCGTTTTCCTGGGCTTCCCACTTCTCGCATCCCCAGACTTCCCAGCCTCCTCCTGGACTTGCCCAGAGTCTTAAGGGCCAACCACTCACCTGCCAGGTACTGCTCACCTTCAGGGGTTCAGCACAGGTCCCCAACAGCGCCATCAAATCAAACTGCTTTAATACATTAGTCATTATACTACTGAGCCAGGGAAGGTGGCTCCATGGAGGTAGCCCAGCTTAGGGGATTACTGAATGGATCAGGAGCTGGTCCCTGGGACCCCTTGCCTGACAGTTTAATTCTCCAAGGCCTCAGGGTTCCCATGGGAATAAAAGGCTCCCTGACCTCCCTCTTGGGCCTGGGACATTCTCAGCTCACCCCACAGCACCATGTCACCCACAGAAAGGTCTATGCCTGAGAGGGAGGGGTTGCCCAGGGGTAAAAGCCCTTGCAAAGAAAGGCTGTGACCCAAAGAGGTTGTCTCCGTCCTGTCCCAAGCCTGGGGCCCTGGAGGGAGTCTCTGGGGTGAACCTAGGTCAGCTCTGTCCTTCGGGGCCCTTGCCAAGTCTCAAGGATGAAGCAGCCTGCTTCGTCCCCCTGCACCACCATTTATTTTGATCCAATTCAACAAGCATTTATTAAGAGCCTTTTATGGGTCAGGTTTGGTGCAGGAGGTACAGAAATTAAAAACTGAAATGATTCCAACCCCAGGACCTCAGACTCCTAAAGGCAAACAGCAGGGGCACAGGAAGCACATGCCAGAGCATCTGACAGTTCCTCACTGCCTCTAGGAGCCAATGTGAAATGCTGGGGGCTTGGAAAGTCCTGCCCACTGTGACTGTGAGTGGTGCTTTTATATCCCTGACTGATGTTTCTGCACAGGGTGGGGAGGGTGCTTCATACTCCTGGGAGGCCCCTCCTTTCTCACCATCAAGGATGAGGTTAAGGCCTGGTTTGTTTTTGCCCTTGTATCTCTAGGGCCCAGTATGCAGCAGGTACATAATTAATGCTACTGGAACCAATGAACCCAACTCTCTCAATGGAAAGAGTGATGGAGATGGGAGATGCTCCTTTACTTCTGGCTCTGCCATGCACCTGTAAGGGGCCTTGGAAAATCTTGACTCAAAAAGCCAACCTATCTTCATTTGTAAAAAATAAAAATAAAAATGGAGAATAGCACTTGGCCTGCCTAACTGAGGGGCACTGAGGCACTAAGCTGAATTAAAACGTGCCTCACACACGAGGCAAGGTCCTGGCTGGCACCCACAGCTTTTCTGTTGGCCTCTGACTGGGGCTTACTTTCTGGGTGAAGCCTTCACGGACAGATTCCTGCCAGGACTGTGCTCTCACTGTGCACCTGTGAGGGACACAGCATGCCAGGACTCGACGGAGGAATGAATTTTGGGATCAAAAGACCCAGGCCTACCTCTTAATCAGAAGTCAGAGGACAGAAGGCGGGGCTTGGAGTGACAAAGACCTGAGTCCAAATCCTGTATGTAACCCTGGACAACTGGCTTAACAGCTTTCAGACTCAGTTTCCCCATCTGTAAAATAGGCTAACAGTTGTCCCCATCTCCCAGAAGTGCTGTAAGGATCAAGTGTGATACTATTTGCCAAGTGCTTTATAAATCTTAATGTACTACAGAAATACAAGCTATTGTTATGATTATAGTAGTCCTAAAGTGAAATGGGCTTCCCGGGGAGGTGGTGGGAGGCCTCTTGAGGATCACCTGTGGGATTATAGTTGAGGCACTTAACCTCAATTAACTCATGAGCCTCCATTTCCAGAACTGCAAAATGAAGGCAATTGGACGTAATGACCTCTAAGGTCCCTTCCAGTTATAAAACCATGATCCTCTATGGAATTCTTTTTCAGGTATGGATCAAATTAAATGACCTCCATCCACTGCCCAAGGTGGTGTACAATTAAAAACCTCTCCTCTGGCCCACTGTCTACATCTCATCCCACTCAAGTCTCACTTAGTCTCAGGTAAGGTCCCAGGCTCCAGAGACAGAAGGATTCTGAGAGGGAAAAGAGGAAAGGGAGAGAAACGTTCCCCGGACAGAGCTGAGCTATTCCCGGAGCCCCAGAAACCCTCCTGGCAGTCCTAGCCTTGCTCATTACTAATAAACACACTTCGATTTATCAAGAACTCCCGTCTGAGTGGGCAGGGAGCGGAGCCCAAGGGCCAGGGGAGACAAATTCTTTTCTTAAGCTGTTTTGAAAGGTGCTGAGCTCTGGGACGACCCTCACCCCCATTAACCCAGCAAAGCACAGTGCCTCCTCCGGGGAGGCCCCTGGGCTCCGGTGGCAGCCTCAGCCAGCACGATGGGTTTGTTCATTATCTCCAGCACACACACAGGAGCACGGGGAAGCGTGCTCCGAGCATGGGCCAAATTCAATCATCTGCCTTCATTTTCCACGAGATCAGAAGCTGCAGCTGCTGTGGCAGGCGGGTGGGGAGTGGGGGGTGGCAGCTTTTCTGAGGCCACCCTTCCTAGTCCGAGTTCTTAAAGTCACAGCAAGCTTGGTTCATGTAGTTAGGAAACATTTCTTTATTCTTTTAAGTTCCTTCTTTGAGGAGGGTGAGTGGCAGGAGGGGCTGAAGCTCTCTTAGGAGCCAAGGCACAGCCAGACCATAAGAAAGGTATAAGGACCATTCATTTGAGCTTATGGGAGAATCAAGTCAAAAGGGATTGACTAGCTCAACCTCTTCCTGACAGTTGAGGAAACTGAGGCACAGAAAGAACAAATGACTTGCCTCGTGTCATATAATGAGTAGGGAAAAAAGCCAGGAAATGAGTCCAGACTCTCCAATTCTGCACTAAGATGGGGACTGTGGCCGGGAATTCCAGGTTCATAGTATTTACTACAGGGAAGGGCCCTCAGCCAATCCAATGCCCTCATTTTTAAAAGTGAAAAAACCTAAGGCACAGAGGTTAAGTGATCTGCCCAAGGTCCCATAGGTAGCAATAAGCTGAAAACATAGAACCACTCAGGACATGGAGAGGTTGAAGTGAAGAGGCTAAGATAGACTCTTGGGCAAAAAGTTTGGGAAAGAGAGGATAAGGGTGGTGAGCTTGGGATACAAAGGCTGGCACAGTGAGCCTGGTCAGGAACAACGGGCTAGGAGAGACAGGAGAGCTGGATCAGCGAGCCTAATCTGCCATTCATTTCACTCAGGGAAGGTAAGTAGAGAATCCTGTTCCTAGAAGGGAGCAAGACTGAAAGACCAAAGGTCTAGTGGGAAGAGAAAGGAGGCAACTAGATGCCAGAGTGGAGAGGATCCTGCCCTTGGAGTCAGTAAGAACTGAGTTCAAATCGTCCCTCAAGCATTAACTAGCTCTGTGACCATAGGCAAATCATTTAATCTCAAGTTGCCTGAGTTTTCCTATCTGTAAAACAGATAATAACAGCACCTCCCTTCAAGGGCTGTTGTAAAGATTAAATGAAATGACAAATGTAAAGGGCTCTGCAAACCTTAAGCCATCATATAAATGCCAGTTACTGTTATTTATTACCCGGCAGGGGAGGTCGATCCAAGGAAGGAAGGATGGGAAGGCTAAGTCGGCAAAATGAAGGCCTGGTCCGGGTAGCTGCAAGCAGGCATAGCCAGGGGAAAGAAGGCCCTATGGTGAAAGGAAGGTATGGCCAGAGGAGGGAACACCTCACTGTACTGCATGCGAGTGGAGTAGAAAAGAAGGAAGGGAAGGCCTGACTGGTGAAAGGAAAACTAGCCCAGGGTGGGAGGGTGCCCTAGCATCTACTCATCACCTCCAGTGACCCAAGATCTGAAACCGTAACCATTTGTTTCCTGAACAAGAGGGCACCCTGCCACCTCACTGCCTCTGCTTCTGCTGAAGACCAAACAAATGCTTTTCCTTTAAAAATGTACTCTCTTTAAATCTGAAAACACCCATGTATCAAAACAAGGCTGAAATGAGCTAAACATGTTACTTGGGAGTTTTTCCCTGGAAATTCAGCCCTTCACACACTCTAACAGGATTTATCTATCCCAAGCAGGCCTCATAATGAGATCAGCCGGGACAGATCTCCGGCTTGTTTGTAGATTTTATACTTGCTCTAACTTGGCAGTCTGGAGACCACGTATTCCCCAGGCCCCTTCTGAAATCTCTTCACACACTGCAATTCGATTTTCTTTGCTTGGCCTCCTCTACAATCTTTTTTTTTCCTTCCATGATTCACTTTACTCAGTTTTAGGATGGAAGGAAAGAAGCTTGTTGTGAGTGGGGATTTGTGGATGACGACTCGGAGGGTCAGGGTGTGAGGCTCTGTGTCTCTGGTCCAGGACTGGAAAGCTCCTGCTCACAGCAGCCAGTTAGTCAGGTCAATTGTGCTGGCAGATGTGACCCTAGTCACTATCTGCTCCTTTACCAAGGCTAATTTTCAAACCCTGTGTCTTAGAATCTTGGCCAAGGGAAGGGCTTGAATCGTTGGATTTCTCATTTCTAAAACCCAGCCCCAAATACACATGTTGCCATGGAGCTCAGACAATGGATGTGACATGGAGCCACAGAAAGGGTGCTGACAGGTTGTTCAAGGTGGAGGACTTCTGAGGTTTGAATCTCAGCTTCGCTCTATGACTATAGGCTAGTAAGTCATCTAACCTCTCAAGGACTCCATTTCTTTACCCATAAAATGAGACAATTGGACTAGGTGAACTCCAAATTCCCTTTCCAGTTCTGAATCTAAGTTCTATGATGCAATGTCTGTAGACTAAAATACAAATTCATCAAGGCTCTCCCCTTCCTCTAAGAGTGGCTTCAACTTACCTCCCCAGACTTCGATCACATCCCTCTCTTTCACTTAGCATTGGTTTCATCAACGGTTCTATAAGTCTCCCTGATGGAATATAAACATCTTGAGGGCAGTTTCTGCTTAATATTCTCTCAGTATCCATAGCACCTAACATAGTGTCTGCTATACCTTGAGTACTTATTAAATTAATAATCTACCTCACTATCTACATGTTTAGCAGTACTCAAAACTCATAATGTAGGCATCATTCTCAACTCCACACTCTATTACACACACACACAATCTGTTGTCAAGACCAATTGATTTTACCTTCCCCATCCCTCACACAGGCCCCCTTCCCTCCTCTGACACTGGTGCCTGTATAGACCCTTATCACCTCATGCCTGGACCATTACAATAGCTTGCTCATGGGCCTACCTGCCACTAATCTCTCTCCACTCCAAATCAAACTGAACCAGTCTTCATTTACCGTGTTCATCCTTCTTTCTATAGCTTTGTTCACAGAGGCAACATCTGGAACAACCTTATCTTCTGTTAAAATTCTTCTCTTTATTCTAGACCAACGTAGGTGAAATCTCCTCCAGAAAGTTTTCCCTGCACTCAATGGGCTAGAATAGACCTATAGGGATAAATCTAATAGAATGAACTATCAAGCCTTACATTCTTAGTTTGAAAAATAAATTTTGCCAATACAGTATTGGGGTTATGTGGTTATATGTTAATTCATCTGAAAAAAGGACTGGGAGGGGGATTTTAGCAGACTACAAACTCAATACTTGTCAAGAGTGTGATAATGCAGCAAAGAAATGGTCTCAGAGGACAGATCCAAGAACAAGGGGTGAAAGGTGCAGAGAGGAAGCAGACTGAGGCTTGATAGTCAGAGAGAGCTTCCAGTCATTCAAAAGGAGAATGACTGATCTCAAGAGGAAGGTCCCCAGTGGCCTTTCAAGCAAAAGCTAGATGAGTGCTTATGAGAAACAGTGCTGTTGTCCAGACCGAGGATGGCTCAGATGTTCCTGGGGTTTCATTCAATTGGGAGTTGGCAAAGGACACTATGCCAGTTTATGTGGGGGTGAAGGGTATGGGTTGATCCCTAAAGGAAAAGATGGCCACTTTGAATTAGGCAACAGTTATTCATAAAATTTTACAGAAACTGACAGCGTGGGTGGATGTTCTTTGAGAAAAGACATGGAGAGGAACCACATGCAATGGGAGGGAATGGCAAGGTTGTGGCAGGTGCCAGTGGAGGGAGTGCCAATAGCACTGGTCAAACTATGAGTCCATCTAAAGCCTGAAGTTTCATCCCTTCCTACAAATTGAGTTTTCTAGGAGGGAGGATGGATTTTTTTGCTATTCTGTGTCAATGCCATTAAAAAAATTCAACAATATTTATGAGGCAGGTAGATGGCACAGTGGTTAGAGCCCTGGGTATGAAGTCAGGAAGACCAGAGGTCCAGCCTCAGACACTTACTAGTTGTGTGATCCTGGAGCACTTAAATTCCCTGGACCTCAGTTTCCATATCTGTAAAATGGATATAAGAGTAGCCCCTGCCTCCCAGGACTGTTGTGAGGATCCAGTGAGACAATATTTGTAAAGCACTGAATACAGCGTTTGGGACATAGCAAGCTCTATTTAATGCTGGCTGTTATAATCACGAAACTGCCTGTTAGGTGTCTAAATACCATTAAGACCTCTCTTCAGGACACTGAGGAAACCCTAGGTTCCGGAAGGCTACAACAACGTGACTCAAGCTCTGGCAGGCCCAGCCAAGCTGGGAAGCCTCTGATCTCTATCACAGTGACAGGTTGTCTGATTCCTGAGTAATACCCTACCTAAGGCTTTCACCAGTAGGTCAGACCCTTGCTGATATAGTCTACTGGCTTTGACAATGTTCTGTGGAAATGGTCACAAAGGGTCAGACAGCTTTAATTTCAAATATTTCTTTAGACACAGATTAGTTGTGTGATCAAAGATCAGTCACTTGACCTCGCCTGGGCCTCAGTTTCCTCATCTGTAGAATGAGGTAGCTTGTGCTATATGGCTTCTGAGGTCCCTTTCTCTTCCATCTCTGAGAGTCTATGGTAACAGCAAGACCAGAATTTAAGAAAACTCCAAAAAAAAAAAATCAAACCAATTTGTGTGAATTGACGCACATGGCCCTTGGGGGCATAGTAGATTGAGTGCTAAGTCTGGAGTCAAGGACACTTGAGTTCAAATCTGACTAGGACCCTGGGCAAATCATTTCACCTTCCTTGGTCTCAGTTTCCTCAATCATAAAATAGGGGCAATAAAGCACCTATCTCAAAGGGTGGTTGTGAAGACCGAAGAAGACAGTATTTCTATAGCACTTGGCAGTGCCTGGCACATGGTAGGTACTATAGAAACACTAGATGTTACTAACATTATTATTCTAACAAAAATGAAATAGATTCCATTGACAGAAAATGACTGTTTACTAATGGAAGCATTATCCTTGAAACAGCAGGACTATGGACTTGTAAAAGAAAAGATGAAAATCAATACAAAAACAAGAAGAAAAATGCAAAGAAAAGATAGGACTTCATTGAAGCAACTGTAATGTGATCTATTTAAACAAGCTTTTGACAACTGGCAAACAGATAAAAGGACACTGAAATACCACAGTGACCCACATACATCAATCCCCACCAGAAGACACCAGAACAGACCGGGAACCATCTCAGTCATCAAACCCTTGGATCTCCTTTCCAAGTGGAGAGAGATGATCATAAATTTAGACCTTTATCCAATGGAGAACTTCTGCCCCAGAGCCCTGTAACTCAGTTGCTCATGGCCTATGACATCTAAAAGTCTCCCATCAGGCTTCACTTGACTGTCTAGGCATCTTCTCCCTCACCATCATTATGGACCCAGCTGTACTATTCTCCTTAATTTCCAGGTCTGGAGTCATAATTAAATCAATGCTGAAAGGGGTTTTAATCTACTACCTCTTGGTTCTAAGTACCATGCAATCAACTGTGTAATCACAACACTATCCTGTGGCCCCTTTATTTGTATTTTCTCTCCCTATCAGAAGATAAACCCCACCCAGTAATATCGCTTCTAGGACTGTATCCCCAAGAGATCAAAAAAATGGGAAAGGGCCCCACGTGTATAAAAATGTTTATTGCAGCACTCATTGTAGTGGCCAAAAACTGGAAATCAAGGGGATGTCCATCCACTGGGGAATGGCTGAATAAATTATGGTATATGAATATAATGGAACATTATTGTGCCCTAAGAAATGATGAACAAGAAGACCTCAGAGAGGCCTGGAAAGACTTACATGATCTGATGGTGAGCGAAAGGAGTAGAACCAGGAGAACTTCGTGCACAGCAATGACCACAGTGTGTGAGTTTTTTCTGGTAGACCTGGATTTTCATAGCAACGTGAGGACATTAAAAAAAAAAAAATTCCCCATGGTCTTCTAAGGAAAAATGCCTTCCATGTTCAGAGAAAGAACTATGGAATTCAATCGCAGAATTAGCAGATCATTTTGTGTGTTGTGTATGTATGTGTGTGTTATGTTTTGGTTTGTTATATGATTTCTCCCATTCATTTTAAAGTCCTTCTACACAGCATGACTATAATGAAAATGTATTCAATAGGAACGTATGTGTAGATCCTATATAGAATTGTATGCCATCTTGGGGAGGGAGGGGGATGGTGGGGGGTAGGGGGGAAAAGTCTAAGTTTTATGGTAGTGACTGTAAAGCATTAAAAATAAATAAAATGAAAAAAATTAAAATCAACATCACAAATACAAAAAATCAAAAGATAAACCCCATGAAGGTAGGAACTTTTCTTTTTGTACCTTCAGCATTTAGCTCACAGCACACAGAGCAGTATTAACTCGATTCTTAACAGGAGAAGGGAAAATAAATTTACAAGCAGCTTGGTAAGAAGTCAGCCCTAGCTGCATCATCAAAGTGACGACAGAAGAACACTGTGTAGTCTACAAGAGGTGGGGAACCTGTGACCTCAAGGCCGCACGTGGCTTTCTAGGTCTTTGGGTGTGGCCTTTTGATCAAGTCCAAGTTTTACAGAACAAATCCTTTTATTAAGGGGACTTGTTCTGTGAAGTTTGGATTTAGTCAGAAGCCTGCACTTGAGAACCTAGAGGGCCACATGTGGCCTTGAGGTCGTAGGCTCCCCACCCCTGGTCTACACGACAGAGTGATTTAAACTGAGGTGACCTGTAACACACTTTCTTCACTATTAATGACAATGAAGTCACTCTACTCTCATGGTTTTGCATGAGGAATAGAAATGGAGCTCACAAAAGGAAAGCTGGGAAAAGCTGGATTAGACCCAGTGAAATAGAGAGGACATTCTTTGGCAGAAGCAGCACAACTGATGAAGGGATGGTCCTCAAGAGCCTTGAAAGAGGGGAAGATACCAATCACTTTGTAGGAAAAAAAAACACACACACCACAACATGTGTGGAATGTTCCCACCCTTCATCTTTGAGCTAAAACAATACTAAGGATAGCTCGCATTCATTTTATATTTTGAGGTTTACAATGAAGGCATTGTGTGCAGACTGATCCTCGCAATACCTCCAGCAGGTAGGCTAGACAGGCACTGTCAGGCACACTCCCAAGTTTACAGAGAAGGAAACTGCAGCTGGGAGGTTAGATGACAACCAAAGAGTGCTGGAAGTGGCATTTGAATCTGGGGTCATTATTCTACCTGCTAGGTAGCACTGCCTCCCCCCACCAGTGTTGATTCTGAATTCATTTCCCATGGATGGGAAGTGACCTTGCCAAGAGCCTCCCACTGTAGGATAGAGAAATGCAAATGACTTTTCTCTGGCTGTGACTTGTGTTTAAAGGAGGAGTCAGACTAGACCCTACATGATCAAAAGGGGTAGCTAGCCCTCTATATATAGGACAACCTGAGTTCAAATCCTGTTTCCAGGTGACCTTCAGGTAAGTCCTTTTCCCTCTTGGCCTTAATTTCTTCTACTGTAAAATGAAGGGCTGGGACTGGATGGATAAATGAATAAATGAATGCATGAATGAATGAATGAATGCAGCATCTGCTAAACTCTTTCTATGTAGTATGGTACTGTATTAAGCCTCGGGATACAAAGAATATAGCATTTAGAGGAGACCACTGGGAGTGGTGATCTTCCCTGCCATTGTATTGTATCTATGATACAGAGATGGTTCATCCTTTCAGGGTGAGCTCAAACACTGCCTCCATGCCCAAGTGACCTCACTTCCCTGGCCCTCAGTCTCCTCAAATGTAAAACAAGAGATTTGGACAAGATAACCTCTAAGGTCTCTCCCAGGCCTGAGTTTAGGATGCTACAAACTCCAAATCCAGGCAAGGAGGAGCTTACACATGAGCCAGACAGCCTCAACACAGTCACTATGCCAGTCTATTAGACACATGTCCCCACAGGAGGAGGCTAAATTGTTCTTAGCTTGAAGGCCTGTCCCAGAGGTCCACAGGCCCCGCGATGGAGTTTGGCCTCAGTCGACTGTCTGGGCTCAAACAAAGCGGATGGCGGCAGGGTTCACAGGGGAACGCAGCCACCACCATCACAGCAGCATTCAGCAAGCCAGATGTGTGCACACACGCCTGCCTGGCCCTCTGGAAGCAGGCCCTGCTGGGGGCCAGATGTTTCAGTCTCGGCCAGAAGAGAATCCGGTTGCATCAAGTTAAGAACGTTCCTTCTGATCTGTCAGAGCCTGTGGTGAGTGAATGGGAGAAACAGAGCTTGGGTTTGAAATACAAGCTGGCTATCCGCGGGGGATTCCGGCACCATCTGGTCTTCTCATCAGCTCCCTCCTCCCTTCCCCTTCCCTTCCCCTTTCCTCCCTCCTCCCCTCCTTTACTCTGCTTTCTGCTTGCAGAGTCAAGCAGTCTGAGCAGACCAGGCCATCGGGAACGGGAATGGAGAAAAGGGAAGGGAAAGGGGAAAAGGTGAAGGAGATGGGGAGGGGGGGTTAGTCAAAAAGTACATCCATAATGGTGCTGCCAGGGCATACAGAGAGAGATGAAAAGCAGTTCTCCTCCCCTCAAGTAGCTCACAGTCTAACAGGGGTATGTTACACAAAAAATAATCATGTACAAATAAGCTACAGATAGGATAAATTGGAGATAACCGACAGAAGGATGGCACCAACCTCAAGGGGGTTGGGAAGGCCTTACTGTACAAGGTGGTGTTTGATCTGGGACTTGAAGGAGGCCAGGAAATCCAGAAGGAGGAGATAAAGAACAGACAAGAGTACCACTGGATCTCAGAACACCTGGGGGGCCCGGGGAAGCGAGCTGAAAGGAGGTTATGGAAGAGACAGGAAAAATGAAAGACAAGGGAGGAAGAGAAAGAAGGTAGCTTCACATTCACTTCCTGTACCTTCCCTTCCAAGGTAATGGAGCAGTTGCCTTCAATCACTTTTCTCATATTTATAGAAAGAGAGTGAGCTCCAAATCCTCCCCAGACACATCCTTCCTGAAACCCAGTCTGTCTGTCTCGGGCTCCGAGAATCACCACTAGGTTGGGGGATTCTGCTGAATGTAGTATTTCTACCCAAACCTTCTGAGAACACAAGCACATTCACTCCCAGGCACCATTATTACACATACATGCAATGCCATAAAACCATACGTGAGACCATACATGTATAATCCCAACTCCTCAAAGGAGATTTACCAAATGGTATGGTAATCATGATAGTGACGACAGCGATGCAGCTGCCAGCATTTATATAGGCAGTCAGATGGCATAGAGACAATGCCCTGGGCCTCCAGTCAGAAAGATGTGAGTTCAAATCTGATGACCTCAGACACTTACTAGCTGTGTGATCCTGAACAAGTCAGTTTACCTCTGTTTGCCTTAGTGTCCTCATCCATAAAAGGGGAAAATATAGCCCCTATCTCCCAAGATTGCTGAGACACTCAAGTGAGATAATATTTGTAAAGTGCTTCTTAGCATGGTGCCTGACATGCAGTAACCACTATATAAATGTTAGCTACTCTTTAAGGCTTGCTAAGGTATTTACAAATATTATATAATTTGATCTTCATGATTACCCTGGGTGGGAGGCAGGTGCTGTTATATCCCCCTTTTACAAATGAGGAAACTGAGGTAAACTGATGAAGTGACTTGCCCCGAGTCACAAAACTAGTAAGTGTCTTGAGTCACAAAGAGAACTCAGGTCTTCCTGCCCCAGGTCCAAAACTCGGTCCCTGGTGCCACTAGCTCCATGGAGGATGTAAATCATATATGTAAAATGGTATCTCCCCCTCAATAAAATATAAGTTTCTTGAGGGAAAGGGGCTGTTTTATTTTTTTTGTCTTTCAATTCCCAGTTCATGAGGTAATGAGCTGGCTTAGCAACCAGGAAGACCAATAATCCATCTGTCTGCTCTGGTACACCGCACTCCTGGCAGTGTGATGCTGGAAGTCCTGTAAACAGGTAATTTTCTAGCTCTGTAAGTTACAAGAAGGTGCATATAGTCCTCTCTGTATGACGTCATGAAATCCCTGATTCAGCCCTAGTTCCCACCTCCAGGGCAAGCATCATAGGAGATGCTTCTTTGTGGATAAATACTCTGAAAAGAACACCAAGACATAATGACAGATCAACACAAGTCACACCCAGAGAGAAACACACTCACCAACTAAGAGATAACATACCAGTTTATATAGCAACAGTCACTGAAATACTCACAAACCTCACATTCAGTTATATACTAAGTCACATGCAATTGTATATACACAGTTGCAGAAAGAGACATAAACATCTG
The DNA here is from genome assembly GCA_028658325.1 of Potorous gilbertii. NCBI lineage: Eukaryota > Metazoa > Chordata > Mammalia > Diprotodontia > Potoroidae > Potorous > Potorous gilbertii. The sequence continues at coordinate 210,454,509 of CM053773.1, forward strand.
TAAGCATTTATGTGGGATAATAGTCACACCCAAAGCTAAATGGTAACAAAGTCAGACGCAGTGCTGCAAGCACATTTCTCCTGTCAAAGACATAGAGTCATCTGGGATCATGTATTCAGTTTCCCCTGGGTACAAATGCCCAGGGATCAAGTCAGAGAAATGCACATTCAACCCCAATATGCAGACAGTCACAAAAAGTACCAGGGAAACAGAGACACGCAGTCACCTGGACACCATACAATCACATATATCCAAGCCAACCTGCAGCGGAGACACTCTCATATCAAATGGATCATTTAATCTCAAGCATGGGAATGGCCTTTGTTTATACAGATGATTCCCTCCATCCTCCTCCCACCCCCAATCTGACCCCCAATCAAGAAACAAGAGACCCTGGGGTTTGGTCCATGCTCATTTTCTAGCCTCAGCTAGAAGACAGCTTGGTGGGTAAGCTTGGGGCCAATATTCAAGGGGTGGGAAGAGGCAGCTAGAAGGGATCGATTGATCATCCCTTGATATCCTGTCCTTCTAGAGGGGATCCTCTTATAGGCCCCCAGTCTCAGACTCTGCGGGTATGTGGGGGGAGTGACACATTGGATGGCAGGGCTGGCTGTGGGTTCTGCCAACTGAACCCTTCCACCCCTAAGGGAATACAGGGCTCCCAGGACTAGCATTACCTACCCACAGCGGCTGCTCCAGTTGCAAATAGTCCTTCCAGGACTCCTCCCTTCCCCCATCAGCCCCAGTCCCATTTCCTTCTGGATTGAGTCAGGCAGAAAACTCGGGCGGCTTGATGAGGATGCTGAATTTTTCATTACAATCTTCCTCCTGAGGTTTGCGTTTAATAATTTGTACGGTATGAAGTTTCACATGGGGGGAAATGTCGCCCCGCCCAGCCTCTCCTGGCACAGCTTCTGTGCTAATCGTATGAGCACAGGGCTAAAGGAGTGGATTTAGGGCATAATTAAAGCTCTATACTCTGATAGTGCTATATGAAAAGCCCAATTTTATGTTCAAGAAGAAAATGTCACATTTGTAAAATCCCATTTCCCTGAGAACAGACTTTCCAACAGCCCTCAAACCAGCCTCTTTGTTCCTGCTGAAAGAGGAAATAAGCAAGAAAAAAACTAGGCAAAGGCCTGGGAGCCAGGAGGCCCTTTTGAACCTTGCCTGCTCCTTAAGCAGAGCCCCCTGGAGAGACTCCTCCCCTAGCCTCTCACAAAGACACCCACCCTATTCAGCGTGCCAATTCCACCCAAATCCCTGCCCCCATGGCCTAATCTGTCGATCAATTATCAAAGAGCAAGCATTTAGTAAAAGCACCAGGTATCAGAATCAGCAATCGATAAGAAAACCATTTGTTAAGCACCTACTATGTGCCATGTACTGTGCTAAGTGCTTTACAAATATTATTTCATTTGATCCCCACAACAACTTGGGGAGGGAGGTGCTGCAACCCCCCTTTTACAGATGAGAAAGCTGAGGCACAGAGTGACTGACCCGGAGAGTCACATGGTTAGGGAGCATCTGAATATGGATTTGAACTCAGGTTTGTTGGAATCCAGGCCTTGGGCTCTATCCAGCATGACACCTCGCTGTCTCTATCAATCAATCAATCAAGTATTTATTAAGTGCTCTGTCTCTATCAATCAATCAATCAAGCATTTATTAAGTGCTCATTATGAACTAGGCCTGGGGTGAGGAACCTGCGGCCTTGAGGCCACATGTGGCCCTCTAGGTCCTCAAGTGCAACTCTTTGACTGAATCCAAATTTCACAGAACAAGTTCCCCCTCCCTAAACTAGGCACTGTGAATGAATGAAACGATCCCTACCCCCAACGATATGAGAACATGATATGTGTGTACCTATGTTCACAGGACCCTAGTTCAAAACCTGGCTTCTTAAATACTACTTGTCTAAGTCTGGTCAAGACACAAGGCACACAAGAAATATCATGGCACCCTTAAACTTTGACAACTGATTGGCTGGGGGTGTAGTGAGGCAAAGGGAAGACCTTTAGGGTGTACTGCCTAGGAAGGAAGATGGCAGTTCTATTACTAGAAATAGAAAGACTCCATGGCGGGGCAGACTTGGGGTACTGGGGGCTGGAAAGAGAGTTTCAGATAGGATGAATTTGAGATGCTAACCAGGTCTATCAGGTTTAGATGTGGATCAGGAAGCTGGAGATGAGAGAGCTCCTCTAATTGGAGGCCTGGATATGCAGCTGGGAACAGTGTGTTCTTTGCCAATGCCAGGCCACAGCAGCATGTGAAGGGAGCTGCATTTCCAGGCCACAGCAGCATGTGAAGAGAGCTGCATTTCTTATCGGCAAGGCTGTACCAAGGCAGGGTGGTACAGGCAAACATGGGAGCCAGCAAAGCAACAGGGCCCCCTGGGCTTCTCCTGAAGGGACTCCTGCGTTTGACAGATGAAAGGCTGGAAGGGACTTGAGAGGTCACAGAACAATTGATTTCCTTCTGGAAGGGGTCTGAGGGGTCATCTGGTCCAGCCTCCTTGTTTAAGATGAGAAAAGTGCATCTTGGAATGGTTAGGTGAATTGTCAGCAGTCAGACAGGAGAAGCCAGGTCCCTGACTCAGCTCATTGTCTGAGAAAAGCTTTAATGACCTAAGGTCACAAAGCTAAGAACATGCCAATGCCAGGACTCCAAGTGAGATCTCCTGATAAATACTAGCTCTGTCCTTAGAAAGGAAACACACACACAAAACAGGGGCAGGAAGAAAGAATGAGAAAGGAGAGACAGAAGAAAAGAAAAAGAGAGAAAGAGGAGAGAAAGTGTGCATGAGAGAGAAAGGTGGGGGAGGACAGGAGGAAGATAAAGAGCCAGAGGGAAGGAGAAAGGACAGACAGAGATGGAGCGAGAGAGAATGTACCTACTCACTGTATGCTAGGCGGTAAGCTGTTTTACAAATATCATTTCATTTGATCCCTATAACAACTCTGAGAAGCAGGTGTTACTATCCCCATTTTACAAATGAGGACACTGAGACAAAGGACCTTGCCTACAGTCACTGTTAGGGAGTGAAGGCAGATTTGAACTCAGGTCTTTCTGACTTTAAGTCCAGTGCTCTAACCATTGCACCACCTACCTACCTGCCTGCTACCATCATATCCAATGCTACAAAGTACATCAGAATGGTGCCACAAAAGGTGCATGTGAGAACTATGGGTGAATCAAGGAGGGCTTCCTGGATGAGACCACCTCATTGGGCTGAGGGTTAACAGTTCTTTACAAAGGTGTGCTAGGACTTCGGGCTGGAGAGTATACAGTCAAATGGGCTCAACTCAAAGGAGGGAAGGGGGCTTGGTCAAAAGCTATCCAGAGGCAGGGCTGGGATGTCTTACCAGACTAATCAACTAAGAAACGTTTATTAAGCACGGACTGAGGCCCAGGATACAGAAGGACACTAAAGACAGTCCCTGCCCCACCCCACCATTTCCAATGGGGGGCGGGTGGGAAGAAGCCAAAGCAAATATACAGAGTAAACTATATACTGAATAAACAGAAAATAATGAACAGAGGAAAGGCAATGGAGTAAGTGGGGACAGGGAACCCAGGGCTATCTCTGGGTATAAAATTCTGTGACTTTACTCCAGCACACAGACCCACCATCAGGTAAGGGTTGCTCTAGAGCATTCCTAAAGTAAAGATCCCAGAACATAGTAAGTACTTTCAAATGTCCAAAAAATGAATGAAGGAAGGAAGGAAAGAGTGTGGACTTAACTAAGCCCTCCTTGCACTTGTGTGGTAGGGGGAGGCAGGGGTGAGAGGTGGGAAGGAATCCAGAGAAAGCAAAATGTCTCACTTGTCTGTTCTCAGCCATAAGCCAGCATTCCACACCCTGCCTATGTAGGTCCAGTCCATCTACTCAGATCCCCAAATCAAGCCAGGCTGGTTTCCTTGGCTGTAAACAGCTCCTCGGTGCCAGCCAGTCAACACCAGCAGTCCAGGCAGAGGGGCAACAGCAGCAGCCTGCTTCCTGACCTATGTTTTTAATGAGTGCCTGGCACAATCGCTCTAAGTAGGGGCCGACAGATCAGGGGTCTAAGGAAGGAACTGCTCTGCAGCTCCCAGATGCTCCCAAGGTGTTCCATTTGAAAACTGCCTGTGAATGGATTTCTTTTATTGAATAAATAAGTGTTATCATATCCACACAGAAGGTAAGATTGCGGTAGACTGTTGGCAAGAACATATAATTACTGAAAATCAGACCATAATCTGCATGGGCAAAGCCAGGTGTCAACATTTTAATTGTCACTGGGGAAATGCTCTGAGTACCAAGCAGGACAGAAAGAGGCCTGGAAAGCCACATACCAGACAGAGTTAAAAACAAGAACCCTTTCCAGGACCTGGCATGAATAGCCCGTTGAGAATGGTTTTTTCCGTGTTTAATTTCTTCTATGTAAATATCCTCATCTCCCAGCTCCCTGCCCCATCCATCCCCTGGGAGGTTGGAGGGCTGCCCAGCAGCCAGGTTTTTCTGCACACACTAATCAGAAAGAAAGACAATCCATCTCCAGTTCTTCAAACCTGAGACATGGGCCCAGGTCCCACACTGCCCCAGTGATCAACCTGATCCCTCCAGGCAGCATCCCATCCTTGGCACTTGGCTAAGTGTTTTGGAATCAGATGGCATCAGATGGGAGGAACTTTCACCCTCAATGCCAACACCAGCTGGACACTGTGGGCCGCCCTCCATTTGTGTCAGGACCAGAGAGCTCTGAGGCTTCCAATTCACAACCCAACAGTTCTTTGGTGGGAACTGTCCCTGGATTCAAGTGTTAGAGGGTCACAGGACAGAGTGATGGAGAAACAGGACACCAGCTCCCACCTCCACAAAGGGCCTCTGGCCTATCCACATCCTTGGCCAGCACCAACTGGAAGAACAACGCTGGCTGATTATTTATTGATACCTGACCCAAGGACTAAGAAGAGCCAAGCTTATACCCTATGTTCTTTAGGCACCCAGCCAAGGCTCACCAACTCTTCTTTCCTTGGTCACACACAGTTTTCTCTCTGTCTATCTGTCTCTCTCTCTCTCTCTCACACACACACACACACACACACACACACACACACACTCACACACACCCCCAACTCCCAGCATTTTGCATACAATGTCCCACAGCAACTTCCGCAATGAGACAAATATGCAGTCTCATGCATCATCCCAGGAGACTGTTGCACACATGTTGTCCATACAGACACACACACTTACATACAGTTTTATGTAGGCACCCAGTCATTTACAGACACAGTCACATGAATATATTCAAGGACAGAGAGACACAAACAGGTGCACAAACCCTACTGAGCAGCCAGAGAAAACACACATACACACTTTCACTGTCTCTCTCCCTCTCTCTCTCCTCTCCTTCTGTTTCTCTCTTCTCTCAGTTTCTCTCTTCTCTCAGTTTCTCTCTCCCCTCTCTCTCTTTCTCACATAGACACATTCTTTCTCAGAGACTTAGTTATTCACCCTCCCCCTGCACTTCTCACAGCCAAGAGAAGTCAGGAAGTCAGGCTCTTGCCAACTGTAACACGGGAGTCTCTGGCCTCCTGCCCTGCTGCCTCCAGTCTTTTCGTGACTGCTACACCTCCCACCCCCAGACACCCAGCAGCCCCAGTCCCCTCCCCACCATCATTTCTCCTTCTGCCAGCAGCTTCCAAGACCTCCCCCCCAGACCTGAGCTCTGTTCACAGGTCTCACTACTGGAATCTCTCTCTCAATCCTATAGGGGAACTCTAAATCGCACTGTCTCTTCTCATCCCTTCGTTGATTCAGTGTTCAGGGAGAACATCTGTCCAAAATGACCACCCACCAGTCTCAGGATTCACTCACGTGCCAAATCTCACCATAACTTACTATAGGTAACTCTCCTTCTCAGGAAGCTCCATGGCTCCCTATTCCCTTGAGAGCAAAACACAAGATCCTTCACTTAGGACTCAAATAGTCTCCAGTCTCCTTGTCCAGGCTTGCAGCCCAACGTACTCTGGCCAACTTGTTGTTCCTGGTAAACAACCTCCAGTCTTCCAGCCTTTAAACAAACAACCCTCCATATCTGGAATGTTCATCTGCCTCCCCTCTGCCTCTTTTTAACCCTCAGGTTCCTGCAGAATCAGCTCAGATGCCACCTTTTACAAAGGGATTTTCTTAAGACTCCCTACCTGGTGGGGATCTCCCCCCCAAACTCCCAAATGATTCAACCATATTTATCTATTATGTGTTTGTTCATTTGCATACATGTTGTGTCTTTGTAGAATGAAAACTCTGACAGCATTTTCAACTCTATACCAATACGACCTGCTATACAATATGACCTGGCATACAGTATATGCTTAATAAATATTTTTTGAATGAAGTAAGAAGGACTTTGAGAAATCTTGTCCACCATATCTGGCGGGCTTAACCTTGGGCAGTGATTTATGATGAATCCCAAGCATGCCCTCCTCTCTTACTATAAGAAACCTGAGATAGCAGTAATGATGTATAGGGAGGCTCCTCCACCCTGGAGAGTGCTGGACTCGACACAGGCTATTCACTTTACTATGCTGAAGCCCCTGTGGTGCCATCTCTCAGAACATGGCTGGTCCCAGAGAAGGGTCCTCATTGCCCTGGTGTGTCACCCCCCTCCCATCCGGGGTGAGCTCCTATACCCAGGCCTGCTAAGAAGAGAAATAGAAACTAGGCCAATACTGACCTATGGGGTTGACAGGTCCCTGATCCCAAGGGCCCATCCAACCAGGAAAACTTGAAAGCACGCAAGTGTCTCTCCCCGTATACCCAGCCTCCATCTGAGCTCTCAATTTCTGAGGGGCCTGAACCCCTGGACCCCAACCTAAGGAATGTCTATGTAAAGGAAAGAGCTGGGGTGAATTACTGTGATTTTCAAGGAGATAGGAAAACCTGACTGCACCAAGGACAGCAACTAATGTTTTAGTTGACTTGCAGGAAAAAAGATATCTAAGGAGCCAGGGATTAAGAGGCACTAGAAATGAAGCATCAGACACTAGCAATTATGGACTTGGCAGCTAGATGGCACAGGGGATAGGGCACCGGGCCCAGAGGGCCCAGAAGACTCAAGGTCAAGTGTGGGCTCAGACTAGTTGTGTGACCCTGGGCACCTCACCTGCAATACCAGGGCAAGGTGGGTAACTGCCTCACGAGGTTGTTGAGAGGATCAAATGATACTTGTAAAGCACTCGGCACTGTGTTTGGCACACTGCTGCTGTTTAGTTGGCTTTCAGTTGTTTCTGACTCTTCGTGACCCCATCTGGGATTTTCTTGGCAGAGATACTGGGGTGTTTTGCCATTTCCTTCTCCAGTTCATTTTATAGATGAGGAAACTGAGGCAAACAGGTGGAAGTGACTGGCCCAGTTTGTAAGTATCTGAGGCTAGATTTGAACTCAAGTCTTCCTGACTCCAGGTCCTGTGCTCTATTCACTGAACTGCCCTCTGGCACACAGTAGGCACAATATAAATGCTACTAGTATTATTGTTTTCTTTTTCTCCTTGAATAAGCTCCCCCCCGCAAACATTTATGAATTGTGATTCCAAAGACGTAAAAGAATCCATTTCAGGCCCTGGAAGCCAACAGGCTGTAGAAATGACTTAGCTCTCCTTTAAAAATTACTTTGGTCAAACTGTATTGTTTTTTCACTTCACAAAACCTATGGACTTGTAAATAAATAACCCTCAGGAATGATGCGCATGCAGTCTGTGGCTAGAAAGGGAGAGGAGGGCAAGAGGGAGGCCAGGCCTGGAAACCAGAACCAGGCTCCTGAGCCTTGGCTGGAAACCTCTGCTCACCCCTCCTCCCGCCAGGGCTGTCCCTGGTTCATTATTTCCTATTTACCCTGCTGTTTGCTTGCTGTCGCTCCAGTAGAGCCCCTTGAGGACAAGGATGGTCTCTTGTCTCTTTCGGCACCCACAGCGTGTAGGACAGTGCCTGGCACAGAGGGAGAGCAGCAAACATTTGCTGACTGAATGGCAATTGCAAAGAAGGGGAGAAGGAGTATGGGTGGGCCAGGCCACTGAACGCCAAGGGCCAAACTGGATGTAGAACTTCAGGGAGGACTGTGGGAGGCTCAGAGCTCGAGAAAGTTTGTTGTTACTCCATCATGTCTGACTGTTCGTAACCCTGCAAACCATGCTGTTCATGAGGTTTGCAACTAGCCATTTTCTTCCCCAATGGATTAAGGCTACCAGGTGACTTGCCCAGGGTCACACAGCTGCCAAGTGTCTGAGGCTGGACTCAATTCTTCTTGACTCTAGGCCCAGGGCTCTGGCCACTGAGCCATCTAGTTTCCTCAAGGAAGTTTAGATATAGCTAAAGGTCTGGGGGCTAACAGCAAAGGATCTCTAGCATCACCTCAAGAAGAATCAAGGGGGGCGGGGGGGGGGCTGAGAATGTGGTCCAGTCAAGTGACCATAGAGTATTCTGGCAAAGTCTTTGGAAAATCAAGCTTTTAAATGCTTAATATAAAACACAGAGGGCTACAAATCACAATGAAATAGCTACCAGAATACTGAAAAACAAAAGTTCATGGACCTCAGGTCAAGAGAACTGATCCTGAACCTGTTAAAAAAAAAAAAAGAGAGAGATGACTGTCAGGAGAGGGAAGGGGTTCTGCATATTGAGGTTAAAGATGCAGATTTTGAAGAATCCTTCAGAGAGAGAGAGGGAGGGAGGGAGGGAGAGAGAGAGTGAGTGAGAGAGTGTGGGGGGGAGGGGAAGGGGGAAGTCTGGATCATTGATAAACATTCTGGTCCAGTCCAAAAGGTAGAGAAGGCTCCTTTGACCTGAAAGGAGCCAAGGGAGGATCACATATTTTGATGAAACACAGACGCTGTCCAGGAATGAATCACCCCGGCTGTCTGTCTGTCTGTCTGTCTGTAAGCCTCTGCTGTCCCAGATGATCAAAGGCTCTTCCCATCCCAGATTCTAAGCACTAGAGGCAGGCTTCAGGTGAAGTCAGGACTGTCAGACTCCAGCCAGCCCCACACCAGCTCTGTTCCCATCATATCATGACAAATGCTGAGGGTCGGCCAGTCAGTCTAGGCCTCTTTTGTTTTTTAAAGGATAAATTTATTTCTCCTCAAACGCTCCCAGACTGTGGGAGCTGCTGGCCCTTAGTAAGGCCAAGTACTGCCCCGGCAGTGGATTCCAGGGGCTTCCTAGGGATGAGGGCTGTTTTTCCACAGGAAACTCATGGAGGTGGGAGGTGGGTAGGTGTGTAGGTGTAGGGGGACAAGGAAGAAGAAAAGCTTGCTGTGTGGCCCAGAAACAAAGGCCTTTCCCTCAGAGGGGCTGTTTCTCTTTGAAATCTATTATCAGTACGTGGTGTTCGTTGACTGGCCAACTGAGGGACTGGGCTTACACTAAGGTTTAACTGTGGTCCATGAAGCCCCAGTCACTACTGGCCACGATGGGGCCACTCAGTTCTGAGTTGACATTTACAATGCACAGGTTCACCGAGCTAGAAGGGATCCGGTGCAACTCCCTCCTTTTACAAAGAAGGAAAATGAGGCTGAAAGAAATGAGGTCTAATATGTCTGAGGCAGGATTCCAACCCGGGCCTCCCAGGCTCCAAGCTCAGCATCCTCCCCCTTATAACAGCACTTTTCGCACCAAGATCTGAAATGCTAATCTGAAGCCTCAAAAACAACACGGGAAGGCAAGGCCTGCAGGTATTAGCCCCACTTTACAGATGAAGAAACAGGCTGAGAGAGTTCAAAGTCAGGGTGGCACAGTTAGCAAATGTCTGGGGTGAGAGACTATCTGACTCTGGGGGCTCAACATTCTACCCTACCAGATCACAATGCCCCTGGAGGGCCCAGTCATATCACCATACTCTCCCTCTTGGCCCCCAGGCCAGACCCCTCATTCCCCGCCATGACCTCTAGGCCTGGGATTGCCTGGTGTGAGCTGTGAAGCTCCTCCTGCATCCCCATCCCCCAGGGGATGCTGAGCTTATCCAGCCTTTCCCCACCTCACCTTCCCCAGCTAGAAAGGCTTCCCGGCTCTTGCCTCAGCCTGGTGATTGTTCCCTGCTTGTGGGTCTGGCGATAGCTCAGAGCTACAGGGCAGGCCAAGCATGGTGGAGGACAGCAATGGGTACCTGGGGATGGGCAATTCAAGTCATTTCAACAAACATGGATTAAAATTCCTTCGATGTGCCAGGCAGTGCAGTCCAGTGGTTAGGGGCTAGCTTTGGAGTAGCAAAGGCCTCAGCTCTGTATGCAGGGAGGTCTAGAATGGGAGTCCCATCTCCAACATATAATGGTTGTGTGACCCTAGGCAAGTCACTTAAAATTTCTCACTGCTCCAGGGCAATTCAACAAGACTATAAATTTTAGAGAAGGAACATGTGTTAAGCACTTCACTGGGGGCTAGCATACCAAGACAAAAACGAAAGAATCCCTGCCCTCACAAAGCTTCCATTCCAAGGGTGGGGAAAGGAAGATACAACATGTACATGCTGGGGACATGTCTCTTGAAGCTGGCACAGGATCTAGGGAGTCCAACCTGTGGCTTACCTCAGTCTCCCCAGAGCACAGGATTTTAGATTTGAGAGCTGCTCCATGGACCCACCCTGATGGTCTCACCCCCCGCCCTTGTATCCTTCTTCCCATCACTCCTGCCCCAACCCACTGTCTAAAGAGGAAGGCTGGCAATGTGGCACAGTGGAGAGAGGTCAGGACTGGAAGTTGGAGAGCCTGCCTCTGCTACTTGTCCCTTCCCCTCTGTTAATGAGGAAGCAGGATGAGACAGTCAAAAGAAGGTCCCTTCCCACTCTCAATCCTATATTGATCTCAGTTGACCATAAAGTGATGTGTAATTTGGAAGTTGGTCTATCCAGAGAGAAATAGAATGAGCAGGGGCTCTGAGTCAGAGATCTGGAGTTCTAATCCTGCCTCAGACATTCACTACCTAGCCTTTCCTGAGCTCGTCTCCCTGGTGAAGACAGTCTCTTTCCCCAGGTCTATATTCCAATCTATCTCTAAATCTCTAAATTTATATCTCTGGGGCTTCAGTTTCTTCATCTGTAAAATGGGTTGGTTAGATTAGATCACCCTCTAATTTCCCTTCTGGTTCCAGAGCTGTGATCCCATGGCAACCTCCCTAGACCTCAGTTTCCCCACCTATAAATCCTGAAGTCACTTTCTGGCTCTCAGTGTTGAATCTCATGTAGTTCCTAAGGAAACTGGGCTGGGGTAGGTCTGACCACCAAAGCTGTATTACAACGGCCTGCTAGATCTCCAGTCTTCTCCCATTCTGAACCCCCATAAGGCTTTGTGAACCCTAACACAAGTGGACAGACATTTAACTGTGATGGGCCCTTAAAAACAAAACAATGTGACCTCACCATCTGATCATTCCATTGTGTCTGGTATATAGAAGATGCTTAATGAACGGTAAGTGGCTGGGTAGTGGCATGGAGGTGGTGACTCTGGTGCTCCAAAGTACTTCCAGGGCCCCCCCGCCCCCGCCCCCGCCGCACATGTACAAAGCTAGACAAAGGAACCGTTTTTAGTATTGGTATGTGGGAGTGAGGGGGACTGGGAGCAGCTGGCGTTGGCACACACTCTGTGGCCAGAAAACCCCTTCCCATACAGCTCTTGCCAACACACCCCACCCCACTCACCACCCTGGCAGCTGCTTCCAAAACCTCCTGACCAGCCTTCGGGGAGGGGACGCTCTGTCCTGCTCCTCAGGTTTCCCGACACACACACAGTGTCAATTCAATTCTCCTCCCACTAAGTGGCACCAGCACTCCACCAACCATCGAGTGGAAGTGAAGCTGTCAGCTGGGCTGCCACATGGATGGCTCATCAATGCCCGCCTGCTCCCTCCCTGGGCATCTCCAAACGAAGATGGGGACAGATCCCAGGGATTCAACAGGTCTTCTCCATCCCTTGTCCCTGCCACCACGCCTGCCCAGTATAAAGTCCCTAACTCTGCCTGTCCTAGCTCAGGAGCTACTGGAAGCCAGCTCAGCCCTACCTGGAAAAACTCCCCAGGAGAGCAGGGACTCCCTGAAGTAGGGGGGAATTTCAAAGCAGCACCCCACCCCCTCCTTCAGCTTCCTGTGGAAGGAGCAGACCTCAGAAAGCCATCCTCCTCCTCCACCTGTTCCCCAGCAAAGAGAGAGGTCAAAAAAAGATGGTCATGTTGTGGCTTGTTAAGCAATGAGACACAGAGACACACAGAGACACAGAGAGAGAACATTCACAGAGACACTCTAAGGCACAGAAGCATAAACAGATCAAGAAGCTTACACAGCCACATATAAACATGTACATACACACACATATGTGCACAGACAGTACACGGGAATGAACAACGGATGGCTCTGGAGTCAGAGGACTTGTGTTCAAATGCTGCCTCTGTGCCTCCCACCTATGTAACCCTGGACAAATCACTTCCCATCCTGGGCCTCAGCTCCCCTCATCCCCTCAGGGACTGAACTGGGTGGTCTCTCAAGTCTCTTCTGGGTCTTTTACCAATGGAATATTGATGACAGAATGTGGTAGATGAAAGGGCCTTTAGAATTCAGAGTCAGGGCCTGGAGGCCCTTAGAACAGAGAATGTCAGATCTGGAAAAAAGCATCTGGTTCAATCTTTCTATTCTACAGATGGGGAAACTGAGATGCAGGGAGTTTGCCTATTAAAGTCACACAGTGAATTAGTGGCACATCCACAGGACCTGGTTTCCTATTTCCTAGGCCACAGTGGATCTCCCCTCTACGCCGCCCCTCCCATCCTCTCCCACTGGTCCCTCTGCAGGGTGGAGTTATAAAGCAAGAAAACACTCGAGGACTCACAAGGGGACAAGTCACACACACACACACACACACACACACACACACACACACACAGCTGTGGTCACACATATTTATAGACATATGTACAACCACACACAGGTCCTCCCATACAGCTGTCAACATATGTCTTCCAGTTATGCATGGTGACTTGCCAGGTCCAGACTCACTCATCCACTCAAACATTTACTAAGCACCTACTATGCGCCAGGCTAGCTGCTAAGAGCTGAGGATAGAAAGTCAGACAGAGCTCTCCACCTAACACAAGAGACACGTAAACAACAAGGCACAAACAACATACTGCTAAAATTGGTGACAATCTAGCAATAAGAACCAGAGGCCTGGCCTTAAGGATACGTTTCCCTTGAACCCTGAACCACAAGGATGCATTGTGACTAACCCCTCTCTGCAAAGCTCCTCAGAGGCTCCCAATGGTATGTGTGAACTGTCCCCAAGGCAATGTCACTGACTGACTCCCAGAGGATGTTCTCTAAGGACTCCTCATACATACTTGTCTGAGAGGAAATGAGTCTTCAGAAGGTTTCATCCTGTCTACCAATCACCACAGTCTATGGGGTTTCCCCTGCTTCCCCAGGGACCTAGAGTCGAGTTTTCCTTCTCTATCCTTGGACCATCAGCGCACACAAAGGAGCCAGAAACGGTGCTTGGACTGGCAGAACCAACAATTTTCTTGGCCCTTTTGGCATCTGGCCTTCTCTACATCTCCCTCAGCTTGACTCGGTGACCTTGGGAAAGTGGCTTAATCTCCCTTGGGTCTCACCTTCCTAATTAAACTCCTAATAGTTCTCCCTGACTCTTCTCTCCTCGACCTTCACAACAGCTAGAATTCTAATGCATAGAAGTATTTTGGGTCTCTCCCTGGCTCAGTCTTCAGAAGCTCCCTACTGCCTTTGGGATCAGAGTTAAACCTCTCTATTTCTTCTTGTGAAGTCCTTTACAATCAAGGTTCCAGTCTCATTCTAGGTTACTTCATAATACTACTCCCCTCACTCACTCTACAAAACTGTTTCCCCAATATAACATTTAATTTCCAGCCACTATGGCTTTGCATGGGCAATCATCTCCCCCATGCCTGAAGTGCTCTATATCTTTACCTGGGGAATCTCCAGCTCGGTTTACTCAGCTTCCTGGCTCTGATAACAGAGCCGGTAAAAAGGTCATGCTAAATATTGGTTATTATGGCACCACGGATAGAGCGCTGGGCTGGAAGTCAGGAAAACCTGAGTTCAAATCTGGTCTCAGACCCTTCTAGCTGTGTGACCCTGAGCAAGTCACTTGTTTGCTCAGTTTCCTTATCTGTAACATAGGCATCATAACAGTACCTACTTCCTCCCAGGACTGCTGTAAGGATTAAATGAGATACATCTGTAAAATGCTTAACACAGTGCTTGGCACATTCCTCACTCCCTCCTCCAGCACTTGTCTTCAGCAAGACATCTCAGTGGCCAGAAGGGGATGGTGGGAGCCCTCGTCCATTGATTCACAAAACAAGCATGTACTTGAGGCTTGTGTGCTAGGCTGGCCCATGAGCCCATTCTAAGAAAGAGAATCAACACGTAGAGAAGTACATGCAAAGGCCATGTACTGAGCAGCTCACTCCCTCCATGTGTGATTAACCCTGGACCTTCCTGCCCTGGGGGAACTGAAGGGGAGGTCAGTCATCCAGAGGGGTGACTGCTAGTTATTTATGGCTGCCTACATTCTATTTATCTCCATTTAGATGTTGCAGGAGACGGGGAGGGACCCCAGTGCACATCTGTGATGGATTAGATGCACCAGCTGTTGAGGGAGCCCAGGCTTCAAATTCCCTCTGGCTGATGGGAGAAGGCAAGAAGAGAAGCCTGTCTGACCTGGGGTAGGAGTGAGAGAGAGGGGAGAGAGAGAAAGAGAAAGAGAGAGAGAGAGAGAGAGAGAGAGAGAGAGAGAGAGAGAGTGAGAGTGTGAGTGTATGTGTTCGTTTGCTAGAGTCCCTGTCCCTCACTGTCCTCCCCCAATGCCCAAAGTCTACTCTCTGGCAGCTTGGTCTATTTTGGTTTAAACCAAGAAAGTCTGACTTCCTGAAACACTGTAGACACCCACACTGGTTCTGTTCTCACTTCACAGAAGTGGTGTGTGTGTGTGTGTGTGTGTGTGTGTCTGGGGTGAATAGGAACTGAGAGCTGCAGGCAACAGACCTTAGGTGGGCTTGGGGACAACATGTGTTCCTCCTCTCTTCGGACTCTCAAGAGTCTAGAGTCAACTTCCGCTCTGTGTGTGTATGGAGGCAGTCTCCCAGCCTGTGGGGGACCCTGAACAAATCACTCCAGGCTCTGGACAATTTCAAAGGCCCCCAAATTCCAGGTGAAGACCAGGCAAATTGCAGGGAAGGGGCTGCATTAGGAGAGGGAGCTTATGTAGTGGAAGGAAACTCACCTGTACCAATTAAATCAAAGCTTAGTCTACAAAAATGAAATATCTAATTCTGCTTTGAAATCCCTAACAAACCCTCAAGGCAGGCACTGTGGATACCAGCACCCTCACTTTAGAGAAGGCTGGTGAGTGACTTGTCAGTAGTCACAGGTGGGATTTGAACCTAGGCCTCTCCTAACTCCAGGTCCAGAGCTCTTTTCCATATTGTTGTAGGAAATACTTAATGTTAAGTCAGCTCTAGACTCAAATCTAGACTCCCATCTGTCCTTTGTTCAGGCACTGTTTTCAGTCATGTCTGACTCTTTTTAACTCCACTTGGGGTTTTCTTGGCAGTTACTGAAGTGGTTTGCCATTTCCTCCTCCAGCTCATTGACAGATAGGGAAACTGAGGCAAACAGGGTCAAGTGACTTACTCAGCATCACATAGTTAGGAAGTATCTGAGCCCAGAGCTCTATCCTCTGCCCAATCAGTCACTCACTAGGGCTAGGAAGGATTTGGTTCGCCTCCCCATTTCCCAGGTACATCTCCCTACCTCTCCAGCAAAGGTGTCCGTCCCCACCCCACCCCCCACCATCCCCAGGACAGGGCTCCCTGAGCTGGCCTCCTAGACCATAAACAGCACACCCTGTGCTGACAGTGATCCCTAACAACAAACAACGGTGAGTTCAAAGATGACCTTCCATGGGTATCCCTTCCCTCCCCAGTACTACAGCCCATCACCCTCTCTGGTGAACTGGGAAAGCACTAGTTGGGCCACAGAACTTAACCTGGACAAATGAGGGTACTGGAGTCACAGAGAATGTTCTGATCTCAAGCTCTACTCCCCACCCCTGCCCCCAGGCTTCTCAGCCCAATTCCACAGTCCTCCACCTACAAGCCTCAAATGTGATTTCCTGCTAAGTCCCAGTAGCTAAGGAAGTGTTCCTAACACAGGGGAGTGGATGGAGCCCTCACCTCTTCTGGGGTGATTCTCAGGGTGTTTGGGGCATCTACCCCTGGAAAACCCCTCCAAGAGTACCCTCTACAACCAGAAGATCAGTGGTCTTCCAATCTTGCCTTAGAGACCTCCACTAATGGGGAAGTCACTACCTCCAGTGGCCTTCCCTTCCTTGTTCAGACTGCTGGCTAACTGCTAGGAAGTTTGTTCTTCTAGCAAGCCCACACTAGAACCTGCTGCTAGGAAGCCCCTACACACACACGCAGACACACGCAGACACACACGCACACACACACATGCCCCTCCTAGTGCCTGGCTTCTCACACACCGCCCCTGGAACTAAACTCAACTTCTCTTCCTCACCGAGTCTCTCAAAAAGTACAAAGGGTCCCTCCTCACCAAGCCCTGGCTACACACCCCCTAAGGTTCTTGAGTCGCAAACGGAATGATCTGGAGGCCCTGGAAGTTCTCCAGTTCCTCAATGTGCTGCCTAAAAGGTGACAACAATGATATTAACAGCTCTGGGGTGTGCAAAATATTTACATATACTTTCTCACTGCATGGTCACAAGAGCCCTGAGGCCGTTTTTTATATTTCGGTTAGGCTCATTTCCTTGATGAAGATGCTGAGGTGGAGAGGCCGACTTGTCAGGATGGCACAGGTAGTGTCTGCGGCAGGATTCCAAGCCAGGACCTCCTTCCTGACTCCAAGGGCAGCATTTAACCACTAAGTGACACTGCATTGTACTGAAAAGAATTCAATACCAGGGAAGTCATTATACATAACCTCCCTCATCCTAGACCCCAAACCCCTCCTAAGATTATACTGAGCATCGTGGCTGGAGTCTCATATTGGGCTTGCAGTCCACTAATACCCCCAGATCTTTTCCCACCGCCAAGTCATTCACTTGGCCCAAAGACAAGGGCAGCTTAGAATCCTCCCTAAAACTTCCCTCAACTGAGAAATAATTAATTGAGAGAGGAGCCTGAATTCAGGCAGCTTTTTTTCAGTGAAAATCACTGGGCATAGAATGTAAACTCATCTGTTTAAATTATAGCTTCTAATGTGATTATAAAATACAATGGAACATCTTCATATTTTCACTCCAGAAAATAATTTGCTTCTTGTCTTGACTCAGAAAAAGATCCCTCCCTCCACTGAGGTGAGACAATTTTTTGAAAACAGGGGAGGTGAGAGTCCCATTTTAGGAAAAACATAAGAAGGTACCACCATCTGAAAGGTCTAGAGACTAACCTTTTAGGATGATACTGTCTGGAGGACCTGGGCGTGTGTTTTGTAAGGAGACCCTCCTAAGGAACATGAGAACTGTCTTCAATCTTCAGATGGGCTCTCAAGGGAGAAGAGAGATTACTGTGCTTGGCCTCCAACGCAGGCCCAGGGGTCATGAGCAGAAGATACTGAGAGCTCAGTTTGATGTCAGGGAATACTTCTTAATGAGAAAAGCTGGCCAGAAATGGAAATCAAGGCGCATCTCCTTTACTATGCCAAGTAAAAAACCTTGAAGACCACTTATGGATATTAATAACAAAGCTGCTGCACTTATATAGGGCTTCAAGGTTTGCAAAATGCTTCACAAGTATCATTTCATTTGATCCGCATAATAGCCCTGGGAGGTTGGTGCTATTGTAACTCCTATTATATGGACGAAGAAAACTGTGGCTAGGGGAGTGACTTATCCAGGGTCATGCAGCAATTAAGTGTCTAATGCTGAATTTGAATTCCAGTCTTCCTGATTTCATGTCTGGGGCTTTATCAACTCCAGCTGCTTTACCATGGAAAGAATTTTTCTTTAGGTACGGGTTGGACAAGATGACCTTGGACATCCTTTCACCTCAGCCTCCAGGGTCTTCCTGATGAAAGGCAGTAGTGCTAGAGCCTTGGACTTGGTTCCTCCCTGCTTCGTGACCCTGGCAAGCCCTTGGGGACAATATTATCTCTAGGCTCTCCCTCACAGGGTGGTTATGGGGCCCAAAGAAGATAAGGCAGACAGAGGGGCTGTGCAAACCAGAAAGTGCAATCATGAGGAGCCTGCAACTCTCTGTGAAACAAGTTTAGAATTATGGACGTCACTTAACCACAGTCTACTTCAGTTTCTCCACCTGCTAAATGGGGACAACAAAAGCACCTACTTCCCAGGGTGGTTGAAAGGAGCAGGGGAAGTAAGCATCAATCTTCCCATCCCATTCCATTAACTCCCAACTCTCTGGTTCTCCAGACAGAAACCAGTGTCTTGAGCCCCATCTAATAAGGCTTCTCTGTGCCTTAAAAGAGGGGGTGGTGGGAAGCAACAGGGAGATAATGAATTATTCAGCAAAACCTCGTTCATTTATAAACCACTTGTTTATTTAGTGACATGTGATGTATTTTTTTCCCACCAATGTTTTATTTTAAAATCACTTTATAAACTCAGAGAAAGGGTTTTGTTTCCCTGAATAAGAATACCACTCCATGGGTCAAGGAAACTCCATGTTTATATAACACATGCTTAGCAGAAAAAACCAAAGGGCCAGGCCATGCCAGTGCAGAAACAGTCACCCAAGCCTTTGGTCATTGCAGGCAGATAACAGGGCCAGACGCATGGACAGCGTGCAGGGTGCTAGCATTCCCAGTGCTCTAACAAGGCATCACCAGGGTCTCTTAGTGCTAAGAACAGTGTCTATCAGCCCTGCCCTTCAACTGCCTTCAGACTCTGATGAACACAAATACCAGAATATGTCCAAAAACAATCACTTCCTCGCTCCAGGATTTTATGCAACCTCTTCAGGCAGCTAGGGGGAGTCACAGTGCACAGAGAACTGGGCGTTCAGAAGACCTGAGTCCAAATCTAGCCTGAGACACTTAGCGATGTGATCCTGGATAAGTCACTTAATCTCTGTCTCAGTTTCTTTAACTGTAAAATGGGGGGATAACAGCACCTACCTTCCAGGGTTGCTGTGAGGATCAGATGAGATAACATATTATTTTGTAAGCTTTAAAAGAGTTACCTAAGTTACCTAAGAGTTATTACACTATCGAAGGCATGAAGCCTTCATGACAGGCCAACTACACAAATGCCCTGGTCCTTGCCACAAATGCACAAATAATGGATTCAGCCACGTGTGCTCAGACGCGCAAACTTGAACAGACAAAGGCTGAATAAGTGAAGGAGATCTGCCCTGAATTTCCCATCCATCCAGGCCAGGAAAAGACCCTAGCTGGTCATCAATGACAAGGGTCTAAAACAGAAGATTCAGACTACCTGGCACATAGTAGGTACTTAATAAACCAGTCAGTCAACAAGTATTTATTAAGCATTTACTATGTGCCAAGTGCTAAGGATACAAAGAACAGCAAACAATATCCCTGCTCTCAAGGAGCTCACTTTATAATGAGATGACATGCAAATAGTGGTGTATGTACAAGAGACATACCGTGCAAAAGGGAGGTGATCTCAGAGAAAACTGATGCTGTGGCAATGCCCCCTGGCACAAGCAGGTCAAACCAAGGATGCCCTCCCACTCTCCTTCTCTGCCCCTTCTCACCCACTATTCACAGATCACAAGATGGGAAAATGGAAGAATCTTGAACCAGCTTAGAGGAGAAAGGCCCCCGGAGGCCTGAGCAAGGAAGGCAAGGTGGCCAGGAGAGATTTAATGGGGGTCTTCAGAAGGAGCCAGGAGGCTCCCACATGAGGGCCTCTCAAATCCCTTTAAACTCAGATTCTGGGATGAAACGCAAATCCTGGAAAAACCAAGCAGAAATGCAGTTGGAGACCTGGGGGGAGGGGGTCAGGAGTTAGCTTTGGCCCTGGGTGAGGGTCACCTTCAGCCACCAGACCCGTCCCCTGTCCCCTAAGTGCCCTCCAAACAAAGCCGGAGGCCAATGAACGCCACAGCAGTCCCAGGGTGATAACTGGCAACCTTTCCCCCCTCCCCGGCTGCCTCCGGGGATGGGATGGCCTGGCTGTGTTCTAAGGCCAGGCCAGGGACAAGGCCAAGCACTTTCTCCAGGTTCCCCAGCACGGCGCCACAGGCAGGATTCTTCTGTCCTTTAAAAACAAGCCTTGTTAATTCAAGGTTTTAATACTTCAAGCCATCAAATTAGATGATACAATAACTAGATAATATAACAATTAGATAATTATCTAGAAAAATGTTGGCTATTACCTTTAAGTTACCAGTTTTGTTGTTTGTTATATATATTGCCTAATGATAATATAAGACCAAGGCTTAATTTTTCCAACTTTCTGAGCCTTAGCTTTTTCCACCTGTAAAATGGGGATGGTGACCAAGGCAGCCCCACCAGATTTAGGGCCCAGAGCCTGGGTTCAAACACTGCTGGTCACATGCCACTCCTAAGGCCTCAGTGTTACCTTTCTCCTCTGTAAGATGGGGGTGGTGGTGCAGAGATGCCCAAGGCGCCTTGCGTCAGCCTGCTCCCTGACCACAGCCAATCACTAGCTGACTAGTAGACTAGCTAGTAAGGCCCCTTCCAGACCCAAACCGTAAAAAGTGCTAGATAAATAATTTGTTTTAGATTTTCATTGTTGTTGTGCATTTTTATATCACTTTCATTTCTAAAAATATCCCTCCCCTTAACTGAAGCCACTCCTGGTTTAAAATATAAAACAGAAGGGAGGAAAAGCAGTAGAACAAAATTAAGTGACCATCTATACAACATACCACACCCCCAGGCCCCCACCTCTGCAAAGAAGGAAGGTACATTCCCCAGGTCTTCTTCAAGCCTATCTGTTCCATTTACACCAAGTAAGGCTTCAAGTATTTTGTGCTCTATATGCATCATCCCCCCACCCCCTCCCCCACCACACACACACATATACACTGTCCCCTAGCACAGACACACAAAGCTAGTCACACTCATTTCAGTGTCTCTGGAGCAGGGACAGGTTGTGTTGTTGTCAGCTCCCCTGGGGGTGAGGGCCATGTCCCCCTGCTCAGAGGACAGGGTCTTAGCTCTCCCAGCTTCCCATCACCCTCCCCACTCTTGATATTCCCCAGGGTCCTGCCCCCTAATGTCTCTCACTTCATTCACTAGGCTTTTGGGTTTGGTTTGTTGTTTTTTTTGGAAGGGAGTTGGCTTCAGTGTTTCTGGAGTGAGCCCATGGAGGCCACAGCTCTGCTGGGGGGGCCAGAGAGTAGGGAAGTGGTGGGAGAGACCAGGTCATCCTCCACGTCGGGCAGAACAGAGAGGAATGTAGTTTCTGCGGTGAATGCTGGGGGACGCTCAGCCAGCACGTGAAAAGACAAACGCAGACATAAGTTCAGGGACATCCCCTTCCACTCCTGCACGGGGCCATGACCCTTGTCTAGCAGCTTCTTGCCAGAGCTTCACAAAAAGGCCAGACTGGAAGGCCCTCGCTTCTTGCTCCTTCCCCGCCTCTGCTGCCGGGGCTGGCCAGCAATCAGATGCTCTGCTAACAGCCAGCAGCTGCTTCTAATAATGAGCGGGCGCACTGTCCTCTCCATGGAAACAAGCATTTGGGGGAAGAGGAAAGCAGGGAGGCCTCGCCTGCCTGGATCCTTCAGCTCCAAGAAGGCTCCAAGGAGGCAGGGCAGCAAGCATACATGGTCAGCCGACCTGTCTGACCTCAGTGCTGGAGGGTGAACTGACCATGGGGCAGGGATGGAGGTGACCTGAGAACCCCAGGTGGTGATGAGGGAGAGCAGAGGACCCTAGGTAGTGCTGGGGGAGAGTGCTGGACCGTAATGACCTGCCATCCACACAGACGTACCCAATCAGCAAAACTGTCCCTGACCACTACAAATCCGAGATCCTTATATACCCACCTCCTTCTCATCCCACAGGGCAGGCACTGCTCTAGCCTTGGGCCCTGGATTCAAGTCCCAGCTTTGAGATATTCTCGCTGGGTGACAATGGCCAAGTGCCTTTCATTCTCTGGGCCTCAGTTTCCTCTTCTGTAAAATGAGAACTAGAGTCTCCCTCCCCTACACACCGCAGTGATGGAAAACCCAGACCAAGCGTCAGTCCACAAGCACTGTTTAAGCACCTAATATGTACCAGGTATATAAAGACAAGAGAATGCCTGCTCTGGAAACCATAAAACATTTGTGAGGACACTGTCAGAAGGTGCTGGCAACGTGCCCAGTGGGCAGAAGCCAGGCCCCCTCCCCTTCTCCACAGTCCAAGGCTGAGAACAAGGTGGCTGCAGCCTAGGCTTTGGCCAGCAGAGGGCACCAAGGGCCTGCAGACCAAGTCTGGGAAAGCTGCTGGGAGGGCCACCTGCTCTAGGCAGACAGACAGGGGCGGAGCCACAATGTCCCCTCCCGAGGCATCTAGTCCCAACTCACAGGAGCACAGAGGCTCAAGGCTCAAGGTCAGACAGGCTGGCCAGCAGGACCTGAACCCAGTTCCTCTGTGCTTGTAGGAGTGCCAGGCTCCTGCGCTGCCCCAAGCTGGCATCCTGAGCACCCTAGGGTCCCAGGAACAAGTACAACAGAACACAGGAGAGGGGGAGGGTGGGAGAGGAGACAGGATCCGAGTCCTTGTTGGCTGGGCCCACCCTCTCTTCTCACTCATCCTCAGCTCTGCCCCTGGATCTGCTGTCCCCACCCCCCACAACCTTCCTGTGCTCTGTATCAAGATCCTAGGGCACAACCCCCTGACACAGCCAGCAAGGAAGCAACTTAAGCGCCCCTCCACCAGAACCCTTTACTGTCCCCTATCTCCTATCAGCCCAGTCCAGGACTTCTCCAAAGATGACTGACTTGGGGCTGGAAAGAGCCTCTGAGACCGGCTAATGAAATGAGATAATGTCTCTAAAGTGCTCAGCACACAGTAGGTGCTCCACATGACAATCTCCTCCCCTGCCCCTCCCCCCATCCAGTACAGGCCCCTAGCTGCTGTTAATGGGAGGGAAGTAGGCCCTCAGAAAGAACTGCCCACAGTCACACTGCAAATGGAAAAGCTGCGGTAGAACCAGGTCTGATTCAGTTCTGGGGTTCTTCCCATACCTCCCTCCAGGCCCTTGTTTCAGAAACCACCCCTTCTATCTTCCCTCTTCATTAGTTCCTTTTGGTATCTCCCAAACTAATAAAACCTCCCTTTGTTCCTTCCCTCCAGGTTAGCTAGGGCATCCATCCTCTCTGTCATTGCTAATTTACTGGCTGTATAAAAACCACTGATGCCGAACTCAAATAAAAAGGATGTCCACATGGATCCCTGCAAGCTGCACACTGGCTTAGAAAACTGTAGATTAACATCATCTATGTTCTCCTGTATTTTAGTTACATTGTAAACGTTTCCCAGGTTCAGGCTGTAGTGGAAGTGGTTCAGGTTGCCTGGGTACTGCTGACTGCTCTAACATAGACAACACTTCCCAACCACCTCATTCTTTTTCCCAACAAATCTGCAATCCTGCCTTGCTCACCACCACTTGACTGTGACCTTACCCACTCCCCTCTAGCCAGTTCTCCTCCTTGCCTTCTCTGCAGCTTCTGAGGAGGAAGCCCACCCCTTTCTGCCGCACTGCATGCTCCCTTATCCTCCCCAGATTTCAGACACTGCCTAGCTCCCGTTCTCCTATGTTGACTGAACCAACCTCCTCTGCAAGCTCCTCCCAATTTTCTTCCCAATCCCAAGCACTTCAGGCAGCAAAGGGGCTAAATAGATATAGTAGAAAAGCTGCTGGATTAGAGTCTGAGGAGCTGGGGGCAAATTGTGCCCTATCTACAGGGACACTGGGCAAGTGGCTTAATTCCTATGAGACTCAGTTTCTCATCTATCAAAGAGAGGGTTGGGTTGAATGGCCTTTGAAGTTCCTTCTCGCTCTACATCTATGGGCCTATGGCTGAGTGCTGGATTTAAAGTCGAGTCACGGGTTCAAATCCAGATCTCTCACTACCTTGGTGACCTGCCTGACCTCACTAGGACCCTGTTTCCTCATCTGTTAAATGAAGGAAATGAACCAAATGACTTCTTAAGGTCTTGTCCAATTCTAAATCAATCAATCAGTAAACAGTAAACACCTACTATGTTCCAGGTGCCGGGCTAAGCTCTAGGTCTAGGTTCCTAAGTTTCCAAAACCAAGTTTATCATTCTCCCTAATGTGCTCCTCCCTCTGACTTCACTAATCCTAAAGTCTGGGCACCTCCCAAACCCTCTAGATCCAGGCCTCATTGTAAAAGGGGAGCCTAAAAAGGAGAAAACTGTAGAGAAATAGATGAAGCCAGATGTTCTGTCCCATGTTTCATACCCATGGTCCTCCAGCCAGGCACAAGGAGATTCCTCTGCCCATCAGGGAGCAACTATTTCTGAGTTCCTATTGCCATGGTCTTTGGGCACTTCCTAATGATCCTTCCCCCAAACTAATTCCCACACTTCCTCTCCAGCCATGGTGCCGAGTGAGGCTCATGTCCTCCCAATCTTCAAACCCTCCCGGCCTCATTCGTCTGACATAGCAATCTGGTCCTGCTATTTCTCCACTCAAAAACTCACCCTAGCTCCCTAGCTGACTCAATGAGTAAATCTCAAGATTTTTTCTTTTTTCTTCACAAAGTCCCTCAGGCCTTTGTTGCTGTTGTGTCATGTCTGACTCTGTGACCCCATTTGGGGTTTTCTTGGCAGAGATACGGGAGTGGTTTGCCATTTTACAACTCATTTTGCAGATGAGGAAACTGAGGCAAATGGGGGTTAGTGACTTACCCAGGGTCATAGAGTGTCTGAGTTCATATTTGAATTCAAGAAGATGAATCTTCCTGACTCTGCACTTTTGGTGCTGCTTCCACCCTCACCCTCTTAGGCCTAGAAAATTCTCCTTTCTCCTCCCCCCACCTATTTAAAATTCACTTAAAGCCCAACTCAGATGAATCCTTCTCCAGGAAACTTTCCCTCATTCTCCCGGAAGGTAAACACCTTCCTCTCTGGCCCACACTCCCTCCCACAGGCCTCACTCTGCACCTCTGCAGACAGGAGCGATAGGAGCTGTTTAAGTCTCAGATTCCTACTAGGGAGTGGGGACAAGGACCCTACCTTGGGGTAGGGGAACAAGCATTTCCAGAGGACCTGCTAAGTGCCAGGCACTGTGCTCACACACACTTTGCAAATAAGATCTCTTTCAGTCCTCACGCCAACCCTAGGAGGGAGATCTATTAAGATCCCCATTCTACACTCAGGCACACCGAGGCAGCCAGATTAGGGGACAGACTTGTCCAAGGTCACATAGCTGGAGACCGACTCT
The DNA here is from genome assembly GCA_028658325.1 of Potorous gilbertii. Taxonomy (NCBI): domain Eukaryota; kingdom Metazoa; phylum Chordata; class Mammalia; order Diprotodontia; family Potoroidae; genus Potorous; species Potorous gilbertii. The sequence continues at coordinate 210,479,942 of CM053773.1, forward strand.
AGATCCATTGTGTTTCAGCCAATCAATCAATCAATCTTGATTAATCCCATGCTATGTGTGTGAGCCACTGTCCCAAGTGCTGGAGACAGAAAGATACAAAGGGAACACAGAGTATCCTGAAGGTGTCCTGAGAAGGGAAGGCTGAGAAGCTGGAGAGAAGCAGCAAAATCTTCCCTGAAGAAGCCAGGGGAGCTAGCAGGTAGAGTGGAGAGGAAGCCACAAGGATGGGCAGTGACAGGGAGGAGGAGGGAGGAACCCAGGGCTGGAAGGGCCTTTTATATTTGACAAGGGCAGCCAGGTGACCCAGTGGATAGAGCACCAGCTCTGGAGTCAGAAAAACCTGAGTGTAAATCCAGCCGCAGGCACTTCCTAGCTGTGTGACCCCAGGCAAGTTATTTCACCCCGTGTGCCTCAGTCTCCTCATCTGTAAAATGAGCTGGAGAAGGAAATGGCAAACCGCTCCAGTATCTCTGCCAAGAAAAACCCCAAATGGGGTCACGGAGAGTCAGGCACTACTGAAACGACTCCTTAACAACATATTCGAGGCAACAGGGAGCCCCCAGAATTTATGAAGTTGGGGTTGACACTGAGTGGGACAGGCCTTAGACCCTTTAAAGACAGCCAGGCCTTTGGCAGCTTGAGGAGGATGGTTGGAATGAGGCACCAAGCACCATTTGGAAGCCCAGTGAGGAGGCCTGCTGAGGGGGAGGTTGGGGAAGGAGGCCTCCAGAGTCAGGGAGGGGCTGCAGGAGTAGCAGGCCCAGACCGGGCCACAACAGTTCTGCTTAATGAGTATTTGCTGAAAGGAGGCAGGACCAGGGCTGAGCTGGGACAGGGCCTTTGGGTGCCCACCATGCCGGATGACCATGACTCCCCCCTACACTGGAGGAGAAGCCTGAAGGCTAATTGTGGAGAAGGTGCTAATTAGCTCTGACAGAGGGAGTTTACTCTTCCACGAGTTTCTTTTTCCCAATGAAATCACAGATGGAGTCCTTACCCCCATTTTAAATGTTATTTTTACCACATGAATAACAAAGGTCGCTGGGAATGTCTTTCATGGCCTGTCTTGACGGCACCCTAGGCCTGTGCTGCCCCCATGTCTAGCCCAGCAGAGAGCAGATGTTGGTAGCTCAGAGCCAAGGGCATGGGCTCCTAGTAGACTGGTCCCCCTGGACCTGAATGAAGCAGGCATCTTAGGAAGGAAGGCTATGTTTCTGGTTCACACTGGATTCACACCACACAGGAGTCGTCAGCCTATGGATGGGTGGTCCAGAACATCAGAGATATGGGGGGCTGGGATCTGGCCAGTCCAATCTGCCCCCAACTTACAGATAAGGAACCAAAGGGGAAGAAGGGTGAGGGTATTTTGAGATTTGAACTCAGGTCCTACAACTCCGGGTGGCAGTGGCAATCCTCTTTCTATTCTTAGTTTCAAATCTAACACTCGCTGGATCACAGGATCTTTAGATGGAGACCTAGAAGGACCCTCAGAGGTCATGTAGTTCCCCACCCCCCTCTTTTATAGATAAGGAACGGGGTGGGGGGGGAGGAGTGGGGAGGAGAAGAAGGGCGTATGAAACTTGTCCAAGGTGACACAAGTTTGAAAGTGGCAGGAAGGATTTGAACCCAGGTCCTCTGACTAGAATCCTTTTGTTGCCCTACCAAGGACCCCAGCAAACTACCTCTGGTTTTCGCCTGTCCCATCCATCCCTGTTCTGGTTCAGATCTGCCCACACTCTCATCTTGGTCCCAAGCCAGGGATGCACACGCATCTTCTATGCACATGCTCCTTAAGTGTGGGAGGGCACACATCTCCCATTCACCCACAGGCCTCTGAACTATGCTGACCCGTCCCCCCAAACAGCCCAAACCCCAGCTGGGGTTTAAAGTGCAAGCCTGAAAACAAGATGCTTTTGTTTCCCTCAAAAGAAACTCCTCACTGGCCCAGTCATTGAGGGAGGGACTGAATTACTGAACAGAAAAGCAGCTGCATTTCTGGGCAAACATCTGGAACTCCTGAACCATTGCAGTCTGGCCTCAAAACAAAGTAATTGCCCCCACTACCTCTGTCGGGGGTTTGGGGGGCAGGAGAAGAGAGGCCGAACCCACAAGATTCTCACTTTCGCCATCAACGGTTTGAAAGCTGAGACTTGTGCCCAGGACCCCATACCTTCTCCCAAGCTGACCATTAGAAGCCATGGTCGGTGGAAGTAGATCCCCTAGCAGGCCAGTCTGGGTCTTTCCAAAGATAGAACCCTTAAGGAGGCCTGAGGGCATCTTTGTCCTGCCCTGCCCCACCCTGCTTCCCCCAGGGAGGGGAAGGGATGGGGAGACCACTCTGCTTACCATAGAAAAGAAGGGTGATCTTATTTCCAGCCTTTGAAAAAAGAGAGTCAGGCAGGGGTTTGAAAAACAGAAACCTCACCCCCTGGGTATTATTCTAGGCACCCGGACTACCAAGTCATATTTAATCCCTGGGACTGAACTGGGGCCAAATGCCTTAGGAGAGGAAGGAGAAGAAGGTAAACACAGGGCTCCAGACTCCTGCCTCGGCAAGGCTACAGTCAAGGGAGCCCAGAGTTTCTGGAAGAGGAGAAACTGTAGGAACAGGTTTGGCAGGAACCTGCCCTGGAATCCCAGGATGAGTCCCAGAGCTCACCTGACTTCTTTCCAGACACAAGTGGAGAGGAGACATGCTGCCCAGGTTAGAGCTCTGGGGAGAGAGCCTGTCTCAGGCTAGATTATGGTGTGAAGGGGATGTTAATCAGCTTCAGAGGAGAGTCTCTTCCAATGCTCTACTAACTGAGCCACTTAATTGTACCTACTGTGGTAACTAAGATCTTTCTTTTGGTCTCCTGAGTTTCCTTTAATTACCTCTTGTGGAGAGATAGGGTACAGCAGACAGACAGTTTGCCTCAGCATCAGTAAGACCTGAGATCAAATCCTGCCACTCTAAAATGGCAGTTTCCAAACGGCGAGTTCCCTAAACTGAAGGAATCCTAACTGGTCTGGTCTCAGAAGAACAAACTAAACTCTGTGCCAGGAGCAGGAGATACAAAGACAAAATAAACTAAATTAGACCTGCTCTCAAGTAGCAAGTGGTCTACAGATGTTAGAGTCACCAGAGGCCTCCCAGGGGAGTACCTTCTGGGAGGGAGAGCATTCTTGGCATGCGGCACAGCCTGGGTAAAGGAATAGAGAAAGGAGATGCAATGGTGTACACAGGAAACAGCAAGGATGCCAGTTTGGCTAGAAGGGGACAGAGAAAGGAATGAGAATTTACATAATGCGTGCTATGTGCTGGGCATCGTGCTAAGCACATTTTACAAATATTAACTTGTCTGATTCTCATAACACCTGGGGGGTAGGTGCAATTACTATCCCCGAGGCCCTGTAATCTGAAGCCAGGCTGTTGTAAAACCAGGCCCACTCCCCAGAATGTCTTGGGCCTCCTGGGCCACCAACGGGCAAAGATGCAGTTGCTGGCCCATCAGGCCTAAGACTGGTAGTAGAATTATAGGCTCAGTAGGAACAGGGACCCCCTAGGGCAGCAGGCACAGGAGCCAGAGCCCTGCCAGCCTGTGCATTAGGGAAACAAGTCAGATGGCAGAGAGCAAGCCTGGTGCCCGGCTGGCCCCAGGGGAACAGCAGCTGCAGTGGATCACAGCTAGGAGAAGATGGCAGGGCTGCCCCTGGGGCATCCCTTTTCCCAATGGCTGCCAAATCCACTGCTCTACAGAAACCAGGGAGGTTTGTACTCACTTGCTTGCCTTTGAGAAGCTCAAATACATCCAACTCTACCACCGGAGGGAAACCCTTACAGTGTGCACCTGGGCTCAAACCCACCCCTTGTGTTTGCTGTATGACCTGGGGCATCACCTCAGTTTCCTCATCTGTAAATTGTAAAACCTCGCCTCACAGGTACCTTCTAGCTTCCTATCTATAATACTATATAATACTGTGACCTTACCAGGCCCCAGTTTCCCAACTTGTGTTGGACTCGGTAGTCTCTGAGGTGCTCTGGCTTTAGGTCTATGAGTTTCTCTAGCACTAAATGCAACGCAGATGCCTTCTTTCCAATCCAGGTGGGCTATATGTGTGCTAAGATGCCCACATCGATAACATCCCTGACCCTTGGTGGCCAGTACCTGTCCACTCTGACCCTCACCCCTACCAAAGGTGACCAGGAATCCTGACCCCAATGGCCCATGAAACTTTAACCCAAGACCAAGCAGCTGGGTTGGCACTTGCTCCTAGGGATAGAGGAAGGGGATGCCCGGGTGCTACACCAGGCTCTCAGAGACTCAGAACTCATCCAGGCAGAAAGAGATGAGACACAAGGGTTTCCATGGATGATAAACTGCCAGGGGAGAACAGGTCACTACTTCTCCACACACCAGATCTGTCTCCTCTCAGGGGATCATCAGGAGGAAACAGGGTCTAGATTCATGGATCCCAACATAATACATCACGGTACAGTGAATTTATTAAATGCCTACTGATTACACCTCCCCTGTCACCGCCAGGAGGTGGTAGATCCCTCCTCCTTCTCCTGCCTGTGCTCTGCTCTTCTCTAGGCCCTGTCCCCACATCCTGGGGTTCGTAGGTAGTTTGCCTAGGTCTCCACAGTTCGTGATGAGCTATTACAGCCATGGTGTCTCCCCACTCCGCTCCTTGCCTACCCCCCACGCAGCAGGGAGCATGCCTGCCTACCTGAGTGGTGAGCTGAAAGGGGATCTTCTTTTTCACTCGCTCTTTGCCCCTCTCAGCCTCCCGTTCCGAGTTCCCTGGGTCCCGGGGGCCGTGTCCGTTCTCACTGGGCTCGGCCGAGGGACAGTTTTCTGATTCTCGGGCCTTCTTGCTGGCCGGTCGCTCCCACTTTTCTTTTCGCTCCTGGGGCTTCAGGGCCATGTCCTTCTGCAGGGGAGGAGAGAAGACAGAGGGGGAGTGAATGCAATGAGATGTTGCAGAAAGACTGTGCTGCCCCCCAAAATTCTCTTCACTGTAACTGGAGGCTCTCATTTCTCCCCAAATATTAACAGACATTTATTTATGCAGCAACAGGTAGACAAAGTGGGGTCAAAAAGAGAGAGCTGGCCCAGGGTTCAAGGTCCACTTTGATCCTTAATCTATTTAGGTAGTACTGCAAGGTTAGCCAAGACCTTGGAAATTATGAGTGCATCTGGTTTTTCTAACAACACCCTTTGAGTTGTGGCACATAGGGCACAGCCTGGGGTCAGGAAGAATTCCAGTCCAGCCTTGGGCATTAGCCTGAGCAAGTCACTTAGCCTCCAACTACCTCAGTTTCCCTGACTGCAAAAATGAGATAGTAATTGCACCTAGTTCACAAGGTTGCCGAGGACCAAATGAGATCCTGTAAAGTACCTGGAACACAGTAGGCCCTTAATAAATAATTAACAAAAATATCGATAAATTAATAAATGGTTCCTTTCTCTTTCCTACCCCTGCACCCCAAGGGCTCACTAACTCCGCTTTATAGATTAGGAAACTGAGGTAGACAGAGGTTAAGTGACTTGCTCCAGGTATCTACCTAGGTGGGGGGGGGGGGGTCTGACAAGACTTGCTAAGAAGGTTTGATGTTGTCTCACAAAAAGACTGGGTGTACCAGAAAGAACCCAAATACCAGCCATGTGGCTCAGAGGATGCAAGTTCCAACAGCTGCTGCTACTGCTACTGACAGGCTGTGTGAGCTTGGGCAAGTAACTTAACCTCTCTCTGAGCTAGACAGGATTGCACGCGTGTGAAATGAGAAAGATGGATTCTCCAGCTCCACAGCAACTAATCAACAAGCTTTTGGTTAAATGCCTCCATTACATGCCGGGGTGCTGGGTGCGATATAAAGACAAAGGGAGGTAGGCTCTGCCCCCAGTTTACCTCTGACAGGAATAATTCACAAAGCAGAAGATCCACTAGAAAGACCCTGTAATTGAGGCCTGATCTCAACATCTAAAACCAGCCACAATGACAAAAGTCTCACAAAACTAGTTTTAAGATGCAAAAAAAGTTTAAATAGGTGTCCCAGAAGTCTTAGTGCTGCACCAAGACTTCTGGGACACCCTGCAAAACAAAGCCTCCCTGAGAACTTGTACTGATAGGTGGGTGCAGTATTCTCTTCTGGTCAAATGTCAACGTCCTTACACCTCAGATAGGAATAAGAGGAGAGCAAAAATGTTAGGGGATCCCACACTAGTCACAAGCCTCAATTTCTCCATTGGTAAAACTGAGGGCCTAGACTCCAGACTCAGTTCTAATTGATGATGGTGGGGGATTGCTGCAATTTCATCTCTAAATCCCTAGCACCTTGTCCGGAGTATGGCATACAGCAAGTACTTAATAAACCCTTCTTGGCTGATATTTATGTGGGTGCAAGTCAAAGTATTCTGTATGCACACTGTTTGCCCTCCCAGCGTGGAAGGCTTCCTGAAGGCAGGGGCTGTCCAGTTTTTGTGTCTCCAGATCCTAGCATACAGTAGGCACCTAATGACCAACAAGGACAACCCAAGACGGAAAAGTGTGGTTGATTTTGAGCAGCCACACCCAAAAAGGGCAGGGCTGCTCCCATCTATGATCCAATGAGATCCTCTCTGAAAAGTGCCCAGCATGGTTCCTGGCACACAGTAGATGCTATATAAATGCTTATTAACAAGGGTGGAGAACTCTTAGAAACTAACACAGCTCTACAAAGCTGGAGCTCACTGTGGCTAAATGCTTCCAGTCTCGTCCCTCCCCCCCGGGATGGAAGAGGGAACACTGTCTCCGTCTTCCATTCTTGTCATCCACTACTCTCCCCCACCCCCCAGGCTCCCCAGGGCAGGCATGGGCATGCTCTGCTCCCCTTCCTGCCCTCCCTTCTTGGCTCCCAGTCAGGAGTATCCACAGCTGGGCTGGAGTCACAGCTGGGTGAACAGTAAACCAGGAAATCAATGAACAAAGGGAGGCCTGGATCTGTTGGGTGCCCCTCCCCTCCCCATAGGGGTGAGGTCACTTACAGAGATTAAGGAGACCTAGACCCATCCTGATGCAGGATGTGGATATGGAGGAGAGAAGGAGATCTCTCTGAGTCATATCTGTTTCCAGTTTCTAAATCTATACCCACTCCCACCCTCTGCCCTCCCCCCAGGACTCTGGGGTCCCAATTTCCCAAACATTAACTGATCCTTTTCTGTCACTGGGTATCAGTTTCTGAGATCTACAGCTATTCACACCAGCAAACTGGGCCTTCCTGTTATTGGACATCAATTTAGGAAACCCAAAAAATAATCCTTGGTACTCCCAAGCTCAGCCTTCTTCCTATCCCCCCTTTCTGGTTCCACTTCCCTAGATCCCAGCAGGAGAGGCAACTGGCCTCCAGGGAGGTGGCCCTGGAAATCTAGCGGTGACCTTCTCTTATTAATCTTTACATCTGCAAGCATCCAATGAAAACACTCAAAGGTAGAGATCCCAGAAGGAAAGGCCAAGAGGGTTATTAACGTCACTGTGGCAAAAATCCTAATGCTCAAATGAAAACAAAGGCTGACAATTCAAATGCTTGGACAAGGAACTCACTCCTACTCCTCAAATCATTCCCTCTCTGTGTCCATTCTGAGCCTCATTCCCCCCTTTTTTGCGGGGGGGAGGTTGTTGCCCTTGGGGGAGCAACCTTCAGAAAGCACACTGTAGCCAGCAAGGTAGGGAGGTGGATACAGTGGTGGGCTTGGAGACAGGAAGACCAGAGTCAAATTGGACAACTACTTACTAGCTGGGAAAGTCACGTCACCTCTGACTCAGTTTACTCACCTCTAAAATAGGATAATAAAATCAAATGAGACAACATTTGCAAAGTGCTTCGTAAACCTTAAAGAGCCACAAGAATGTGAGCTCTGGTCACCATCATTACCCTTTCTTAACCCAACGAAAATCACAAGGATTCATCGATTCCCTAACTAGGTAAGGGGAAGTGTGAACAGGCCCCCGTGCTGTCCATCCTCCATGACATTCCACATTGGGTCCCATGGCCAGGTCTGACTGTGGGGTTCCCCCTCATCTCTGCTTCCTACCATCCTTGACTTCCTCTAAAGCTCAGCTCCAGCACCGCCTCCTACAGGAAGCCTATTCTGATTCCTCCCCCTCCCCAAGCTCCTCCTGTCCTTCCCCACAACCACTGGAAATCTGGAAATCAGCTGGCATATATGCACTAATGTTTAAACACACATGTTGTCGAGCATGAGTGAGGCAAAATGGAGAAAGCCAACCTGAGGATTCAAGTCTAGCCTCTGATACATGCTGGCTCTAGGACCCCAGGCAAGTGAAAGCTCTCATAAGTTCCCTAAGGTTATAAACAGTGGAGAAGGGGTCCCCCTACACTGGCAGAGAGCCTTTCCTCACTTGGGAGTTCTCTAAGGCTCTCCACAAGACAGAGGAATGAGTGGAAATAGGCCAGCCCAGCTTAGTCACAATCAGGATAAAATCAAGGGAGAGAGGGGGAAAGAAAAGGGGGGGGTGGGGGGAGGAGAGAGGGAGAGAGAGAGAACAAGAACACACGCGATGGAGAAATGATAGAGAAAAAACAAATGCATGGGCCTGTCCACATGATAGAAAGATGGACACACACACACACACACACACACACACACACACGGAACTAGCTACACTCATCAGAGATACTCATCAGAGATATTCAGACAGAGAGACAGACACAGGCCCGGAGCAGGCATACATTTATTAAGCTCTTACTATGTGCCCAGCAGTGTCCTAAGTTAGAGGTCTGTGGGCTCTTGGGGAAGGGAATCCACATTAAAAAAGATCACAGAAAACTTTCAAGTTTAGAAACTAGGAGAAGCCAGGCCGACCAAGCACCAGGTGCCGTATACAAGGGCAGACAGAGTCCAGAGCAGGCTCTAACTCAGGACACCTGGGACCTACAAGTGTGCCATGCTGACCCTAGGCTCCAATGGCAGGCTACCTGTCTAGGTGCTCCCTGGACCAGAACAGCCTGACCGTGCTCCTGAGGACCTTGAGGAAAGCAATGCTCATTAATTAAATCTTAGTTAATAAGACCAGTACCAAAGCAGACCAGATCATTTTTTCCCCCACAAATTCATAAAGAGCAGCCCTAACACTGAGTCCCAATTCAGAAAATAATCCTGGAAAAATGAAAACACAGCAGAAAATGTTGACAATAAAAGTCATCCTAGAGGTAAGTATTCTCAGGACACAAAATCAGACCTGGAGTCAGAAGACCTGAATTCAAATCCAGCCTCCAACATTTACCAGCAACATGACCCTGGGGCAAGGACCTTTGGCAAGAAAATCCCAAATGGGTCATGAAGAGTGCCACATGACTGAAACCACCTCACCAAGACTCCAGGGCAGGGCCAGACTGCTCTGATCTAGGGAGCACCCAGATGGCTGGCCCCACCTTGGAGCCACAGACATTCTGATGCTGCAGAAGCGTCAGTTATGATGACCACTGCCTTTTCCCAGGGGCAACCAAAGGGAACTGGCCTACTGTCATCAGGTCACACTGACCTTGGGGAGATGTGCAATGGAAAAGGCCTGAATGCCAGAGACGCTCTACACTAAAACGGTACCACAGTTCAGGGCATGCCCAAGTCACTCATCCCCATACTTGAGTAAGCTGGCCCTGTTAATGGTTGAAAAGACGGAGAACCAGCCTGGGGATTTTTCTCTTCCAGAGACCTGACAGAGCTGGAGGGAAAGTCTGGCTCTTCTGGAGGGTGTGGCCCTCTCACCCCTGGGCACAGGGCCTGACACACAGCAGGTGAGCTAAGTAAGAGTTGGTCAATTGCCTTAATGACACACCCACCCACCCAGCCTCCTTTTCTTTTCAGAATCACAGAGCTCAGTGGTCCTCTGGTCCAGCCAAGGCCTCAAAGAGAATCTCACCTGCAGGATGGACACAAGGCACTCCATCCTCCTGGGAATAGCTATAACTTTTACAGTCTTCCCTCATTCCAATATTTCAATTTATCTTCTCTCCTTGTTCTGCTCTCAGGGGCAGACAAATCAAGACTAATACTCTTCCACAGGACAAAGTCCTTCAAAGCTCACAAGAACATAGTGAGGGAAGGGCTCTGGTGGAAAGGGGCCTGATCCCATCATGTTACAGATGAGGAAAGTGAGGTCAAGAGCAAGTCACCTAAAGAACCCTGGTCTTTCAAACTCCAAATTTAATGCCCTACTACACTACCAATTAGGGAAATCTAATTGAACAGAGGAAAACTACACAAGGCTACCTAGTTCCCCGAGTAAGTATTAGCCCCTGGAAAGGAAAATGATGGATGAGCCCACTGGGGACTGTCTATGAGTGAGAGTGTGTGTATCCATCCAATCATCTTGATGCTTAGCAAATCAACCAATCCTCCCCAACCCCACACCAGGTGTTGTCCATTTCCTATTAGATCCCTAATGACTCTATAGATCCAGAGGGTACAGGCCAGATCCCTGTCTCCATTTAGGGAGGAGACACTGAGGCAAGGATGAATCAAATTGGGGACAGAAGGGCCAAGTGCTGTAGATAGCAAGTAAGTGTGAGTAAGGACTAGTAACCAAGTGTAGCCATTCACTCTTTCATTCAAGCTAGGCAGCTAGATGGTGCAGGGCAAAGTACAGGGCCCAGAGTCTGAAAGACCTAAGTTCACATCTGGCTTCAGACACTGCTATGAGAGCCTGGGCAAGTCACTTAATGGCTCTCTGCCTCAGGTTCCCAAACTGAAAAATGGGGTGATAATGAAAGCACCTACATCACAGGATTACTGTGAGAATTAAATGAGATAACCTTTGCTTAAAAAAATGATGCTCAGCACAGGGCCTGGCACATACACTAAGTACTACATTAATACTGCCTCCCTTTATGACTTCCCCCCTTCCCTCTCCACCCTGGAGGAACCAGCCTGGCATAGTAGGAATGGTACCAGACTTGGAACCAACAGATCTGGGTTCAAGTCGTTGCTTCGGCTATTTCTGACTTAGGTCATTTTGAGCCTCATTTTCTTCATCTGTAAAATGAAGAGGGGGACGGACTCATGGCCTCTGGGGTCCTTCCCAGCTCTAGTGAGCGCCAGTGCCTCCCTCTGGCTAAGGCTGAGGCCTGATTATTAGAGGGCCTAGTGCTGGCCCTGAGAGGAGGGAGCTCCTCTCCTGATGGCATCTCCAGTTGGTTCATGGAAAAGGATGCCCCTCCTCCAGCGCTCTCTCTCTCACACACACACTCTCTCTTTTTCTCTCTCTCCCTCCCTCCTTCTCTATCTATTCTTTTGTCTCTTTCTCACACACACAACTCTCTTTTTCTCTCTCTCCCTCCCTCCTTCTGTCTATCTATTCTTTTCTCTCTCTCTCTCTCTCCCTCCCTACCTCCCTCTCTCCCCTCTAGAGTCAGGACAGGCCACCGAGGCACTGGCTGGCAGAGCTCCACACATGATCCCCTCATCCCCTGGCCAGTTCCTTCCACTCCTGCTTAATGGCATCCCCTGGGAGATGTTGGCCTCCAACGTCAGCTAGTATCCCTGCCCTCAGAGGACACTCCCTCTTCAGTCAGCACTTGCCCCACCCACCCCAGCACATCAGCCCCACCCTAGACCAGACAAGTGCGCAGACAACTTGAACCTGGCGCCATCCTGATCCACTACTCTAGATATCTGCTAGACCATAGCTTCAAATGTTTTGTCATTCCTAAGGAGCTTGTTGACAGAAAGCTTGTTGAGTACATGCTCCGTGCCCACCCTGGTGGGTTCAATATAGAGAATGGCGGCCTCAAGGCAGATGTCTGCAGGTAGGGATAGCCCAGAAATATTTGGAGGCATGGGTCAAACACCTGGACTTGTGACCTCAGGTAAGTCATCTACCCTCCTCCTGGGTCAGTTTTCTAATCTGTAAAATGAGGGCCTAACTAGACAACCTTATTATAAGGCCCCTTCCAGCTCTGATTCTATAATCCTATGATCCAGATTTGAGTGCCACTCCTGCTACTTCTGAGTACTGACTTCTCAAGAAGCCCCCAATCTAATTGGGAGACAACAAACAAGGGTCAGAGTTGGACTTGATAATGTCTAAGCTTCCTTCGGAAAAAGACTAGAACAGAAATTCTTATGGACCAGAAATCTTATGGGGAAAAGAAGCTGGGAATTTGGTCAATAACTCAATTATTGTTTAAATATCCCAGAAAGTGGCTTAGTGTTACTGAAAAACATCTGTGGCTTGGAGGGAGAAGGGATAGGAGTATTCATGGTATAACTAGGATAGCAGAAGGAATAATTCCTACTGATCCAAGCCCAATGAATGGGATTTGAATGTGAAGCCCAATTCATATTGAGCTAGCAAAAAAAAACTGATGACAGCCCAGTTAATTGATCACTGCAAGAACCAGAGACTCAGAACTGATTTCCAATCAATGCCATCAATGAGGTTATGCAATTTTTGATGAAGCCTCGGAGAAACCCATCCCAGGCTTTCTAAGAGTGCTCTGAAGGCTTTAATTCCATTTATAACAAATGCTCTCTGGGAATCAGGATTCTCGGTACCATTCTCAATCAAGTCTAAAACAAGAAACAAACTAGAGGCTGATTACGACATGCAAAAAAGCTCTTTCCGAAAAAGCTCAGCTAAGAAAAAGATTGGTGGTAGACAAGAAATAAGGACGGAGGGTTTCACTCACTTACTGTTCTACTATACATTTAGCAAATTCATGATACAGAAAAGGTATTACGTGCTCAATAGCTGCCTTTATGAAAAATCAATTTATTTGTACATATGTATGGAAAAATACTAGAATGTACTTTTATAACTGTGTGATTAAATGCATGGGCCTCGGCATGGAAAATGCTGGAGTTTATTTCATTTTATATTGAAGGGTGGGGTAGGGGGTACAAGAAGTCTAACTGAAAGCCAAGGGGACCAAGAGGATGGGAAGCCCTGGTGGAATCCCTAAGTGTTCTATCCTGAGAGGGTTGTTTTGGTTTGTTTTGGTTGGGGGGTCGGGGTGGTAGAGTTTATTCAATCATTTCATCTTCATATAGGACACCTAGTGAGGAAATCCCCTGACCAATGCAGATCAACAAGGAGTTCTTCAACTAACAGGCCAGAGAGAGCTGTTGATCCAGAGTTAATTCATTCAGCATCACCCAATCAGCATACCGTTAGAAGCATGATTTAGACCAAATCTTCCACAATCAGCTTTCTATCCACACGGCCCACTGTCTCCAAGGATCTATAATTATGAAAAGAGCCCACTAACTCTTCCTTTACACGCAGTTCTAACTAGCCAGAAGGCCTTGTACGCCCAAGTAAATGAGTCCTTCACCATCAGGATCACATCTCAGTCAAATGGGGAAAGGGGTTTCTGCTTTGACTGAGAATCTTGATAGGTCCCTGGGTTATGTGGCTAGCTGAGTAATCCATACCCCCATGGGTAATAAAGTAAAGTAGATGGGAGATGAGTTTCCATTTAGAAAGGGCTGGGGACCTTGGTGTCAGCCACTTTCATTTCCCCTCAAATGGGAGTAGGGCACCAGCCCCTGGATTCCTGTAAGAGATGATCCAAAGTCTGTCTGGTGAGCCAGGCTGTAGACCCGCTGGGCATGAGCCTGGCCGGCCTACGTTTCCATCCCTAGATGCAGGCTTTGGGATCAGAGAGAATTCTCAAATAGGAAGGCCCCAAGCTGGGGAGTCCCCAAGGATCATAGCTCCCAGTCATGGGCTTACCTCTAGGCCAGAGTTTAGTCAAGAAAGACACTTGCTCATGAAGAGGTAGGGACTGGTTGGACCTCCCTGTGATAACCAACTCAAAGTCCTGGCTGCTGCTCCCAGTGCCTCTGTGGAAAGCAGCCCCACAGCAACTATCAGGTACTCTTCCGTCTCCTGGAGCCCTAAAAGCCAAAGGGCCTTGGAGGAGGCCGACTCTGAGCTCTGCCCAATCACCATAGCCAGTACTGAGGACAAGGTGACTCCCACCTGGAGTCCAGTGTCCCTGGACTCCATCCCATGAGCAAGGGGAAGCATCAGCCCTCTGCCAGGACACTACTCAGGCCTGGCAGCATTGGTCAGTCATTCTGATACCTTCTTTGTGTGATGCCGAGAACTTCACACGGTAAGGGCATAATGGTTTTATGAGCCTCAGAGCCCTGTGTACCTACTCAGATCCAAAATCCAGAAATCTTCATCTGCCTGCTCAACATAGAGCAGAGGGGCAGTCTGAGACCACAGGCAGTTCAGTGCAGTAAGTACAGCAGTCACCTCTCAGTAAGAATACTTAAGTTCCAATCTTGGTTCTGCCATTTATATCTGTCTTACGCTTCCTCTGGACCTCAGTTTCCTCATAAGTAAAATGAGGAGGGAAGAGGTCCCTTGCTGCGTACATGTTCTCTCTCATATAGAGAGATATATCTATAGATTTAGATATATACAGATATATTCATTCATATACACGCATGTAACCCTATGTGTCAAAGTCAGAGAGAAGAATCATTTATTAAACACCCGCCAGGCACTGGGCCAACCCCTGTGTCAGCCTACATTCTTATGGGCTTAACCTCAAGAGAGCAGCATGTCCATTCCAGGCTCTGATCCTGAAATTCATCAGCCCACCCTTCCATTAAGGGGGTTCATTAAATCATGAGTCAGAGGAAGCCTCTTGCTCAAGCTTGGGCCGTAGCCCGGACAACACAGTGCTGATCACTACTGGGCAGCCTCTAACCCCAGCCAATCCCCAGCTAACACTGTGGAACAGCATCCCTCCCTGGATGGTCTCTGGATGGAACTTCTTGGATAGAACAAATGAGGAACCTAAGGCCTTGAAAAGGTACAAAGTCACAGAGTCACAAACTTTCCAAGGAAAGAGAGACCTCCGTGGCCACCCATTTACCTACCTGGAAAAGCCACCCCTGGCTCTCAGCAAGGCAGAAGCCATTACTGTTCAAGGCATTCCATTCTGCTTTTGGACAGCTCTAATTATTACCTACCTCTCTGCTATTTCTTCCCATTTACTTGCTTCCTGGGGCCATGAAGAAAAAGCCTAATCCCTCTCTCAAGTTAGAGTCCCTTCAGATATCTGAAGGCAGCTATCATATCTACCTCCTTCAAAGCTCCCCTTCCTCAGACTAAACATCTCTAAGTTTATTTAACTGTCAAATAACAGCTGCATTTGAACTCAGGTCTTCCCAAAGCAATTACTGTATACCTTCCACTGTTCACACACTGAAATCACAGACCCTATTTTATTTACCACAATTACAGTTCCAAAATTATAACAAGACAATTTTCTTCAGCTGACACAGATAGAAGAAATAACTAACATGCTAGATGAGAGGATCTGAAAATATTTTTAAAGGCTAGAAAAATGGGATAAATCAAGCTGAAATATACTAGGTCATACTAGAGGACCCAAAACCAGCTTCACATATGTAGTAGGCAGTGTGGTCTAAAAGGCTACTGGCTCCTGAGGGTAAGATCCAGGTGTAACTAACTGACTATGCAACAAAGGCAAGTCACTTAATGTTTCTGAGTCACTGTTTTCCCATCTATAAAATGGGGATAAAAACATTTAAAATGCCTGATACTTAGGGCTGTAATTACACTACCATGAGATAATGTTACTAAGATGCTTTACCCACTTCTAAGTCAAGTGTGATTTGAACAAATCACTTTCCCTCTGAGGCTCAGTTTTCCTCATCTGCAAAACTGGGAACGATCATATCTGCTTCATGAATGGGAAAGGAAAGTTCCCCTGAAAAGAACAGGGCCTGCAGGAAGGTAGTCCCATCTTCCCCCTACTCATGGGAGGGCAAAGCTCCTGTGTGAACCTTCTCAAGCTGCACATCCAACAATAATAGAAATGATCTATAAAGGTTTCCAGTCAACACACTCTTTTATAAGCAGATTTGTTTAGCCATAAATTTCAGGCAGCCTGAGCCCAGTCTGGGCTGTGAAAACCCATGCTGTAATTCCCCATTGATTGTAGATGTTCATCTTGCAAGACTCTTGTTTCCGGCCTGGTGATTTATTAGCAGAATTAATGACAGCTTGCTTTAAATAGACCAGACTTGGGCTGGGGCTTTCCCACAATATTTGGGCAACCCTAGGGAAAAGGGACAGGTTGGGGGTGGGTGGGAGAGGTCAGAGGGGAGAGGTAGCTCAGAACCACAACAGAGCCTAGATTTAGAGTCAAAGGAACCTGGGGTTCAAGTTCTGCCTCTGTCACTTAATATTATATTGTAACTCGGTCCACACCACAAGAGTAAGCATAGTTGAACAGTTATCTTTTGGGGTTTCAGTTTCCTCATTCTAACACCTCCATGTGGAGGTTGTTTCCCAAGGCCCTTCCTTACTTCCCCTTCTCAGAAGCTGTTTGAGCTGTCTGAGACTCAGCTCAAGGGACTGCCTCAGTCCTGACCAAGCCTTTTTGAGATTGCCATATACATCTAGTACGTGCCCCTATAGTTAGTTACACATTCTTTTCCTGTTTGAATGTGAACTTGCTGAGGGCAGGGATATATGGTTTTGCCCTTTCTTGGTATCCTGAGAAATACAACAGGTGCTTAATCAATGACTGATGGTTTGGGACGGAAACACAAGAAGGTGGTGTGTCTTCAGCTACTTGACAGGTTGTCAGGTAAAGGTAGAGAGAGAAAGCAATTCTCAAGCCCAGATTCTACATGCCAGGCACTGAAGGAGGGATGATGAGCCTTATTCTGCACTAGTTCCAGAGGACAGAACCAGGAACAAAGCCTAAAATCAGCTTTGAGTTCAAGAACATTTCTCAACCCTTAGAATTGTCCAAGATGCACATGGCCTGTCTGGATGGTCCTCCCTCACTGGACCAGCTAGATGACTAGGGGTCTTGTATTCTGTAGGAGGTATTATTTTGAGGGATAGGGGCTTCTTGATTTTAAAGCAGATCAGGGAGACAAAAGCAATGTGAAGGTTTTTACAATGTCTCCTGGGGGTCCTGGGCTTGTAAGGTGAGCTCCCCCCTCGGACAAAGTCCCCATAAAATGAAGTCTGTATAACTGTCAAAACACTGACATACGAAATCCACAGCAATTACCCTTCTCCTGCTCCCCCTGGCCAGGGACACCTGCTGAGGCTCTCGTCAGTCCTAATTAGGGCCGAGTTTCTCTGCCCTCCCCGGAGCCGATTAAAATTGCTCCGGCCATCCCTGGAAGATCATGTCCACTTACAGAGTCCATCAGTCAGCAGCCAAGCGCCCAGCACAGGGCCAGTTACCCGCTGACGGTAATTAAGGCTGGGCACATGGGACTGAGGGAAGAAGGGATGGTCTGTTCTGGCTCTAGGAACCTGGGTGCTCACAGGATCTGGGCTGAAACCACCTCTTAAGCAAACCAGAGAGGCCAACGAAAAGGACAACATTCTCCAGGAGAGTTGCAGGCACTCAGTGCGGGGAGAACTCACCAGTTACCACGCATGTATCTTGTTCCATTCCTGGAGCCTGGAAGAAAGCTCAGATCCCTGGCACATGCTTCTCTTTCCTCCTCCACAGTCTGGCCTGAGCTGCCTCCTCTCTCCCACCATTCCTTTTGGAAAGCCATTTCTTCCAAGGCGTTATTATGACCATCATCTTTACTATTAGCTAGCATTGATAGAGCACTTAGAGGTTTACAAAGTGCTTCGCAAATATTATCTCATCTGTTCCTCACAACCATCTGGGGAGGTAGGTGTTAATTTTATCTCCATTTTACAGATGAAGAGAGGAGAGGTGCTCAGTGACAAGGTCACACTGCAAATAAAAGTGTAAGAAGGAGGATTGTATCTAAGTCTCCCCACTTCCAACCTCCCTCTACCCAACGTATCACGCTATGGGGTCTACTATGCAGACCCTGTGAGCTCCGTTAGAGAAGAAAGCACGCTAAGTCTAACATTAGATAATCTCAGTGCAAAAGCACTATCCATGTGTTTGGGGGCAAGTCACTTTAACCCTCTGGGCCTCAGCTTCCCTGTCTCTTAAGACAAAGAAGCAGGGATCCAACTTGTTCAGTTATATCCAATTTTTCATGATCTCATTTGGAGTTTTCTTGGCAGACATCCTGGAGTGATTTGTCATTTCCTTCTCCAGCTCATTTTATAGATGAGGAAACTGAGGCAAACACTGTTAAAGCACTTGCCTAGGGTCACACAGCAAGCATTTGAGGTCCAATTTGAACTCAGGTCTTCCTGACTCCAGGCCTAGCACCTCTGTGTACTACAGTGCCACCTAGCTGCCCAGAGACTGGCTTAGATGGTCCCTGAGACCCCTTCCAGCACAAGATTTTTTAGCTGCAGCTCCCATTGGCCCCTAGGGATGGCTCCCCAGACCCAGGACATGAACCTGGCTGGCCCCCACAGAAAAGCCACAAAGAAACCGGCCTCCTGGACACAGGTCCCACAGGCTTGCTGGGGAGGGACCCTGTCCACCTGGCCAGGTCACAGACAGCTGACCACCCAAGCATATGGTCAGGGACCCTGAAGGTCATCTTGTCCACTGCATCGTGTTTACAGGAAAAAAAAAATGAAGCTCCTTTTCAATGTCACACAACTAAATCAGTGGCAGTGCTGGGATTTGAACCCAGCTCTTCTGACTCCAAATCCCCAGATGTGGATTCCAACAGTCCCACTGTATGTCCCCAAGACTTGTAGACCACATCTCTTCATTCACCCATTCCAGAGGGATAGTTCTCGCTCTAGTCTGCTGTGGAAAGAGGGAGGGAGGCCTCACCTTGTGGGTGGGCCTGGAAACAAACCATCAGGTATGGTTTCTGGTCAAGCCTTCATCTAACAGAGAGGAGCAGGGAGGAGGGAAGAGGGAGCAGGGAAGAGGGGGGAGGAAAGGGACCAGAGAGATGATAGGGGAAAGGGAAGGGGACAAATGATCTAAGGAGACAACAAGGCTATGAGTAAAGTGAGGCAAGTCCAATTTAAAACCTAGGTGGCTGACACAAAATAAGATTCATTAAAGTCTCGTGTGGATCAGCTCCTACAGTGGGGAGGAAGGGGGAGGCAGGAGCCTGGCAAGGGCTGGGCAGAGTTTCCCATGAGGCACCAGAGGCGGCTCAGAAGATGTTAACTTTGGCATAAGACGACACGCTCGGCTTGGGGTTGGGGCCTCTTCTCCCAGCCCAAAGACCAGGCCCGGCTGGGTTCCAGCTCTGGACAATGGGGCGCCACGGCTCCACCACCTCTCTGCCTCTCAGCGTGCCTGGACAATCCCGTGTCTGTCACGGCCACCCCAGGCTTGAAGGGAGCCTTTGTGCCAGAGGCCAGAGTCATGGGGCCGATAGAGAGAAGTACAAATGGGTCACAGGCAGAGAGGGAGGGCCCAGCCTCCTCAGGTCTGACCCACATGGGTTCTGGCTTCGGTTTCAGAGTTCGGGGTACGACGGGAGTAGGGAGCCCCAACAGAGGGCCTAGAATCCCTGAGGAGTTGTGCCCCCTGCTCCTCCCTCCCACAACGGTCAAAAATAGAAAGGGCAGACCTTGGGTTTGTGCTCTGTACATAGCAGGTGTTTAATAACAAGTGTTTATAGACTGAATGAATGAGTACACCTTCCAAAATCAGGGCTCCATTCACGACCCCCTTTCAGGCTCATGGCAGTCCAGGGACCATGAGGTAGGGACTGTCATGCCTTTAAAGAGAGGGGCAGCAGGGGAACAACCTGGCCTCTTGACAAGAGTTGGGTCAGCCTCCATCAGGAGTCCCTGTGGGCCAAAGAAAGGTTCACCCCCAAAATGAGCGACACCTCCCAAGACCCCGACGTCTGGGTTAGTCTGTCCCTTCTGTAATAGCAAGTGAAGAGCCACGGATCTCCTAGGATCTTGTGGGCTTGGGATGCAAAGGGGAAAAGGAAAGGGAGGGGAGGAGGAAAGGAGATAGAAACGGAGAGAATCAAAAACAGAATTTGAACCCAAACCTCCAGGTCCACTTTCTGTTGTGACACACAAGAACCATCCCACACTCTCTAACTTGCCAACTTCACCTTGCCTTTGAGTTCCCTGGACACACTGGATCCCGACCAGGAGAGTGGAAGCAAAGTTTGGTTTCTCTCTGTGCATCCTCAGTACTTTAAACACAGCGGGGGCTTAAAAGGCCCCTGCATTTGTAACTGGAAGGGCCTGAAGTCCAAGGTGACATGGCTAGTACATGATCAGGACCTCCGACCCCAGAGGCCAGCTAGTTCAGGCTGTATTTGAAAGAGAATGGGCTCCCCAACACAGCCATACAGTTTGTCCAGCCTTAGTGTGAAGACTTCTCCTTTGAATAGTCAGTCGATAAACATTAATTAAGCACCTACTACATGCCAAGGAATTGTGCAAACCACCTATTATGTGTCTGGCAATTAGGCAGAGCACCAGGAACACGGAGTCAAAAGACAGTTCCCCCTCCTCAGGGAGCATCTCATTCCATCTCTGTATAGTCCCCCCTGTTTCAATCTGCCCCTTGGTGTCTCTCCAGGCCCTCCTACTGCCCAGAGGCGCCAAGCAGAGTTAAGTCTTAGCCTTCTTCCTCCAGGCAAATAAAATACCTGAAGATAACTCAGGATCTGATGTTCAGGATGAAGGCTAAAATCTCCGAACTTGGTTCAGTGGTTTATGGGCTGGGGAGGGACAAGGTACTTGACTATTCAGTCTTCTCTTAGGGGCAAATGGGATTCATCAATAGTCTCTCCTCCAAAACTGTCTTGGGCTACGTCTGGCAAAGGGAGAGACTGGTTCCAGATCATTCTTGGAGCAGAACCAGGGAAGCTATACAGACCTGGGGCCCCTGTGTCCAACTCTGACCTTGCCCTGAGGGACTGGCCCAGGGTAGGCTATCTTACTCAGGAAACTTAATGCCACGTGGGAGATGGGTTCATTCTACTGACCAAATTGGCATTCATTGGAATTGTCAAACTAAGGCAGTGTGGCTCAGGGGATCGGGCACTTAGGTTTGGGGTCAGGAAGGTCTATCTCCCACACCTACTAACTAGCACTGTGACCCTGGGCAAGTCACTTAACCTTAGTCTGCTCCAACCTCAGTTCCTTCTGTAGACTGAGATCTCAGTGGTCTGAGGGGTCCCCTTTCTCGCTCTAAATCTAATAATCCTATTCAGCACCCACTGGATAAAGGGCAAGAGGGACCCAAGACCAAAACAAACGTGACCCTGCCTTCAAGGAGCTTACAACCCACTGGGAGAGATCCACCAGGAAAGCAAAAGTAAAGTAAAGAACTGAGAGAATGAGGAACCATCTTCCTGCACCACAATGGCACAAGACCCACAAGTCCTACTTCTGACACTTACTAGGAAGCGTAACATAATGATAGATAAGAAGGAGGAGGACAGAGAAGAACACGCATTTGTATAGTACTTAATAGGGTTAAAAGGCAGCGGGGTGGCTCAGTGGGGAGCCCCAGACACTTACTATCTGAGTGATCCTGGGCAAGTCACTTCACCCTGTTTGCCTCAGTTACCTCCTCTGTAAAATGAACTGGAGAAGGAAATGACAAACTACTCTAGTATCCACTTAGACAGGGCACATAAACTGCTTTGCAAACACGAACATGCTATTTAAAGACCCATGATCACTACTACTGGTATCATGTTTTGCCTTCAGTCTTCCAGGTCTTCCCTCCAGGAGGCCTCCTTGGGGCCCAGCACTAGGTGGGAGAATGGCCTGTCCCAAGAGGGCCAGGCCCCTTTCAGGCTGGTCTTCTACAGCCTTCCAAACAGTGCGTGCACCTCAATGCACCCCAATGAAGGCTGGGAGTACTGACTCCCTGGCCCTGGGCTGGGGCTACTTCTGGGGGTGCATCTCTCAGTCCAGATGCAAGAAGGAACAAGTCCCAGAAGGAGAGATGTAAGAGGCTCCAGTCTATGATCTTCACCCCCCCACCCCCCCACAGGGCTGTCACAACCCTGTAATTTGGAGCTAATGATGAAATTACCATCTGCATTCAAAAGAGTTCTCTTCCAACCAAGATTCTAAACTCCCATAAACGATGTAAACCACTCTCCCTTCTGCTCCTCCCCCTCCCCAATCCCCACTGGGCCAAGCATTCAGCAGCTAGATCTTTGACCAAAGGAAGATGCTGGCTTCCGGATTCTGCAAAGTTTTTCCCCAGACCAGGTCTGCTATTGAGGAGAGAATGGATGTGCCCAATGGAAAGTAACCAAGTCACAGCACAAAGCTCAGGGGGCCCAGCTCTGAGCTTGGAGATCCAGGCGCTGCCCTGAGGCAGGTCACAGACGAGGGAACACTGAAAACGTAGAGCAAGGCTCTATCACAATAAACCCTGGATCATTTATAAATTAAAAGGCACTGGGAAGAAGCTTAGAGTAACACTCAGATCACTTAGTGATACCAGAATAAGTCCCAAGTCATCCATCAATGGATCCCATGAGCCATCAGAAAGATCCCAGAACCAATCCCAGATCAGTTGGGAGTGCAGGGGAGAGAAGGCTTGACCTTCTGGGCAGGAGAGACCAAGAGTCCAATCTCAGGATCTTCCTACCTGTCTGACCCTGGGCAGACACTTCATTTTGCTGTCTGCCTCATTTCTCATCTGCAGAATGGGAACAAATAATTACACCTACATCCCAGGGTTGTTGGGAAGATCAAGGGAGGGAACACTTGTAAAGTGTGCTTTGCAAACCTTAAAGCATTCTATAAATGCTAGCCACAATTACACACAGGATTAGGTGGTACAGGGAATGAGGTGTTGGCCTTGGAGTCAGGAAGACTCCTCTTCCTGTGTTCAAATATGGTGTCAGACATTTCCCTAGCTGTGTGACCCTGGGCAAATCATTTCACCCTGTTTGCCTCAGTTTCCTCATCCGGAAAATGAGCTGGAGAAGGAAATGGCAAACCACTGCCAAGAAATGATGGAACAACACCACATCTCTCTCTCTCTCTCCCTCTCTCTCTCTCTCTCTCACACACACACACACACACACACACACACACACACACAAGAACGATCTCAGCATCACTGTGAGCCACCAGACAGGATCCAGAATAAATATAAGATCATCTGCTAACAGGTACCATTAAACTCAAAAAGACCTCAGGATAATCCCACGGTCATTTACCAATGGACACTAGTGAACCACCTGAAAGACTCTAGAGTAACTCCCAGATCATTTACTAAAAAGCTCTCCAAGCCCCTGGGCAGAGGCCAGAACACAGCCTAGTTGAGATGCCGCATCCAGCAGGCCCCAGAATAAACGACACATTTACTACTCCAGGGTCCGCGCCTTCCTCAGATAGGGCTGATAGCGACAGATATATGAGTTTTCCACTCTTGACTTAACACTTGGAAAAAATCCTTGTGAATTACATGCTTTATCTTCAGTGAAAGGACAATAACTTTTCATACTTTGAGGGTCAGAGATGATTAATATCCTGAGCCGACACCATAACCAATTTCCATTCCCAGAAGAAACTCAAACGTCGGGCAGTATTTCTCCAATGCAAGATTCATGCCAAGCGGAAGCAGGCAGACCGATGACGTGGCAAGAAATCCTGAGGCCCAGGGATGCTGCATTAGCAGGCAGGCCTTTTCTTTGGGGGTGTACTTAATTTACTGAGGGGTAGGAGTGCGCATTGGACCTCCATGTAAAGCTGTAGAAAGCGCATGGGCCTGCCTGCAAGGAGAGGATAGCCTAATCACTGGAATACACATTCCCTATTAGGTGAATTAAGGAACAGCCTAGAAAACCCAGGCCTGAGGTCCTGCACGAAGGATGTAGCCACCGTGAGCTGCCACAGATGAGGAGGGGAGGACCAACCCCCTAAGGTCGGTTTCAGAGATTTTGTTTTCCTTTTGGGGTAGGGGGAAGGAGGTAGGAGGGAGAAAAAGCAAAATGCTTCATCACTGCAGGGTGGGGGCAATCAATTTTTTAAAGACCAGGGGTGGCTAGGTGGTGCAGTTCGTAGAGCACCAGCCCTGGAGTCAGGAGGACCTGACATAAAATCTGACCTCAGACACTTGACACTTAACTAGCTGTGTCACCCTGGGCAAGTCATTTAATTCTGATTGCCTTAAAAAAAAAAAAAATCAAGATAAGGCTTCCTGGAGGAGGTGTTCTCTTGGGCTTGAAGCAGGCAATCAGGTAGCTAGTTAGTCAATAACCATTTATTAAGTGCTGAGCATGCTGGGGATACAAAGAAAAATAAAGACAGTCCCAGCCCTGGAACATGCATTTTAATGGGAGGGACAACATATAAATATGGAAATATAGGATATGTACAGTGAACAGGAGGGGTGAGTACAGATCTGTTGGTGTAGCTGAGTCATTTTTCAGTCCTGTCCCACTCTTGGGGTTTTATCCGCAAAGGTACTGGAGCAGTTTGCCATTTCCTTCTCCAGCTCATTTTACAGATAAGGTAACTGAGGCAAACAGGATGAAGTGACTTGCCCATGGTCACACAGTGAGTAAGTGTCTAAGGCCACATTTGAACTCAGGTTTCTGTCCAACTCCAGCACTATAGCAATCTCTTACACTAGCCCTCCTGGATTCCCCTTTTCCTAGCTAAAGTCCTCTTTCATGGATTACATTATTTACTTTCCACTGGCTTATGCGTCTAAATTGTTTCCCCCAATAGAATTGAAGCTCCCTGCAGGCAAGGACTCATCCATCCTTGCTCTGTAACTCCAGCAGCAGAAACATTAAATGCCTGTTGAATCTAAGAATGAATGAATGGCTTAGGAGAAGGGTTTGCTCAAGGTCGTATCACGTGTACACTGGCAAGTCTGGAGTTAAAACTGAGTCCAAATTCAGGACTGGTTTTGGGTAGTTATTGGGCATATACAGTTGTTCCAGGCTTTTCCTTGGCAGCCTCTCCCTGGCACTTGATCCATTACCTTGACTTCCCCACTGACCACCTCTAGCAAATCCCACAAGCCACCAAGCAGAGCCTGGCACAGCACCCACAGCCTGTCACTGGACCTTGGAATTGAGTGGGTGGGTTTTGATATGGCAAGGCTAGGTAGATCCCAGAATCAACACAGCTTATTAATGTCAATTAGAGGATCCTCAGGTACTGCCCAATGGCAGCAGGGTAGGGGTGGGCATAAAAAGTGGAGGGAGGAGGACGAGAAAGTCAGACACCATCAGCAACTGGACAGGTAGCAAACGGGTACAGGCTAGGCCAGGGAGAGAAAGGAAGAGGGGAGAAGCAGCTGGTGTCCACCTTCTATAAAAAGCCTTCCCTGCTCATCCTCCCTTAATTATCTCCAACTGATTCTGTATTGTTTGTACAGAGTGGTTTGCTATTGTCACTCCCATCATTGCCAGAAAGCAGGGACCTTCTTCTGCCTTTTTTTTGTATCCCCTCCAATCAGCATAGTATCTGGCACACAGTAGGCATTCCATAAATATTTTCTTGCTGACTGACTAGAAAGAGAAGGCCAGTCTGAAGACTTGGATTCAAACCCCAACTCCACTACTTACACCCTATGTGATCTCAGCCAAATCACTTCCTCTGTCCGGAGCCTCAGTTTCCTTATCTGGAAAAATGGTCTCCAAGCAGAGGATGGAAGAGCCCCCCTCACTGGGTATCTCATGAGAGATTCCTTTGTCATTCAGATTAGACCCTTCCCACTGTACACCTAGAATCCAGTAATATCTAACATCCATTTTGAGGTCTAAATCTATGATCTTACATTATGACTCCCTAGTGGATGGCAAAGCCCGGGAAGGAAGCAGACAGGGGTTCCTAAAGGAGTTTTGGCTACACACACACATACACACACACATACACACACACACACACACACACACACACACACACGCCTCACAAGGGTAGAACTTTCCTGATCTGCACAGTTCCCTCTGTAGAATGAGGGAGGTCTCACAGGATCACAGGCTGGAGGCCATCCATCTATTTCACCTTTTCTGTATCATCATGGAATTCTCAGAGACCCCAATAAGGCCTTCTGGGAATCATGTTTATATATGCAGATACACAGGATTTACAAAGGAAACTAATTTCAGTGAAACTGTCATCACGAAGAAGTCCGCAAAGCCTAAATGAAAACAGCCAACCGACTCCCCTTCGTTTTGCATTAAAAGAAAAGAGGCTGGGTCAGGATTGGAACCCAAAGCTCCAATGACTTATGAAGTCAGGCCAGCTCTCACCAGTCTCCAGCACCAGGAGCTGCAATCACTAACCCCAGGGACTTGGCAGATGAATTTAATGCGCAATCAAGATTTCCACGGGTCCTCCAGGAACTCCAGTTCCCACATGCTTATGGCCCAGTGGGGCATCTCAGACACCCCTGTCTGTTCCTTTCCTTCATTTAAGCAAAATGCCAGTGGGTGGCCACACTCCCAGCTTCCTCTCGTTCCTTCCCAAGCAGGAACATTTAGGCTGGGAACAGGAAGGATAAGTATCAGTAGGACTGGGAACTGTCAGAGCTCTACAGACCACAGTCCCCCAATCCCTTCCTCCTACACAGGCTGCCCTCTTTACCCCAGCAGAGCAGTCCCCCATCTGTGGAATAAAGGCCAAACCCCTGATGATGGCATTTAAAGTCAGGATCTCTGCACTGCCAGAGGAAAGTCAGATCGTGCCTGCAAAAAGTAGGTGTCCATGCGGAAAAAATCACCTCTGAAAAGAGCAGGGGAGGAAGGCCCAGCCACCTAAGGAGGAAGGACTCCAGAGAGCCAAGCCAGGGGCACAGAGAGGGGCTCTCAACCATTCAGCCTCCAGAGGCAGGTCAGACCAGGCCAGGAAAGAAGTCACAGCGCTGAAAACCAAATAAACCTGCCTTCTAGGAAGCTAGTCCAAAGGAAGACTGGGAAAAACAATGGCCAGGCCTGGGATTACTAGCCAGATGATCTTGAATGTCACCTAAGTAACCTCAGATTCCTCACCTGGAAAAATGGGGATGATAGCATCACTTCCCAGGGTCACTGATGCTCAATGAGAACAACTAACGTACTCAGTACAGTGCCTGGCACACAGTAGGTTATATACATTCTAGCTATTATTTTCATCTAGGGAGGTGACAGAACTTGGGTTCAAATCCCACCTCCAATATATACTAACAGCAGCTAGGTGGTGCGCTGGTGCAGTGGATAGAGAGCCAGTCCTGGCATCGGGAAGATTCATCTTCCAGAGTTCAAATCCAGCCTCAGACACTTACTAGCTGTGTGACCCTGTGCAAGTCACTTCACCCGGCTTGCCTCAAATTTCTTCACCTGTAAAATGAGATGGAGAAGGAAATGGCAAACCACTCCAGGACTGCTGCCAAGAAAACCCCAAATGGGGTTGCCAAGGGTCGGGCAAGACTGAAATGACTGAGTAACCAAAAGCTGTGTGACCCATACAGGTTGTTTAAATTCCTCAAGCCTCAGTTTTCCTCATTAAAGTGAAGGCAGGATGGCCTCTAAGATCCCTTCCAGCTCCTAAGTCAATGATTCCAACCAATTCCAAACCACCATTTTACAGATGAAAACAGTCCAAGGACATGTGGGCAGGAAGTCAGGGGCTGGACGTGAAGCCGGCTCTTCTCATTCCAAAGCAGTGTGCCATACTGCCTCTGGTTCTTGAAGAAGCCAGGGTCATTCAACCCTGATCAGTTAGACGGCGTTGATCAGAATTAGAACCCACGATTCCTCATTCCCAGTACAGAGACCCCCAAATTCCCTTTCTAGCTGAAAGGAAGTCATTTCCTTTCTCTAGGGTTCAGGCATTCTCCACCATAAAATGGGGTCAGATCTGAAAGGCTGGATAACTGTGTTTTAAGCAGTAGGAGTAATGGGGACACCAGGTCATATGGACCCAGGGGTATGGGTGGGGACCACAGCTCCACAGGCAACTCCTGCACATCCATAGCCCTGGGGAGATAGTGCTCAATGACTCCACAAAGGGAAATAAGCACCAGCTAGAAAGACAGAGCCCTCACTCAGGTTGCAGAATCAATGGGAGGACAAACGTACCAGTCACAGTCCATTAATCAATAGCCTGAATTATTGACAAGGTACAGCCTGGGGTCACCTGGTGCAAGGTACTCATTTTTCAGATGAGGAAACCAAGGCTGTGACTTGTCCAGGTGGCAAAGTTGGGTTTGAGCCCAGATCTCCCGATTTCTAGCACAATGCATTCACTATCCCAGAGAAAACTGGTCCCCTCCCATCCCATCCCAGGTGGTACAACTGGATGCCACTGTGACCCACCCGCACTCTGCCTGATGTTCTAGGACCTAGGAGAGTCCACTCTTCCTGGAGGAGAGGAAGTGCCTTCAGCCTTTTCAGGGCCTATGGGACCAATCCCCTTTGAATCTAGCCCTCCTTCCACCCAGCTGCCAAACTGGTAAGTCTTGAGAAGTTTCCATGGCTCCCCTTTGGTTTGGAGGTGGAGAGAAGACACACAATCCTCGGGACCTGAAAACCCACTGGTCTATAATGTAGACAGGGCAGCTGTGTAACACAAGGGATACAACACCAGGCTTAAGTCAGGAATATCTGAGTTTAAATCTGGTCTCAGACATTTATCAGCTGTGTGACCCTGGGAAAGTCACTTAATCTGTTTGCCTTAGTTTCCCCATCTACAAAATGGGAATCATAACAGAACCTCTCTCTGAGTTGTTATGAGGATCCAATGAGATAACTGTAGCATGTTTAGCACAGTGAGCACCATACAAATGGTAGCTAGTACTATTCCTAGCTCGCAGACAATATTCATCTCCCACCTCTGTATCTGTACTGGAGGTCCCCTGTGACTATAACGTTCTCGCTTCCTTATTTCCACCTCTTACAATTCCTAATTCCTCAAGCACTGACTACAAGTCATCCCTGATGCCCCAAGTACTCCCTGGCCTCCAGAACAGACTGCATGTATACATGTTTTTTCAGGCAATCGAGATTAAGTGACTTGCCCAGGGCCATACAGCTAGTATATTTCTGAGGTAGGAATTCAAACTCAGTTCTTCCGGACTCCAGGGAGTCACTCAGTTGCCCCTATGTGCACATTTTGTATATAACTATCTACCTACATGATGCCATAGGTATTGACAACTGATGTCCCAGACCATTTCCAGTTCTGTCACTGGTGAAGGGACATTAGCAGTAGTCTGGGCTCATTAGGGACAGAGAGCACATCAAAGGAGGCCTTGAAATCCCCAATCAGCTTTGGGAACAAAAGTGTGATTCTAACCACAAATCTTGGCTGGGATTCTTGGTGGGTGGATGGGGGAGCTGCTGGGCCCCCTGGTCCAGGCAGCAGCTGCCTCAGGGTCTGGGACCTGCTGTCTGCCAGAGCTTTCCCCCAAAAGGGAAAGGGAGACAAATGTGAGGGGGAGGAGATAGACTGTGTGCAAAGCTGGTTGTCAGAGCCACATACCAGGCACTCCCAACAGCCCTGGTAACTGCAGCTTGGGCCTACCCCACACAATGGACCATAGATTCAGAGCTGGAGGAATCACAGAGCCAGAGCAACAAGAGCTTTTGAGGTCACCTAGCCCAGCCTTTTCAATTTACAAAAGAGGAAACTGAGGCCCAGAACAAGCAGACCAAGGCCACATGACCAGTAGAGTGGTAGTGGTAGTGGGGGTAGGATTTGAAGGCAGATCCTCCGAGTCCAAATCGAGTGTTCTTTCCATCGTATCCCACTTTCTCTGACTCTAGATAAGGCGAAAGACATTTGTGGAATGTGTACTCACACGAAGAGGCCAAGATCCCCTAACTCCAAACCCAGCACTCTTCCCATTGGACCACCCCACCTCCTGCCCCAGCTCTCCTAAGAGACACAAGCCTAGGAAATGAAAGCAACAGGCAGAAGACCATCAAGGCCAGAGTCCATGTTTGTCTGGCACTTATGGTCAGGGAGTGAGCTCTGGCCCTGGCCCTTGCCCTTGCCCGCTCCCTCCATCCTCAGGGCTCTCACTTTCAGAATGAGTGGTTCTCTGCACACGCCTACCCATCTCCGGTCTCCATGCCTTTCCAAACAGGTCATCTGCCAGGCCTTAAATACATTCCTTCCTCAAACCTCTTGTCTCTCCAGCAGTAAAATGAAGATAATAAAGCCAGTTCCTACACCGCCCAGCCAGGGCTCATGTGACGAAGGGCCACATTAATTGAATCTAAGAGTGTCCTCCTGAAAGGAGGGCCAGACTCCACAGGGCTGCATCAGAGGCCCACTTCCTTTCATCATCCAATCTGTGGGCTTGGTTCAGGTCTGGGTAGAGGGTAGGAAGGGGAGATTCCCCCAGGTACTCACAAGTTATTGCTGGGAATAAGGATGTAGTCCCACAGATGTTCAATGTATAGCCATGTAAGTGGCCCTAACCTCCTTACCCAAAGCCAAGACTCGGGCAGACCCCATTCTATGGAACACAGGGCTTCACGGATTGGGGCATTCAGCATCCTGGTGGTGGGACTCAGTTATGCCAAAGAGCCCTTCTATGGAGGAAGGCAAGGCCTTGGCAGATGCCCAAATAACCAATCAATCACCACCTATGAAGCCCTGCCCTTACTCTGCAGCAACGCAAAGACAAAAATGAAGTAGCTTCTGCCCTCAGGGAGCTTATATTCACAGGGAGTGCTGATATCCTGCTTAGGTCCACAGGTACAGTTACTCTGGATCAGTCATTCACCCAGAGCCTACAGTAGCTGGTCTAGGGAGGCAGAAAAACAAAATCCCCGGGGAGGCCTAACCTTCTTTGTGTGTGAGATTCTAATTTTATATTTCCTTATTCTGCTTTCAAGCCCAAGTAGAATGTATGGTTCTTGAGGGCAAGAACCTCCCTCCCTTCTTTCTTCTCTCCTTCCCTGTCTTTCTCTGAATTCAGTCTTTTGTCCCTTCTGCCTTCCTTTTTTCCTTCATGACTTCCTTTTCTTTTTTGTATCTCCAGGGCTGTTATAAAATGAATGTCTGCTGAATTGAACATGATCTTAGATGTTAAGGCTGCAAGGAATATGGACTCCAAACCCCTCCTGCCACAGATGAGAAAACGGAGGCAGTCTCCAGAAAAGAGGCCAAGTTCACCGAGGGTTATAAATTGCTCAGCCAGAATTTGACTGAATCCAATGTTATTTCAACTACTGACTCTCTCTGTTCCCTTCTCTCTGGTGATGTCACTGATTAAACTCAATACAAGTAAATTCCACTGGGGCAGCTAGGTGATACAGCTTGGAATCAGAAAGACTCATTTCTGTAAGTTCAAATCCAGCCTCCAACACTAGCTGTGTGATCCTGGGCAAGCCAGCCTGAGTTGGAGAAGGGAATGTCCAGCATCTCTGACAAGAAAACTCCAAATGGGGGTCACAAAAAGCTGGCCACAACCAAAAAATAACAATGCACAAAGCACCATGATAATTTGAGGAAGGGACTAGTATAGATCAGCTAGGAGAACTGTAGGAGGACATACTTGAGAAATAGAAGTGACTGTAGACACTGGCTCAACCCCCGCCCCCCCTGCCTTTTTTTTGTTTGTTTGTAATAAAAGAGAAACCAAGACTTGCTCCCAACCCATACAGGTAAGGTGGCAAAGCCAGAATCTGAACCCATATCTGTAGACTCCAAGGCCTTCCAAATCATGGATGGTTTCCAAGAGGAGGTCGTATCTGAGTGAGCTTGAAGGAACACATGGCTTCAGAGAGAGCATCCCCACCATGTCACCCTGCCCCTAGTTCTAGGCACTGCAAAGACCACTGTCTTCCTGAGGAAAAGAGGAAGGGAGAGAGGAGGGAGGAGGAAGAAGGGAGGCATGGGCTAGCACACAGAAGCCACTGGTCTAAGAGGTGCCCAGGCTGGAGACCTCCCTCAGCTAACTTGCCAAAGCCCCTGGTCCCCCTGCCTGTTTACAAACACACTGGCTCCTCCCTCCTCTCCTCTCGGGGTCCCCCAGGGAGGGGGGCCCAGTTAGACATTCACAGCTCCCCTCAATGGTGAGCGGCATGTTTGCGGTCCTGATCCCATTGTCCACCTCTCAAACTGTCCATTCAGCTGCCACCACTCCCTGGGGGGAAAGTCTGTCCCACTCACACAAACACCAGAAATACGCAGCAAGATTGGTATTTTTCTTTGGAAGAGGATTAGAGATTAGCACGGGCGGCTCGGCTTAATCCGATTAAGCCCCAGACACCCCACTCCCGCAGGTGCCCAGAACAGGGTGGGCCTGAAAGAGCAGGGAGGATGGGCAAAGAATACCTTCCCTGGTCTGGCAGAGCCGGCCGGCCACAGGCCCCCTCCAAGAATTAATTCCATTTCAATATGGAAGGACAATGGATGGGGAGGTCTCCAGTCAGCCATGACCCCTAGTGACCCCAACCTCCCGGGGGGGGGGGGGGGGGGC
>CM053773.1:210512325-210603446 GCA_028658325.1 Potorous gilbertii
CATCAGGCCCCAGAAAGGACCTTCATGTCACCTACAGAAACAGAGGCACCCAGAGGTTAAGTGACTTGCCCCAGAGTCACACAACTAACAAGTGTTGTGAGGCAACATTTGAATCCAGTCCACATCCAATCCATCCTCCCATTTCTTTCCTTTCTGTTTTCCTTTCTTGTAAAAGGAGCAGGTGAGACCAGAAAGAACACAGAGAACTGGAGAGTGAAAAGAGAAAGAATCATATGAACGGAGGGGGACAGAAGGTTGGGGATGGAGGGGAGGAGGTGGAAGGAGAAGGGGGCTGGAAATGGAAATCTCTTCAAGCATTTGAATGGTCGAAAGATGAGACTTACTTCTACTTGGCTCAGGGGACAGAACCGAGTGGAAATTGTAAAAGGGCAAATTTTGGCTTGATATTATACAAAAGGAGGGAGTGGATTCACCCTCACCAGGTCCAGAGAGAATCTTGGTCAAAGACAGATTCAGTGGTCTCTTCCAACTCAGAGATTGTGGGACGCAGTTGTGGACACTAATGCATTGTTGGTAGAACTACACAGTTACAATTATTCTGGAAAACAAATTGAAACCATACACGCCAAGTAATTAAAATGTCTATCAATGCCCTTTGATCCAGACGCCCCACTGCTGCCTATATGATAAGGTTTGCAAAGCAATTTACAAATACAATCTCATTTGATCCCTAGATTCTTACCCAAGAGAACAAAGTACCACAATTATCTCCATTTTTCAGATAAGGAAACTGAGGTTTAGAGAGAGGTCAAGTGACTTGCCCAGGGTCATCATAAACTTTGAATTGGCTCTTCCCCATTTCCAAGTCCAGAACTCTACCCACCACTCTACTTAAACTGCCTCTGATAATCCAAGGGGATCACTGACAAAAAGGAACTGTACATACAAAAATATTTATCAGTCTTTTTTTTTGTGGTAACAATGAACTGGAAACAAAGTACAGGCCTCTGAATGGCTGAGCAAACTATAGTACATGAATGCAATGAAGTATACTGTTCCGAAAGAGAGAATGATGAATACAGGGGAAGATGAAGACATGTAAAGTAAGGGAAGCAGAGTCAGAAAAAACAACTGATAATCACCAAAAACAGAATTAAATAACAAGCAAAATTATTTCTCAAAAAGTTCAGCCCCAAATTATGAAGTGAGAAGACACTCCAGCCTCATTTGCAGATAGGGCAGATACTGCAAAAAATACAAGAAGACGGTAATAAAAATCAACAAATAATAAAGAGAAAGTCCCCATCGGCGCTTCCCCCACACAATACAACAGGCATTTATTAAGCAAAACTCTGTGTTGAAAAATAGTTCCTGCCATCAAGAAGCTTACATTTAGTTGGGATAAACAATGTATAAGTAGATGAAGTATGTACTCAACCGAATAATTTAATTTTAATAAAATCTGAGGAGCCAGAGGGACTTCAACATCGGGACAGTAACAGGATCAGGAGGCACAAAGCTAAGAACAAAATGAAGGCCAGGACAAGGATGGGGGCATAATGCAGGGAGATTAAAGTTCCAGTAATCAGACATTAGGTCCATTAGGTTAGAATGGAGTAGAGAAGGAGGTAAGGTAAAATAAACCCAGAGAGTGATGCTGGTGCCAAGTAATAAAGTGCTTTAAATGCCCTGATGAGTTTTTGTACTTTATCCTGGAAAAGCAAAAGAAACGCTGGAAGAAAGAATGACATGGTTAGTTGATCCGCTTGGAAGCTTTGGACGAAGTGAAGAAAGTGGAAGCTGAGAATCCAAGTAGGAGGCTGTTGCTCTTGACCAGATTGGACGACAGGGCTTGCACCAACCAAGATGACAGCTGTTAGAGTGGCAGTCCTGAAGAGGGAGGAGGGCCAAGACTTGTCAACTGACTGGATATTGGGCGTGGTGACCCTCTAATATTCCAGGTCCACCACAGCCAGTACCAACAGCCAGGAACAAGCTATTCCAGTGACTCCAGTATTAGCGAGCGCATCTTTTCCCTCAGGACCAAGTGTGGATACCGCTATGGAAGAAACTGGTCAAGGTTGTCCGCAGGATTCCATTCTTGAAGTGTGCTGGAATTTCCTGAAAGTGGGTCCTCCCCCAGACAACACTGATCATACAACTTAAGAGATTGTCTTAAAGAGCTGCTGTGGCTGAAAGACTCAACCCCTTTGGATGCCCTGGGGACTGGCCTCTGAATACAGACAAGCTAGTGCTTGGGTAGCTCGGGTCCCAGAACTGAGGTTCTTTCTCCAAGCCCCAGCCCACTGCAATGGAAACATCCAAGAGAAGCTCTTAGAAGGAAGGGCTCTCTCATCTGTTCTTTTCACCTCCCATCACACAAGAAGACAGGTTGCTTGCTCATGGGCTGTTAACTGGGGGTACTTATGGGAAATAGTAAGTGAAATTCAAAATGGATCACCCCTGACAAAACACCCCAGAGAAGAGTAATTTGGTACCAAGCTCCAAAAGGGACTAACGCATCTATACCCATTGACTCAGAAATCCCACCTCCAGGCATATACCGACAACACGTTTTTATTAAGTATTATATGCTGGCACTCTACAGGCTCCCCAAATTCTTAGTACAGTTTTTAACTAGTAAAGCTTTTTGGACTTTCTGGAACAATCTATATTGGAGAATTCCATCTAAGTCATAATATTCAAATTCACAGCAGGGCTTTTTGCAGTAAGAAAGATCTGGAAACAAATTAATTAGTCAATCAACCAATATTTATTAAGTGCCCAAATATTTATTAAGAGCTTCCACTACAAGCTCTGAGGTTCCTTTCTCCTTGGCAATCCGTCACTCATTACCTCAACTCAGTTTAATTCAATTCAATTCAACATGGAGATACAAATACAAAGAATGAACCCTTGAGTGCATTCTAGTAGGGAATAAAAATACAGACAGTACAAGTATAAATTTAATACATTAATAGATAAACATACAGACACATAGCAGTGCATTACAAGGAATCTGGGAAGGAAGGGTATGAGCTGCATCTTAAAGGAGGAAAGAGACTTGAGGAGATGGAGGGAACAAGTGCATTCCAGGCAGAGAAAGAGAACTCCGGATCTGGAATCTGATGGAAAGGACGGCGAGAGGAGACAAGAAAATAAAACACAAAATTACTACCATAGCAAAATTACTACCATAGAGGAGGTCAGAAATAAAAACAACAACAAAATCCCCCAAGTGATCACACTATCACTGTCATGACCACAAGGGGCCCTGGAAACCAACCCCACCCCCTTCAGTGCAGAGATAGGAGCTAGAGGTGTGACATTACATTGCTATCCAATTTACTGATATGTGAGGCAGCTAAGTGATCCAGTGGATAGATTACTGGCCTTGGAGTCCACAAGTCCTGAATTTAAATCCTACCTCAGGTCCTTATTAACCATATGACCTTGGGTAAATCATTTACCCTCTGCCTACTAAAACCTCAGTTTCCCCTTCTGTCAAATGGGGATAATAGCAGCACCAACTTGCCACAGTTATTTTAAGGATCAAATGAGATAGTGGATATAAAGCGCTTTGCAAACCCCAAACCGTGATACTATTATCTGTTGCTTAACTCTTTTCCCCCATCCTTCTCTCTTAGCTTTAGTTAAAGGGTTGGCTGGATGGGGAGGAGAGTGGGGAAAAGACATATTTAGAAATGAAGGAGATGACTGATGAACTCTCAGAGCAGACTGAAGCATTTTTCCACTTTATTTTTGTCTTTTTTTTTTTGCAATATTCCCAATATAGAAAATATGTTTTGTATCATTTCACACGCATAACGGTATCGTACTGCTTGCTTTTCTCAATGGCAGGGGTGGGGGCTGGAGAGGGGGGAAGATCCGGAACTCAAATTTTTTAAAATTAAATTTTTTTTTAATTTTAAAGAAAGAAATGAAGGTGATGTAAACACAGAAGGCATTAATAAAAATTACATTTTTTTTAAAAGGAGATCTGTGTGCCCTCGTATTGTCTCCATGTATCTCACTCCTCAGACAGGCAGCGCTGCTCACTGGTTTGGGCCAAGAGAGCTCACTGTACTAACTTGAGTTTGACACTGCTGGGCTGGATGGCCTCAGTTCTAAACCCAGAATCCTCTGGGGATCCTCAGATCTGAGTTCAAATCTCAGTTGTCTCATACCCTGAACCTCAGTTTCTTCCACCATTAAAACAAGCAGTTTGGATCAAGATGGCACTCGCCAGCTCCCAATCTGTAATTTAAGGACCAGAAAACCAGTAGAGCATTTGTGGGGAGCATCTGTCTTACTGGTGACTGAGGTGCCGATTATTTGATGTCCTGTCACAGAATCCTGGATTGGGAGGTGGGGAAGAAAACCTTTTAATCCAAAAACTCACTTTCCAAGTGATGAAATTTGGTTAAAGGACTATGGAATCAGACATCTCAAGCTAAGAGACCTTAAATGCTCTCTCCTGAAAGCCTCTCATTTTACAAATGAGGAAACTGAGGCCCTGAGCTTCAACAGGATCTTCAGATCAGACAATGAGGAAGGCTTTCTTTTTTGTTTGGGATCAGATTCATTCCTGCCCAAAGGCCCAGGAAAGCTAATTCATCCTCTGGGTATAGATTAATGACAGGGCCCTAATTTATTGGCCAAAGTGCAAAGAGAAGAGATAAATTAATCATCAACAAGACACCCCTGAGCCTTGAGGTAGGATCCTCTTTGGGAGCTGGGGACCACATGCCTGCCCCAGTCTCAGGCCTGGGGCTCCCTACCCTGCCAGGAAACACTAGAACAGTGTATGGAGGCCAATTACACTGTCAGAGCTGGAAAAAAAGGCAACAGCACAGGCAGCACACACACCCACCCATGGGACACTTGTGAGAGGCCAACTCGTCAGGTTGGGTAACTCACAAGC
The DNA here is from genome assembly GCA_028658325.1 of Potorous gilbertii. NCBI lineage: Eukaryota > Metazoa > Chordata > Mammalia > Diprotodontia > Potoroidae > Potorous > Potorous gilbertii. The sequence goes on from CM053773.1 coordinate 210,517,211, forward strand.
CTAGAGTTTACCAGCTCTGGAAACAGCAGCTCTCAGGCCCTCTGCACACCTCAGAGGGCACAGGGAAGTCACTAGCAGCCAGGCCCCCCGCAGAGTGGCTGGTTCCCTTTTCCTTCCCACGGCTACAGGCCCTCTCTCCTGTCCCTATGGCTAAAGATCCTCCCTCCCTTCTTCCCACCATTATTCCTTGCCATCCCTCAAGAGGATAAAATAGAAGCCCCAAACATAAAGGGGGAATTCAGAAGGTAACTCACCTTCTTATTCCATCACTAACTTCCTCAATTTAACATGCACTTTTAAAAAAATCAGCACATAACCACAAGTTCACATTTTCACATGCATTCCTTCTACTTGGCAAACAGTAGGTGCTTAATGAATGTCCATTTCCTTCCTTTAGTTCCTATCCTCTATTAACAACAACTGTTGTTTATACAGTGCTTGGAAATTTGCAGTCTTCTTTACACACATGATCTCATTTCTTTTATCCCCATTTTACAGATGAGGTTCAGAGAGGATAACAGATTTCCTCATGGTAAAACAGCTGAAAAGCAGCCAAGGCAGGACACGAACGCAAGTCCACCATTCCTCTGTCTGTGGCATGCTATCTATATCTAAGGCAACCTGCCTCAGGCTGATACCAGCAAGAAAGAAAAGTGTGAAAAACAAGAGTGACCTACAGACAAAGGTGAGAAAGACCACCAGTCAGAGCCAGCAGAGGCTGATGAGACAACGAAAAGGCCTTTAGGTTTTCACAGCAGGTCTAGGGCAGACATGGGACAATGAAGACCTAGAGACACCAGGTCTAGCCATGCCATTCCCCTTGCTCCTGGATCTTAAACCTAGTAAAGTGGCAAAGAAAACAAAAGATGGATATTCAGAATTCATTCACCTTGGGAGGTTGTGGAAAGATAGGCATACTAACGGATTGTTGGTGGAGCTGTGAATTCGTACAACAATTCTGGAAAGCCACCTGGAATTACGCAAATAAAGTGGCTAAAATATTCCTACGCCTTTGACCAAGAGAATTTAGATCCTATTTATAGAGAAGTAACTAGACAAAAAGAAAGTGTCTCTATAAGTCTAACTATTTCTGGCAGCAAATCTTGTCATAGTGAACAAGAAACAGTAGATTGCCCATTGATTGAAAAATGGCTAGACAAATTCTGATGCACAAATGTAATGGAATATTACTGCGATATATACATATATATATATATATATATATATATATATATATATATACATATATATATACAGAGTACATATATACATATACAGTATGAATATACATGCTGTGATACACACACATATGTGACAAATGAAACTTGGAAATGATTTACATGAATTAATCCACAGTGGAATAAATTAAAGTCAAGAAAGCAATATACACAATGATCAGAATGATGCAAATGGAAAAATATCCCAGCAATTACAAGCAAATGTTAAAATTACAAAGAACAAGTCTGCTCCTTCCCAAGAAGGCACAGAAGCCACGCCCTCCCCCTCCACTCCTCTGCCAAGGTGTGGGGTCCACAAGTGTGGAACATTGCACACATGTGTTCTGCTAAGTTTTTTTCTTCTTCCTACTTCTTTTTTTTTAGTTCTTTGTTATAGATTAGACAGCTCTCTGGGTGGGAAGAAATACAGAAAGTTAGGTGATATGAAAACAAAAAAAAAACAATAGCTTATTAATAACTAAACTAACTTTTAGTGCTTCCTAGTCATTCAATGATACATTCATTCATTCCATCTCAAATATTTATGAAATAGATACTGCTGGTGAAATACGGAAAATGAAAAAAAAAAGAGCTAGTCCCTACCCTCAGGGGGATTCTAGTCAATACTTGGTCCATGCCCCCCCCCAGTATATGTGCCCCAGTAATGCCAAGGTCACAGTTTGCTAATGTGGGCCACTATGTTTTGAGAAGTATCCAGGTAGAGTGGAAAGAACACTGGATTTGGAGTTAGAGGATCTTGATTCAAATCCTGCCTCTGGCACAAGTTACCCCCTTCTCTGGGTCTCAGATTCTCCATATGTCAAATGAGGAGAATGGACCAAGTGCAATCTATGACCCTACATTCACTTATAAATCCCAGACAAGGGGTCTCATCCCGTGTGTGTGCATGGTGTGTGTGACAATCTTGAAGGAGTGGCCTGTCACTGTTCTTTCCAAAACGTGCGGCCAGACACACTGTGTGTGTGTGTGTGTGTGTGTGTGTGTGTGTGTGCGCGTGTTGGAGGGAGGATGCGTGGTACCAAGTGGAGTTTTGAAACAAAAGAACTGTCCCTTGATTCTGCCCCCCATCATGATGGACCCAGGTCCTTTTCTGGCCATATATACGTATATAGTATCTTCAATAATAATGCAAATTAGAAAATGCTAAATGCAGCAGAAAAGTACAAATTGTTAGAAGATTAGATGAATTCAGAGGAAAAACAATCACTAAGAGATAACATTTGTTAAGGAAAGGACTGTTATCAATGATTACTAAAGGTACCCTCCCTAGCTTAATATTTCTTACCTAAAGCATAATACATAAACAGTAGGAGGTTGGATCTCACATCTTTCTGTTTCAGTTAACTCCTTCCCCCTCTGCGTCCCCACTCCGTCCAATCAGTTGACTAGTCTTGTTGACTTATAGTCCCCAACATCAGTCTCCTCTCTACTCACATGGCCGCCATGCTGGTGCTTAGGCATTCCAATCCAGCCTTCACAGTGCCTGTCAAATATCACATCACATGCTTAAAAACCCTCCCAGACTTCTTGCCTTTAGGATAAGATACAATCTCTTCAGCCCTCAGTCCAATCTGACTCCATCCAGTCTACCAGACTGGGTTTACTGGACACATCATGGGTCATCACCAGTCATCTTGACCTATGTCTTTGCCCAGCTTTCTCACTTAAATCCAATTCACACACAAATCAAGACTGGGTGAGGTCAATTTGTTCTCTTCAAGCACCAAGAACAACAAAGATGGACACGTCGCTTATCCATCCAAGCCAAACTGGACAACTTGCCATTTCAGGGAGACAACATGCCTTGACAGTTACACTTTCATCCCCAATGCCTGGAACGCATTCCCTCTGTAGCTTGGACTCTTAAAATCCTTACTTTCCTTCAAGACTTAGCTCAAGCACCATGCCTACAAGAGGACTGTCCCAATTATTCCCCCAATTCTAAAGTTATCTCTTCATGATCCTATTTGGGGCTTTCTTGGCAATGATGCTGGAATGTCCTTTTCCAGTGTGCCCCCATTTTACAGGTGAGAAAAAATGAAGCAAACAGGGTGAAGTGATTTGCCCAGGGTCACACAGCTAATACTCAGATCTTCCTGACTCCAAACCCAATACTCAATCCACTGCACCACCAAACTGCCCCCAGTCCTTAGTGCCCCCATATTATCATATTCATCTACGCCTCTACTCCCCCAAATAATTTTGCAGTTTTGTTTTGCATCTATACTCATCTGTGCATGATTCCCTCAGGCAGTCCTGTTGTCCCAACCTCTGCCCCCCGCTCCTGGAAGACAGGTGAGCCTCGCACAATGTCTGACCACCATGATCCCTTTAATAAATGTTTATGGAACTGACCTACATACATGCAGAAATATACTTATTAATTCAACTCATTGATATGGGGGAGGAGGTTGTCAGTGATATGATGGTGGACAAAGATGAATGAGATACCATTCCTTCCCCCAACATGCGGTCTAGAAAAGAGATACTAATGATAGTCAATTAGCATTCATTATACACCTACTATGTGCGAGGGATTCTGTTAACTGCCAAAGACAGAAAAAAGAGGTAAGACCGTCCCTATCCTCAAGGACACCATAATCTAATGGGGGAGACAGCATGTGGACGATAGACCTATGTACCAAAAAAAGCCACAAACATGAGAAATAGGAAATACAAATAATCAACAGAGCAAAGGCACTAGAATTAAGAGGGATCAGGTTAGCAGATCCTTGAAGAAAGCCAGGAAAGCCAAGGCGGCGATGGGGAAGGAGGGAAGCTCCAGGCATGGAAAGCCGCCATGCTGGCGCCGCAGGCACATGTTGGGAGATGGAGTGTCTTTTGAGAGAAACAGGAAAGAGGCCAGAGTCATTGGCCTGGAAACAGAATGAAGAGGGCACAAAATGGAGCTTAGAGGGGAGGAAAGAATCCTTATGGGCTCAGAGAGCCTGTTATTTAATTTAGACAGATAAATCATAGATTTGGCCTGGAGAGACTAGTCCCACTCCCTCATTTCAGAGGGCAGAAAGAGGATGAGTAGGCTTGTCAGAGGTCGCACAGCTCATAAAGATGCTGGAAGACGTTGCAAAGTCGGGTCTTCCAAATCTAGGACTTTTCAATTGTGTGCAAGTTCCACTATACTACCCAGCCTCTCCTCTGTACTCTGCCAGAGTTGTATATCCCGAGATAAGGACTGGGGGCAGAGAGGGGGTTCCTCGGAAAAGGGCAAAAATACCCTCCGCACTAAGGCATCATCCACGTTTCCTGAGGGTACCCTGGGTTCCAAGCAGGAGCCAGGCCATCCCCCAGGTGTCCTTGGACTCCCATCCCCAGCAATCTGGATGTTGCTATTTTTAGCCCCACTTCGAGGTATAATTACACAGGGCCAATAAAAGCCACCAGTTGGGTTGGGGCACTGGCCATGAGGAGATAAAAAGTAATTAGAACTTGGCAAAGACAAGTCTAGACTGTCCTTCCCAGCAGGGGAGCTGAGGTTACCGGCTCTGCCTTGTGGTCCCATCCCAGCTTGCTCTGGACCCCCAACTCCCACCATTTCCAGCAGCATCACTCACCCTAGTCCTTCAAAGACACAGAGCAGCTTAATAATGAGTGGCAAGGGTTATTATGTGCCAAGCTCTGGGAATTTTTTGAGCGTAAGTCCCATACACAATATGAGCTCCTTGAAGGAGGCATGATTTTGGTACCGTTTTTGTTTTTGTCCTGTTCAAGTGTGTGTATACAGTAGGGACCTAATAAATGCTTAATGAATGATTGATTTTGATTTCCTCCTAGTAGAAAGAATGTGAGTTTGTAGAGGGCAAGAATTCCATTTTTGTGTATTTGTCTTTACAGTGCCTGGCACAGTCAATCCATCATTAAGCACTAATTAAGTGCTGACTGTGTGCAAGCACCAGGCTAAACTTTTCAGATACACAGAAAGGCAAAAGACAGCCTCCAGCCCTTCTCTCTGCTGTGGGATTCCTGGTGCAGTCAGAACCTAAGGAGAGGGGCCTGCAGAGGGGCGTGGTGGCACAGGTCAATCAGGGATACAAACCACAGTGAGTCACCACTGATCTCTCTCTCATTGCTGAGTGAGCAGTCTCACCTGTGTGCCAGGTACCAGAGATCACCAGTCATGCGACTGACCCCTCCTAGAGCACCAACAGAAACTTACTTGGTCACCCCTCTGGATCCTCCCTGCCTCAACACAATTCAGGGTCATTGTGTCACTCTGGTTGGAGGAGAAGGGTGGCAAGTGGTATATTACTGATGAAGACAGCTAGTATTTATATACAGTTTAAGCCTTGCAAATTTTATCCTCCAAACTAAACTGGGAGGTATGTTGACAGATGAGGAAAGCATGACAGGCAAAGGTGAAATGACCTGCCCAGGCTTCTCCTCTAGAGGCAGCATTTGAATATGGCGATAAAGCAGTCAGGCTGGGACCAAATCCAGCACCCTGAGAGTCCCTCTGGAAGGCCCCTTTGGGTCCTCAATTGCATCCAGGAGGCAGCTTTGTCCTTTGGACAGACAAAAACTACCCCCAATTTGTATTCCTCCAGGGGTAGATTGCTGAAACCATATTTACCGGCCCACTGTCTCAATATTGCAGGGCCTCTACACTAAGGCAGACACACTGGCCTGTTAATCCCTTCCTCCAGGGAGGTGGAGGCCAGCTGATTTTCTGGACTGGACGGACTCAGTCCTGAGAGATGCTGCCATTCAGAGAGGGTCCCTGACGCTCCTGCTCAAAAACTTGAGCTTCTGTATTCCCGAGATCACATTCCTTCTTCTTGATTCCTAGGCCACCAGGGCATGCGAATGCATCTTCCTTTCCTTCGGCTGAGGAGCACAACGCAGTGCCTACCTGCCTGCCTCCCTGGGAAAGGAGTCACCCTGGCAAATGGCCAATTTCTCTTGGTTATCTAAAAAGTCAATAAAGGTGGTTTGATAAAGCAAATCAACTGCTCTCTCCCACATACATGCATGAATAAGGAACTGGGGATGTTGAGCCTAGAGAAGGGGAAAATAAACTCTGGGCCTCAGTTTCCTCATCTGTAAAATGAGCATTAAAAAGCTTTCTGATGTTGCTACATGGCTGCAAGACATGGGCCAAGGAACATCAGTCCCTAAAGAACTGGAAATGAGGATTTATCACAAAAGTCTGGCGCTCTTAGATTTAGACCTACAAAGGACCTCAGAGGTCAAGCCCAACTCTGTCATCTTACAGATTAATAAACCGAGCCCCTCACACAGGTGAGAAGAAAGAGAAAAGAGCTAGGATTTGGACCTGGGTTTTCTGACTTCAGATCCTAGACTATGCCCTCCTTTCCCATTGTGCTTAGAAGACTTTCCTGATACAGGTGCCTGGTTCTAGAGTTGGGAAGGGCCTCAGACACCATCTTACACCCCTACCCCTTTAACAAAATGACTGGCAAAGATCAAGCAGGAAACATGAATCAGAAGCAGGAGCTGGAGCCAGAGCCTCCATATCCACAGTCATGGCTCTTTCCCCTGGACCAGTCTGCCACAGGTAGAAGTTATAATAATGGCTTGGTGGGAAGAAAATCTTCCCAATAATTAAAGCTGCCCTTGCATGGAAAGGGCTGCCTCAGGAAGCAGGGAGGCGTTAGGAGAGAAAATGAACCAGAGCAGAAGACCCCCTGGAGTCTGGAGACCAGCAGGCTTAGGGAAAGCTGGCCACCCTGCGGGGCTCCCAGGCAGCCCAAAGGAAAGCCTCCACTTTCTGGAGTATAAGAGGGAGTGGGCCTTTCTCTCCTGGATCCTCTGTAGACTGACAAGAGGCCAACTTTCTCCAAGGTCTTTCTCTGACATGTTTTACCTCCCAAGGGGACGAGGCCTCCCTGACCCCTCAGAGGGAGGGTGCAGTGGGTTCTGCCTGCCTTGGGCCCCAGCTGAACAAGCAGCTCTGTGCGGATTTGGGAACAGTGCCCAGGCACTTGGGCCTGGCACCCATCGGGCTGAGTGAGGAAGTTTTTCCTCCTGTCAAGCCTAAATCTGCTTCTCTTCAACTTTCCCCAAAGGCTCCCCTGGAGCCAAGCAGAACAAAACAAGCCTTCTCCCTCTCCCCTATGACAAGCCTCCAAGGTCGGAAGATGGCTTCCCTGACCCTGCCCGAGACTCTGCTGCTCCAAGATAAACGTCCTCCATTCTGTCTCCAGACGCCTCATGTGGTGAAAACCCTCTGCATGTTCTTCCTAAAATGTGGTGCCCAGAACTGAGCATAGTACTCCAAATGTGGTCTAATCAGGGCACAGGGCAGAGGAGATATCCCCAGCCCTCTCAACAGGGCCAAGAACCAGGCTGGCGTTTGTGGCTTTCACCTCGCACCAATTCTGACTCATATGAGATAATATTTGTAAAGGCGCTCAGCATGGCACATAGGAAAAGGCTCATTACCTTCCCTTCCCGTCCTATGAGACTATTTCCACATGAATGACTCTGTAACCAAGACCCTCGACCTTGTACTTGTACAGCTAACTTTTTGGACCCCTAGGTAGCAATTTACATTTAATCATTTCCTCAGATTTGAACTATTCTTCTAGGCTCCTGATAGCATTTTCCCTCCAGATTGTTTCATCCAACAAGCTATTCATCCCCTCCAGCCCACCATCTATAGTCTTCAATTAAGTCAGCAGTTACAAATGCGAACTAGCACAGGGCCTTGAGATATGACACTAGACACTTGCCTGTGTGATCCATAGATCCATGGATCACTAGTCTTTGAATCTGCCTAACATAAGCTCACATTTCTATAGGACCTTAATGTCTCCAAAGAGCTTTCTTAAAATAATCCTAAAGGGGTAGCCAGTAGTGGTGTTATTAGCCCCATTTTAGAAAGGGAAACCAAGGTTCATAGGGGCTCAAGGCATTTAAGTGTCACAGTCAAGCCTCCTGACTCCAAATCCAAACTTACTTACGTCTATCATCATGGTCCTGAGGCTAGGAAGTGCCCAGGTGAAAATAGGTAGCACTTGCACAAATCCTGCTGGGCAGCTGGATGCCAGGCTCCTTACCAAAGACCCTGTACTCTCTTTTTGGACCCCTGAATCTCTCTGAATATACGGCTTCCTTCTGGACTCCTGCATCCTTCAGTTCCTGAGTAGATAGTGGGACCTGAGGGATATTTGATCAACGTCAACCACTTCAGGGTTAACATTATAGGACACAAACATGTTAAGTTTTTTGTGCTCTGTACCCCTTTCCAACCACTAACACCCCTACTGATGAGACATTAATACCCTAAAAGTGGGGCTTCAACCAACCATTTAACAACTCAATACAAGTGTCAGGGTCCATACAGGAAAAGATAAAAGTAAAATAATCTTTGCCCTCAAGAAGCTTACACCCTAACAAGAAAGCCAACATGTACCAACACATAAATATTAACAGAACACAGAAAAAACAAATACAAGACAGCTTTGGGAGAGAAATCAGTAAAATCAATATGGCAAATGTGGTATTTGAGCTTAACTGAAAAGGGAACCTGGGATCCCAAAAGGCAGAGAAGAGAGGTGGAATGTCATGGATTCTAGAAGTCAGTACTGCTGACTCCGTGAAGTACGGAGAAGGGAGTGATGAGTAAGCAGACTGGAAAGCAAGGAAGGGGCCAGACTGTGATGAATGATGAACACCAGAAGTTCATATTTTATTCTAGAGGCAATAGAAAACCATTAGATTTTATTGAGCAGGTGAGTAATGTGGTCAGATCTATAAATCAGGAAAACCAGTTTAGTGCTTGTGTGGAAGGATCCACAAAGATCTTGTCTGAGGGATGGGGAGAAATCCAAGCCCAGCCCATTCTTCTGTCCCAGCTTCTCACAGGCCAAGGCTCACCCCCTTGTATTTACTTGTCATTTCATAAACTACAACCATCTCCACCAGGATCTTGAAGGCAGGGCCCCACCCTCATCTATCCAGCGCCCAGTACCCAGTCTGGCACACAGTTCCTACTTTAATCCATGGTGAATGAAACTGAGTGAAACCAAGTCATCCCTCAACACTCTAAGGGAAGGACTGAAACCCTAACAGTTTGAATGATAAGTGAATGGAGATTTTCAGGAGACCAGAGGCACAGTCAAAAGTCAGAGGGCTTGGATTCAAATCCCACTGTCCCTACCTTCTTATGACCTTTGGAAAGTTATTTTACAGCTCTTTACCCGGCTAACTGTGCACTCATGCCTTCCCCCGCATAGGCTGATCCCCTGAAATCTTTACCATCCTGCTGATTCAGTTTTAGTTACACAGCCCCCTCCTGCCTCCCTTAGCTGCCTCTCCCCGCTGACCAGGAGGATGGAAAGTGGAGCAGTAAGCCCCTCTGAAAGCTTCCCTGGTGGAGGGCTCTGAGTTTACTGGCTTCCTTTCATTGAACACCTTTCTTCCGTGCAAGGCACTTTCCTAGCGACCTCTTCCCACCTATTCAGCTTCCTTTAGTGTATTGTATTTGCTCATTAACATCTCAAGTGTAGCGGACACAGGGACACCCCCAATGCCTGGTACACAGTAGGCACTTATATAGAGTTGAATGAAATATGATCCTGTTTTCTCTCTGCAAAGCGAAGGGGTTGGATTAGATGTCCCTTCCAACTCTATGATCCCGAGATCCTAAGTACCTGGACATCCCAGATTGTCATCCAATGACAAGTTGATGCTCATATATCTGGGCAGCAGAGATGCGAAAGGAGTGCATTTTATCAGACCCTGAACCATCAGAAAGAAATATTTTTAAGTTCTAACCCAGCCATGAGGGCCCAGGATTCATTCCAGCAGCTCTCAGGCACTAGGCCAATGACCTACCTACCGCAGGGCAACCTCAAAGCTCTGGCCAAATCTGGGCTGGAATGACTCCGGGCATGTGCCAGGAGGAGAGAACCTGCCATCAAAGACATAGTTCACAGTCCCCACATCTGAAGACAGAGGCACTGCCAGAGAGAAGGCACTTTGGGGGCTCAAAGCCACAGACTCTGGACAGCCCCAGGGATTCAGCTTTGCGTGCTCTCAGTAGACTTTCTGACAAGCTATCTCCCATGCTTGGAATTCAGTCTGGCTTCTCACCTCTGCCTCCTCCTGGAATCTCTTCAGGGCTCAGCTCTAGTGTCCCCTCCTTTGGAAAGTCTTGAGTCTTTCCATCTTCCAATTATTATTCAAGGGGATTGATCTGTGTATCTTGAGTGGTATCCTCCTCCCCAGGAGAATGTAGGCTCCTGAGGGCAGGACCAGTTCACTCTTTCTGTCTCTCTATTCCTCCATGGACTGGCACAGTCCATAAGCATCTAGTGCGTGTCTAACACATGCTGGTCTGTTTCAGACCAAAGTCTTCCTGACTCCAAATCCAAGACTTAATCTCTCAAGAAGCAGCATTCCACCGTTTTATGGTCTATAGAGATAACAAAGTAATCTGACCTGAGAAAGTGCACTGGAGCACAGTGGATAAAGTCTGTGTGACAGAAGTTAGACGTGTATTAGGTGTGAGACCCTGGGTAAATCACTTAATGACTCTGAGTTTCAGTTTTTTCCTCTCAGGTGGTGATGACAATACCATCAACTCCTCCGGATGCTACTGGTCTGTTAGGACAACCATTCAAAAATCAGGTACCAAGTGCCTACTATGTGCTAGGAACACAGAAACGGAAATAGTTCATGGTAGCTAGGTAGAGTCACTATCCAATCTCAGACGCGTACTTGATGTGTGACCCTGGGCAAGTCATTTTGCTTCAGTTGCAGCAACTATAAATAATAATAGCACTTCCCTCCCGTAGCTGTATCAAACGAGATTTGGCACAGTGTCTCATACAGTAGGTGCTATAGAAATGCTTATTCCTTTACCTTATTTCCCCTCTAGCAAGGAAAATCACATTATACAGGTAAAGAAATGCAACAAATCCATCCAAAGGGATGGAGAGGGGTGGCATTAGCATCTAGTGAATGACATGTAAAATGCCTTACAAACTTGGAAACGCCGTAGGAAGCGATTATCATTATTTGTACAGCAGACTTTACGTTTAATCATTTCCTTAGATTTTCTATTATTATTAACAATGGGAGCAGGGAGGAAGGGAGGGGATGACACCAGAATGCTCTGAGCTTTCACAGAAAGTAAGATTTATGAAAGGATGAGGCAGGAAGGGACTACCCAGTTGAGGGGGAAGGAAGGTCAGCTGCGTGTGTCCATGCCAAGAGTGAAAACCATCTCAAGTACTCCAATTTGGAAAGAACACGGAGCAAATGTGTTTGGAAAAGGATAGATGAGGGCCAGGTGGCAGAGGGCTTGGAATGCCTGGGTAATAGGGAGCCACTGAAGGTTTTTTAGGCAAAGGAGAAATTTGGGCAGGTTATTTTGGCAGTGCTATGGAAGATGGACTGAGGACGAAGAGAAGTGGGAAGGAGGGAGACCAATCAGGAAGCTGTTATTAGAGTAATGAAGGGAAGCGGGAACACTGGAGCACTCAGCCTAGGGAAGAGCTCTTCTCCTGGCACACAGTAGGAGCTTAACAAATGCTAATTCTCCCAAGAACAGTAACTCTGCCTGCCCTGAAGCACCTGGGCCATGGAAAGAGCTGCCCTCAAAGGCCCATCCTGAGGGTATTCTACAAGCTGTTACATAGACCTCAGCCCAGTATTTGACCTATATCTGAGGGGGACTGGCTCCCAGTAGCTAATTCCATCCCTGCCCCCCACCCTAAAAAGCCCAGGTAGCCAGCGCTAAGCCTTTTAAATGGTTAGTAATTTCTGCTGATCTGCATTTAGGGATCAAACTGGTAAAGCAGAGAGACAGCAGAATTCATTTCATTCCGCTTATTTATTTATTTGGTGCTGCCGTGAAATTGGGGGTGGGTGAATAGGGAGGGCCAGGAAACCATGTCTGGAGCCTTACAGAATCCTGGATCAGTCTGGAGGGGAAGACAGGACCTGGAAGCTAAGAGGAAGCCTTCCCCTTGGCCTGTGAGGCTACCATCTTTAGATCGGAGCAGAAAATCATATGCTTTACTGTCAAACTATTCAGAAAAGTCACCAACCCCTTTCTGAGAGCATCACACTATAATGGAAAGAACTCAGTGATGGTGTGTTCAGATCCTACATTCGGCCATTCCTTAGCCATGTGGCAAGTCCCTTTCCTATTCTGGGCCTCATCTGAGAATAAAACGAGGGGCATTAGGCTCATTGGATGTGCTGTCTCGGCACTGACCTTCACCTCCAGTTCCACTAAGAGAAGGTATCTGTAAGTAGCCTGCCTATTCTTCCTGCCTTCAGAAAGAGGGGGAAGGAGCCCAGAAAAGGCACTGGGGTTGGGGGGAGCTTTGGAACTGGACTCCTAACTGACCACCTCCTCTAGGGAAAGCAGACAGGGAGGTCAGGACTGACCTCTGAAAAGGCAGAGGTGTAAGCAGGGGAGCAGCTTGGGAATCAATCAGATACATTCCAGATCTTTCTCTGGTGGGCCACTCTCTCCCCGTCTTCCCCTGATGCCATTTATTAAGGATTCTGCAGGAGCAGCTGCAGCTGGGCTGGGCCAGCTCCCCAGATCCACTCCCACTGCAAACCCTCCCAGGGAAGTCCTTGCCCGGCATCTTAAGTGGCCTGCTAACCTCCAGGCAAACCAGCATCTGCCAGGGACCAGGGGGAAGAAAAGGGATTTAGAATGGGCCTGAAAAGCCACTGCAGCCAAGGAGGGGAAGCCTGGAAGGAGCCTGGGGAAGCACCCCCTGCCCTGAACTCTGCTGCCTCTAAGCAGCTAGAGGAAGCCGGGCAACCATCAGGAGGAATTAGTAGACTCACCTTCGTCCTCCTCAGCTTTGGGTCCAAACAGGCCAATTTATAATCTCTATGAATGCTGTGAATCTCTGTAGGCCTCAGTGTGCTTGTCTGTAAAAGGAGGAGGTTGACCCGGATGACCTCTGAGGCCTGCTATCCCAAGATTCCTCCCTTGCTTCTACTCTCTGACACCAACTGCCCAAAGTGGGCCCAAGCATGGCTGCCCACCTGTCACTGGCCACTCTCAGCCAGGCAGCTGATGCTGTACAGAAGGGGCTAACAGCTGATCCCTCTCCTTTTCCCCACCCAGAGATCCCCTTCGTGGAGGGGGGGGCCCAAAGGGGGTTGGGATGGGGGGGGAGGGACAGGCCTTCATTTATAAGTTTCCCCTGATGACAGGGCTGCCCCTCCCCACCCAGCCCACTTTGATCTCTCCATAAACATCCTTCTGGCCTATAAACTTCCCTTGGGAGGAGCTGGCCTGGGCACTCACGGCAGGCACACCACATGCACGTGGGCCTTCTCTCCCCCAGCCCCCAAACCCAAGAACTAGCTTATCAAAGGACCCTTCTGCCTCAACCAGCCACAGAATCAGGCCTCGCAGCCACTCCCGCCCACAATGACCAAGCATCGATCCAAGAAGAAACCTTTTAATTTAACAGCAAAGGCTGCAGAATGCCTGCTCATCCCCTAAAGCCTCTGTTTTAATAAATGGGGGCTTATGGGGCAAAAACATTATCAATTAAGCTTCTTGGCCCAAGAGTTGAGGGGTTGACCACGGAGACTGCGTGTAGTGTAAGCCACCAAGGCTTTTTCAGTCAAAAAATACTTGAACTTGAGCCGTCTCACGTGGCTGCAGAGACAAGGAAGGGCAACCAAATGGGGCTGGGAAAGATTCCCGATTTTTTTCTGCACAGATCTCATTTGTTGCTGTTTGCATGCTGTCCCCCTCATTTCAGATGGTGACCTTCCTGTCCTGCCACTTAGCACAGTGCCCTGCCACACAGCAAGTGCTTAATAAATGCTTGATGACTAACCCACACATATCATCTGCAGCTCGTACTGTTCCATGGTCTCCCTGATCCACATCCACTGATTTCTGAACAGTTAATAAGGTTCAATTTCATTAAGGCACAGGGTAGAAAGTTTCCATTGGGAGGAAAAATCTTTATCATCTAAGAGAAACCAATGATGGGGTGGGGGTGGCGGGGCGGGGAAAGGCAGCACGAGCACCGATGTGACCCGAACCCAGGCTCAAGGTGGGTAGCTCCCTAGATCTATTGGTTTCAGCCCTGCTCCTGGTAACTCGGCTCACCGGCTCCTCCAGCCCAGCAAGGGAGAAATGCTGCCCACCTGGAGAGAAAGAAGCCCCAGAAACCTTGCCTGGCAATCCCCGAAGCCTGTCATTTTATGTCAGACTTACAAGTTGCAGCTGGCACAGCCACCAGGGCCCTGGCTCCTGGGAGGGTGAGGGTGGGTGTGGATGTGGCCATGGCAGTGGCTGGGGAGAAAGAAAACTCTAGCAGCTCTCAGGAAAAACAGTTTGGATGGCTGGCCTGTCCCCAAGACACAAGGCCTGGGGAGTCTTCATTTTCCTCTTTCTCTCCAGCAAGGGCTGACCGACAAGAGCAAAACATTTTCCTCTTGGAAACTAGGAAGTCACCTCTAAAATTAATTCCGGAGTTGGCCCAGAGCCAAGCACTGAAAGCCTGAGGACTGGGTGGGGGGAAGGAGATGCCTTAGAAAGCAGGCTTCCCTGCAGGGTGGAGGAAAGGGAACCATAGCTTTCCTTCAGGTCTGCAGGGTTCTACAAGGTCTGTGGGAGATGTGACTGTTTAAACGTTAGAGAAAGGCTTTGCCCCAAGGCTGGATCTGAGTCTGTGGAACAGCAAAGGGTTTCCTCTGTATGTTTAAGAGCAGACAGATAATCCTGTTGACTGTTTTTAAAGTGGAAGACAGGGCTTCTGGGAGACAGATGTTTGACAAGGCAAAGGCACTACAGAGAAGGAATTGGAGCGCAGAGCACAATATAGATTCAATTCAGTGAGCCACATTTGAACTCAGGTCTTCCCAACTCTAGGTCCAACAGTCTATCCACTCTTCTACCTCACTGCCCTTACATCTATCCATCCATCCACCTCTCCATCTATATCCATCCGTTCATCCATCCACCCACACATTCATCTATATCCAGTCAGCCATCCACCCACATATCCATCCATCTACCCCTAATCCATTTCTATCCATCCATCTTGTCATTCCATCCATCCATCCAATCTATACACACACCAATTCATCTAAATCCATCTATTTACCTATCCTATCTATATCCATCCTAGTCATTCATCTATCCATCCATCCATAAAACTGCCCAACAGACAGCAGGATCTTTTAATAAATGCTTGGGTTTTTTTGTACGATCAGATGAGATCACCTGGCACACAGTAGGTACTACATAAATGGTTATCCCTACAAAGACAAATAATCACAATTCTGCAGGCCCTATGACACACATGTGTCTTGACACAGTCTTGAGACATGCTCTCTGGAAGGCAGAATATGAAAACTGATTTTGTTTGACAATGCAAATCTGTTATCAGGGTTTTCCCTTCCTTTTCCAAAGGTAAAGGGGAACAGTGACGAAACAGATTTTCACTTATTAAAAAATGCTTGTTACTGCATTGTCTGTCTAGAGGGGTAATGCAGATTGGTGCTGGAAATTATTCCCACACTTTTGCAGACTTTGTCTGCCCTGATACCTGGCAGCAGACAAATGCTTTGACTGAATTCAGGCCCCACTTGAGGACCCAAAGGGCCACGTGTGGCCTTGAAGCTGCAGGTTCCCCACCCCTGTACTAGCTGGACGACTTAGGCCAAGGGCCACTGACACTCCTGTTAGGAATACTTTGAAAACTGCCATCAATGGGAGTTTTCCATGTTAGTTTCCCCTAATGCTCCCCAAAAGGTGGAGAAACCTATAGCAACAGTAATGACAAATTTACCCAAGGTTTTACGGGAGCTGTGAGAGAAATCTTATTATCCCATTTTACAGGTGGGGAAGTTGAGGCCCAGAGAGGCAGACTTTCCCCAAGGTCCTAATTAACTGGCAGGTCTAGGCCTCAACACCAGGTCTTCTGACTCTAGTCAGGTGCTCTTTCCACCACACCCAGCCCCTGCTTGCTCCACAGGGCTTTTGTTAGGATCAGATGAGCTAATAGCTATGGAAGCCCTCAGTAGCCCAGTAAGGCTCTGTGGAGCTGCACGTGTGAGGTATATATAACACGGGTACCACCCACTGCTGGGAATCAGCCTGCCTGGCCTTGTAGCTCTTGGCTCTCCTACTGTCCTGTTCTCCAGGGGCAGGAAGGGGAGAGGACATGGCTCAGGGAGCTCCCAGGGGGCAGGAAACGGGCCATCTGCTGAAGCCCTAATCCAACGTGTCTGGTGAGGATGACAAGCTACTCAGGCATTCTCACCAGGCACAGAGGATTAGGGCTCACTCCAGGACAGAAAGCCCCCACTCTGCTTTGTGTGACCATCGAGGGCTGGTCAGCACACTCTGACCCAGCCTTCATTCCCTGCAAGGGAATCTGGGCTAGAGGACAACCGCAGCAAATGGAGCAGAAAGGAAACTCAGATGTTTAGGCCCAATGTCTGCTCTTAAGGCCCTATTATCATCTTGCCCGCTGATTTTTTTTAATGGATTACCCCCCAATGGATTTCTGTGGATTTCCCCTATCCAGTAACAGTCCAGGGTAGAGATTATGCAAACACTGGGAAGATGTAAGAAATCCACTGCCACCCAACACTAGCTAGCCAAGTGTTCACCCCAGGGCTCTCTGACCACACTTCAGAATTTCATTCTTTTAGAAAGAGGTAAGGGCTTGACTCCATAGAGATACTCTAAAATCTTGACCAAATAATTTGCCCATCTGCATACGCTAACATCACAGCTTGAGGTGAGAAGGAAACACCTCATTTAAAGCATTTCATGTTTAGATGTGACAGTGAGGTCAAGGGTGGGGGGTTGGTTTGAAGCAGCAGGGTCAGTGAGTCAGAGGGCTGGTTTTTTCTCAGGAGTCTCTGTGCTGCTTATAGCCCCTGCCTAGCGTGTAAATGAGCCATGATTCACCACCTGCCTGTCCTGCTTTCCTTGGTGCTCCTTCTCCCTCTTCCTCCTCCTCCGAGCTAGCTGCCTAGCTGGCAGTTCAGACTAGAGCCTTGGAAGGTGGGGAGACTGGCTGCAGGCAGAGCTCACTCTGGTCCTAGGACCAGATCTTTGGCCAGGAACTGTGGGGGTCATCTAGTCCAACACTCTCATGTGACAGAAGAGGGAAATGAGGGCCCCCAGGAATTCAGAAGAACTAAAATTCCAGCCCACTTCTCCTCATTCCAAGTCCAGTGCTCTATGAACAGCCTCTGCACATTCTAATTTCCCAGGAAGCTCTGACTTGCACACCAGCAGAGGAACAGCTTCCTGTCACATCAATTCAGCCCCCGATGTCCTCCATCCGTTGGGCCATAGGCCGGCAAAGACGCAAACAGATCCTTCTTGCATTTCATAAAGGAGGAATCGAGGCCTAGAGAGAGGTGATTCAGACCCCTGGAGAGCAGGTGTGAGAAACTGCCTGTGGCCCATTTGGGAAGTGAAAACAGTGGGCAGGTCAAGTCTCAATGGATAGAGCACCAACCCTAGAGTCAGGAGGACCTGAGTTCAAATCTAACCTCAGACACTAGCTGTATGACCCTGGACAAGTCACTTCACCCAGACTACCTGAAGAAAAAGAAAAAAAAATTTCTAAAAAAGAACTAGAGACAAATTTTAAAGTACTATGTGAACGCTAGCTACTACTATTACTACTACTATTGTCATTTCAATGTGCTGGGTGACTCTCCACAGCCTACCCACAGAGCACTGCTTAGCCTGGCATTCAATGCCCTCCCAAAGTCTCCTCTGTCTTCTCTCTCTAGAAGGGGTTCCCTTCTTACACATCCCTCTCTCCTCCACTGACCCTTGTCTATGCCCAGGGATTTCCCTATCAACGCCAGTCAGTCCTCTCCCTGGAATGCCCCTGCACTCTCCGTTCCATCCACCCTTCAGGGACCACCTCAATCTCACCTCCATCATGAAACCGTCCCTAACCAACAGTCTGGTCCCGCCAAGCTGCCACACGTATCACTTACTGTCTGCAGACTTCACCTGCCCATTAATCACGGGCTGCCTGGTGGCGGCTTTTCGTCTACCGTCTGGAAAGTTGATTGGCATTTAACTTTCCTCACTCAGGTCTTGTCTCCCCTCCTTGACTGGAAGGACCAACTGCTGAAAGCAGTTCCCTCATCTCCAGCACAGAGCTAGGCACATGGGGAGGGGGGCAGGATCAAGACCAAGATATCAGGATCTTAGAGGTGGAAGCTAAGCTGACCCCTACCTCACCTCCATTTTGCAAATGGAGAGACTGAGGACCTCCTGAAGTCCTCCAGGGCCAAAAAGGGCTTAGCAAAACAGGACTGGGCTCCCATGGAAGAAATGCTATGTAGACATCGACTGGCAGTGGAAGCCTGGGTCTCTCTACTCAAGCTGTCAGTCTCTTCATCTGTGAAGTGCTGAGGTCTGGCTTGAGGGTCTCCAGTGCTCCTCCCAGGACCCCTATCCCCCATCCAGGAAGTGTGTGATGCAGGATTTAAGCTGACTCAGAAACTGGGGGCGTTCAACCTGAAGAAGAGGAGATGGGGAGGTGGGGATTAGGGGCATGGCAGTGTCTCTTGGGCTGTCCCATGGAAGACAAGTGAGAGGAAGGTGCTGCTTTGGCCAGATGTAAGCAAAGACTTCTTGATAAGTACAGGAGCAGAGCCTTGGGAGGTGGTGAGCTCCCCGTCATTGGAGGTCTTCAAGTAGAGTGCATGGCCTAACTGGGGATGCTCTAGAGGGAATTTTTGGTGAGGTAATAGGTTGGACTAGGAGGGCTGAGGCTCCCTTTAGCTAAGAGACAGAGTGGTAGACAATAAAGGGCTGACACTGGAAGTGGAGGAGTTGGATTCCAATACAGAATCTACCATTTACTTCTGTCATTGTGCCCTTGGGTAAAGCATTTTAACTTATCAAAACTTAGTTTTCCCATCTGTAAAATGTAAGTTGCCTCTAGGGCCCTCCAATTCTCTGTCAGAGTTTCTGTTCCAAGGTCTCTTTCAGCCCCAGACTGAAATCAGGTAAAGCCGGCCATGGGAGAAGAACTGGGTGCTGCTACCAACCAGAGAAAGGCCAGGCTGAGTCACACTGCTCAGCCTGCCTAGCCACTTATCAATGATCCTATGTCCCAGGATCCCACTGTGGTTGCAGAAAAACCTTGATTAGAGGCCAATAATGTGTGAAAGGCTGCCAGCAAAGTGAGGAAACAGGAGCGCCCCAGGGAAGGCCTCCTCCCTCAAGAAAACAGCAGGGCAGCCCTGGGAGGCTGCCAGCCTCTGCCCAGACCCAGCAAGATGATGGGGAAATATTTGCTGGCTGCTGGGTTCAGGAGCCTCCCCAGCGCCCCCAGCCCAGCCCCACTGGGCCCTGTAGGTTATCTCCTTTCTGGTCCTAGGGGAGAGCTCTCCAGAGCATACCACTGGGCTAGGTACCTCTGGGAGAGACAATTAACTCAATAATGACAATAACAACTTACTTATATTTCTAGAAACATTTAAAAGTTTACAAAGGGTTTTCCTTGTAACATTCCCTTAAGAGAAGTCTTCTTTTCCCCATTACACAGGCAGGGAAACCGAGCCCCAGAGTGAGAAGTGGCCAGGGCTTGTGGTTACACAGCTGAGATGAGAAGTGGGGTCTCAACACACAGCTCACTTCTCTTTCCCAGCTTGAAGTATGGGAATTTAAAGAGAGGGGAGATGCCAGATGAAGGGGAGTGGGGAGAGATGGGAAAAACATGGGGCAGGGCATTCCTAACATAAGCTCTGGGACCTCAGGGTTGAAAAGCCATGTTTGATAACTATTTCAGTAACTGTTGTCCACTGGAATCCTATGTATTTTTATTTTATGTATCTAAAGCTACTGATTCTGAGAAGGGGCCCACAGACTTCACCAGGCTGCCAAAGAGCTCCATACACAGTCAAGAAGCCCAGCCGGGGAGGATAAAGGGTCAGGGATCAGTTAGTCCTGGGCTCATATCCTGCTTCTGGAGCCTATGTGACTGTGTGACCTTCTCGGTCTGGAAGTGTCCTCAAGCAATTCTCTACAAGTCTGCTGTGGGCAGCTAGGCAGTGCAGTGGACAGAACACTGGCCTTGGAGTCAGGAGACCAGAGTTCAAATCCAGCCCCAGATACTTACTAGCTGTGTGACCCTGTTCAAATCACTTAACCCGGATTAGCTCCAAAAAACCCACCAAACAAATAGCAATAAAAACAGCCAGTCACAGAATAACTGAGGACAGTCAGAGGGAATAAATCACAGGCTTTTTACCTGACACTGGGAAGCTTGCAAATCAGGATTTGAACTGACATTTTATTCTTACTACAACCCTGTGAAATCCATGCTGTTGTTATTTCCCTTTTACAGATGAGGAAACAGAGGCCCAGGGAAATTAGGTGGCTGCCCAAGGTCACATCCCCCTCAGTAAGTGTTGCAGGCAGGATCTGAATCTAGGTTTTCAAGTCCTGAACTCTCTCCACCGAATCACACTGAGTAACAGAGGTCAAAAATCCGGGAGCCTCAGGAGGCAGGGTTTCACAGGCAAAGGGCGCCTGGAACACAGCCACTCAGGGTGACCCGCAGAAGCCGTCGCCAAGCTGAACCCCTCTGAGCATTGGTTTCCTCATCAGCAATGGGAACAAAGATGCCAAACTTGAGGGAGTAAAAGGGAAGGCAGGAGGGAGGGAGACAACCCCAGGAAGGGAAGGAGGAAGGGAGGAGAGAGGAAGGAAGGAAGGAATACAAAGTGTTGGGGGAGGGAGGAGGAAGGGCTTTTCGTAAGCATTTACTATGCAGCAAGCACCCAAGACCCAAATATACAAGCAAAAGGCAGGTCTGCCTTCCAAGAAGCTTCCAGGACCTAGGGAGCCGGACACCAGCACCGACTTAAGTAAATCTCTCTGCAAACCCCTTCAGGTGTTACAGGAGTAAGACAGAGTTGTAAAGCCCTGGGCACTAACACCCTGGGCCAGGGCAGGTTAAAGCCCTCCCAAGCCCCCAGTCAGTTCAGTGCCCAGGGGATGGACATGCAGCCTTTACCTTGGGCTCCCCTCAGATCCTTCCCTAGGAGGCCCCAGGGGTTAAACACTCACACTCCACCAGGGTAGGGAGTCTGTCTGCCTGTTCACTCTCAGGCTTCCATGGTTTGGCTCAGGTGGGAAGGCAGGCCCTGGAGAGATCCTGAAGCAGATTATGACTGTCAGGGGAAGGGAAGGTGTACCAGGGACCTTTCTCACTTCAACACAGGCCCATCTCCTACAGAGTCTAGATAAGCCTGTGTCCTCTCAGGGAGCATGGTACCCATAGGGCCCTCCCAAACAGCAATATATGTTGGGGATCCAGGAATCTCAAAAGAGGAGGGAGAGAAAGGGGGAAGTAACTGATGGTGTACGAGCAATAGGACATACATTATCTCATCTGATCCCCCAAATCCTGGTGAGATAAGGTCTATAGGTATCTGTATCCTCCCCACTTATGAGATGAGGAAAGTGAAGTGAATGAACATGACCAAGGTCATGCCAGGAACAGGGACTCAAGCTTCTGGATCCTCAAATGGAATGAATGCCCTTTCCAGTACAATACGATACTTCTCTCTATCCCTGGCCTCGTTCCCTCATTACCTTATGCACCAAACCATCAGAGGCAAGAACTGCCCCCACCCACCCACCATGCCCCTCCACCTGCCCCACCCAGTAGTCCAACAATCAATCATCAGTCAACAAGTATTTATGAAATGTTCCCTATGTACCAGAAACAGCACCGAGCTCTGGTAATGAGAGGCCAAAAAATATAATAAAAAAAAACCGAAAGGTAAAAAATGTAGAAGGGAAGGCCAAGAACCCAGGAAAAGAAGGTGGAAAGGCTGGAGCTCAGAGTCATGAAGGAAGGTGGGGAAATAGAGGAGGTAAAAGGGGAGCGCAGTCCAGGCACAAGGCGCAGTAGCGTCAGGCAGGATGAACAGCAAGCAGACCATGAGAGGGCTCCTGGAGAGCAGGGTGAGAAGGAAAGTGCTTTAATGGCCAAACAAAGGATTTGGATCCATGGTCATAGGGAGCCACTGGAGTTTAGTGCGGTGGGGAGGAATCACAGAATGGCTGACATCTCAGGAAAGCCACTTTGGCAGCAGTGTGCAGAGCTAGACAACCCCAAAGATGGGTCCCGCAGGCCTTTAGCAGAGTCCAAATAACCCCCAAGTCAAACCACACTCTACAGGCAAACAGCCTAAGGGGGTGAGGGACACAAAGGTAAATTCCACAGCAGCCAGCCCTGGGCCAGTTGTCCCAATTCCTGGACCTATCTGACATCCCTACAGGGATGCCACGGTACCAGAGCTCAGACAAGGAAGGACCTTCTAGGGCACAGAGAGATGGAAGGTAGAGACCAGGGCAGTCACTTTATCCAGAAAAAGAGTTGTGTAGGCTACATAACCACCCAACCACACCTCCTCCAGGAAGTACTCCCTGCTTTCCCCTAGCTAGCCAAGCTTGTTCTCCTGCCTCAAACAAATCTCTTATCCCTCTCTGACACCTGCCCCCTCCCCCAAAAATGAGCTTGTTTCACTCTCACTGAGGAGGCAACGTGGCATGACAGAATGAGCATTGGAATCAGTCATTTTTCAGTGGTGTTCGCCTCTCTGACCCCAGCTGTGGTTTTCTTAGAAAAGATATTGGAGTGGTTTGCCATTTCCTTCTCCAGTTCATTTGACAGATGAGGAAACTGAGACAGAGTTAAGTGACTTGCCCAGGATCACACAGCCAGGAAGTGTCTGAGGTCAGAACTGAACTCAGAAAGAGCCTTCCAAACTCTAGGTCTACCCGCTGAGACCCAGAAGAGATGGTTTTAAATCCTTCTCTGAGCACTACAAATCTAAACTAGTCTAAAAACAAGGGCAAAGAGGTTCAGAGGCCATCTCATGGTGGATCCCAGGAGCAGGCCTTCTGGCCTCAGTTTAGAGCATCCCACCCAGGGCCTAGAGTCCTCAGGGGTTCCTCCAGGAAATCACAAGGCAGAGTCCAGAGGAGCTGGTGTGTTTGGAGGCACAGGTTTGGAGGCAGCGTCAAATAGGCTGCTGTGATCTAGCTCTCCCTACTGATATTCCCAGATGACAGGAAGCCTGCTTTCCTTCTATATATCCCAAGGTCTTTCTCTAAGGCTCAAACCCCATCCTATCATCCCTGGGCCTCAAGCCCCAGCGTCAAACACACTGGAGTAGGTATCCCACAAGCACCACCCAAAGCTCCCCACCACCACCACCACTCCATGATTCCCTAATTAACGTCCTACTTATTCTAACAGGGGCGGGCAATCAGCAAACATTGTGTTCCTGTCATCCTTGGGAGGCGGGCAGGGGGAGACTGGGACGTGCGGCTGCCAACAATTAGTACAAATCTGGCTGACATTGTTTGCTCTAAAAATAAACTGTGCATGTTAAAGGAGCTCCAGAGCCAACATCTGAAATGCTTCTAATTTCAAGAGGCTGCTTTTTCCTAAAAGGAGGGGGAAGGGGAGAAAGGGGCTCATGGAAATTCTCAAGCAGGGGGGTGTGGGAGGAGGGAAGCTAACAGGTAAGTCATCAGATCCCAGGTTTGGCTGGAGCTAGAAAGGGCCATGGGGCTAGTTCAACCCCTTCGCTTTACAGATCACAGGAAAATAGATTCAGGGCCTCAGAAGTCATTGAAGCCAACCTCTCATTTTGCAAATGAGGAAACTGAGGCAGAGAGAAGTCTCACTGCTATTAAGTATCTGAAGCCAGTTTTGAAATTCCAGTCGCCCATGACCAATAGTCCCCTATTTTCAGATCCCATCACAGTTCCTTATAGGTAGTCATCTGGCCCAACCCTACCACTTACAGACGAGGAAGCTATCTGTTCAGCCCCCTACTGTTTTATAGATCAGGACACTTGGACCCAGGTACCCTGTATTGGAAGGCAGTTTCATCAGTTCCCAATGAAGATCGCCCCTTTCTTGTTCTTGCATCATATAGTTTGGGGGGCTAAAAATCTGGACAAGACGTGTCCCCTAAAAACGAGACATAGAACCACAATGTCAAGGGTTGGGAGGAACCTTAAACAGGATCCTCCCTTCTCCTCCCCAACCAGTTCATGCCCTGAGACCGTGAATGAGGGGGGCCCACTAGCTCCAGAGGCAGTGTTGCCTTCTTGGGTATGGCTCTATTCTAACAGACAAGAAGTCTAAATCCTTTTCTTCATCCCCCTTCCCCTCAGTGCTCCTGGCTCTGCCCTCTGAGGCCAACAGCCCTTTGTACACCTGGAGACAGATGGACCAGATCCAGTCCGGTAAGAACCAAAGGAGGCTGCCCGATAGGCCTCACAAGGAGGCCCAGAGAACAACTCTGTAGTCTGAAAATGAGGGGGAGGCCTTTCTTTAGTACCATAGAGGAGGGTCAAGGAGAACTTCCCCAGGGCTGGAACATCAAGCCAGGGGAAATAGGAAGGAAAGTGGTGTCAAAAGCAAAAGACTGACATTGGCCTGAAAACAAACAATAGATTATTACCAGGAGATCCTGAGGGTGGACACGTGTGTACTCTGCACGTGGTCTGAGCAGGGCAGAGGCAGGCCCACCAAGGCACACCCCTAGATGGCATTCCTCTGCAGGTAGCCTACAGGATCTTATCACCCCGTTAATTCCTCTCCAGCCTGCAGTCTACAAAAGCCCCCTGAATCCCTCTGCCTCTAGGGACTACTGTCTAGCCAAATCTCTCCCAAAAAACATGGGGAAGCTGACTTTTTAAATCTATGTGTAAAGCTTTCCATTTACCACTCTTCTATTTCTTCTTTTCATATCTGATTCAATGTTCTAGATTGTCAAGATCTCTTAGGAACTTATTGTCCAACCCATTAGGCACGCTTGGAATCCTTAAGTCACCCATAAAGGCCATCTATGTAATGCCTCTATCTAAGTTATATAGCTGAAAATCTCCAAAAGAACAATGCCAGCACAGATCCTTGGGGCACTCCACTGGAGACCTTCCAAACTGAAAGAAAACCATCGATGATTCGTTACCCTCTGGGGCCATCCATTCAACCACTTTTTATTATGCATACCTAACTGTATGCTACCATCTAACCAGTATCTTCCTATGTTTTCTGCAAAAACAGCATAAGAGATTGTGGTAAATGCTTTGCTAATATCAAGATAAAATCCCCTGATCTAACAATCCAATCACCCTGTCAAAGAAGGAAATGAGATTAGTCTGGCATGACCTGTTCTTGAAGAAGCCGGGTTGGCTCCTTATCAACACCATTTCCTTTTCTGGATTTTCATTAGCCATCTCTTTAATAATACGTAGTAGAATTTGGTCAAGAATCAGTGGAAGGCAAGCTCACTGGCTCTGGAATCTGAGATTCCGGTATCTTCCCTCTTCTGGGGGGGGGGGGTGAATTTGCCCCCCTTCTCCATTCCTGTCCAATCACTCTGCTGTCCTCTCAGGTCACAGACCTGAAGATATGGAGAGACAGTTCACCTGAGCCTGGTGACCTGCATCATGAGGGACAGACAGGTGCTGCTTTCTTAGACCCTCTCCCTATTAACATCTTAACCTATCAGCTACTTTGTTCTCTGTCAAAACATCAGGTTCCTCAGCCCAGAAAACATAACTTAACAAGTGAATGGCTCTCTTTACCATCTCTAATCTCCCAAGTCCCTATCCTAGCCTTTCTTTGACCATCCTATTTCATATGCTTATATATGCATGTATAAATGTCCTGGTCCCCTTAGTTTTCCTCAATAGCCTTGGCTTTGATATGGCCAACATCAGTCTAATTTTCATATTCACTCTGTTACTTGTCCTGGCTTCTACTTTCCCGTATATATCTTTCTTAGAGAGAGACCTAAGTTGGTTAGAGAGCTCCCTGAGCAGTCACATCAATTCTCCCTAAACAACCCCTTCTTTTCTTCTTCATTAAAATTGTTTCTATTTGTAATTCTAAACTTTAATATTAGAGCTCCTATCTTCTGGGTGACTACTAGTCTCTCACACTAAACTTTAGTTTGGGGCCCAACTCATCCTATTCTACACTCTGAAATTTGTTCTCCAAAAATCTAAGACACATCAAACAGCTTTCATTTTCCTGAACACACAATCTAA
The DNA here is from genome assembly GCA_028658325.1 of Potorous gilbertii. Classification (NCBI taxonomy): domain Eukaryota; kingdom Metazoa; phylum Chordata; class Mammalia; order Diprotodontia; family Potoroidae; genus Potorous; species Potorous gilbertii. Next base: position 210,543,512 of record CM053773.1, read on the forward strand.
GATAAAGTGGTCACTTCTTTCCCCTCTCCAAGCTTTCTATCATTTCCACCTCAGCAATCAAGTCATTAAGATGTGCAGAATAGTTTCCCCTCCTCCCGTTTTTGGTTCCTCCACCTCTTGAAGGATGAAATTATCATATGGGAAAGTCAAGACCATTATTAGCTGCTGTTTTGTGCAGAGAGAACCCTCTGGAAAACCCAGTAAGGAACCTGACAAAGCTTGCATTTCAATCACACAGCCTTTCGGATCCCGGGGCTACCTATAGCTATGCCATTTTGATAGGGAGGGCAGGAGCCTAGAGACCACGAGCCTCACAGAAAATACAAGAGAAAAGATATGTAGGGAAGAAGGGATAGAGAAGGGATTCCTTTTATGCTGGCCGGTCGGTCCCTGAGGTTTTATGACTTAGGACTAACGGAGAGCTTCTTCCCAAGGGAGCCAAGTCAGGCTTTGAACCTAGGCCTTCATTCTTTTCATTTATATCATGCTACCTGATAAGAGGGAATGCAGGAAGCTATGCCTGCAACTGGATCTGACCTTTTTTTTACCTCACCTTACTCTAAGACCCACCACAGCTGTTCTGGACCAGAGGAGAAGGTAGAACCTAAGGAAGGGTCAACTAACTGGAGACTCAATGCCTTTGGAGACATGAGGGTCTCTGTAATTTACAGGGGAAAGAGCAATGAATTTGAACCTAAGTTTGAATTCCAGCTCTGTACTTATTCCCTGTGTACAAATCACTTAATCTCTCCATACCTCTTCTGTAAAATAAGAGAGCTAGAACCAGGTGACTGCAATGATCTCTTCCAACGCTAGAACTATGGCCTTTCCAGGAAGAAAGTGAAAGACCTTTATTATTTTCTTTTCATAGCAGCAATCAGGGTTAAGTGACTTGCTCAGGGTCACACAACTAGGACCTTTATTATTTTTAAAGAGGGAGGAAGGCTAGAGAATGGCTAAATGATTTTGGTACATGAACACAACTCAACATCATGGTACTGTGAAAAATGACAAAGACAATTTAACAGGGAAAATGTTTATGAACTGACAAAGTGAACTGAAGCAAGAAAATATACACAGCGAATACAACAATGTAAATGGAAACAACAAAAATCAAAATGGAATGTTGGGAAATTAGAATGACCAAGCTTGGCCCCAAAGGGGAAACAGGGCAAGGCACTATGCCCCACCTGGTTCTTGGTGGAGGTGGGGAGAGACAGGGGGACACGGATAGGAAGCACTGCATTTAATGTCAGACTTTTTTGATATGTTGGTTAGTTTTACTAAACAGGGTTTTTCTTCTTTTATTTTTTCTTTGTAATAAAGGAATAGAAAGAAGGAAACAAGCATGTTATTAAGCACCTTTTCAAAAAGTGCTTTATAAATATTATCTCATTGGATGGGGGAGGGGAAGGGAAAGTGTTGAGAAACAGAGGTAATGAAAAACAAGGTACAGGCGGCTGGATGGCTCAGTGGGTAGGACACTGAACCTAGAATCAGGTAGACTCGAGTGCAAATGGGACCTCAGACATTCAGTAACCATCTCATCCTGGGCAAGTCCCTTAACCTGTGTTGGCCTCATTTCCTCCTGTGTAAAAGGAGGGTTACAACATCACCTGCCACTGAGAGTTGTGAGGGTATTATAGGGAAAGAACACCCCAAATTCACCATCTAATTCATGGGGGCTGATAAGAAGCAAACAACTCTGGCAAACAAGATGGGGGGGCAGCAAATGGGAGTTAATGAATAAAGGAAAGTCCCTAAGATTTAGGGAGATGGAGAAGGGCTTCTGGAGAACATGGGATTTTAGCAGGCAGGAGATGAAGAGGGACAGCACTCCAGGCATGGGGGATAGACAAGGCGGCCTATGCAAATGCCTGGAGACTGGAGATGGGGTGTCTTGAGAAAACCCAAAGGCAAGGAGGCCATCAATGGATCAAAGAGGAGAAGCAAAGAGTAAGGAAACAGGAAAGGTAGGAGGGCTCTGAAGCAACAGGAAGCCACCGGAGTTTTCTGAGTGGCAGGGCCCAGGTGTGCTTCTGGAAAATCACTTTGGTGGCTGAATGAAGGATGGATTGGAATGGGAAAGGGGGGGAGACTTGAGGCAGCTGACACCCCAGCAGCTACCTCTGTAATCTAGGTGGGAGGTGATGCAAGCCTGCACTGAGCGTCGGAGCAGAGAAGGGGTGTACTGGAGAGATGATGGACCGGCCTTGATAACAAGCTTACATGGGCAAGAGAACATGAGGAGGCCAGGACACCTGGGCAGCCTGAGAGGCTGGGAAGATGGTCCTGCCTTCCTTGTTAATAAGGGAATGTGAAAATTAGGAAGGGTTGGGGGAGGGGGGAAGGGGAAGAATTCGTTTTGGCCAAAGATGTGTTGAAGATGTCTGCTGAACAATACGGCAGCTGGAGCCCTGAGCTGGGAAGCTGGGAGGGAGGCTGAAGAATCCTCAGCAGAGATGACCCTACCCTCCCAGATCAGGGTCCACACAGTCCAAACCTCAGCTCCTCTACTAGGGCACAAGTATCCTTCTTCTCTGCTTCCTACACTGGCCCAAAGGATTCTTCCTTGGACTACAGACCACCCCCTCTCAAAGCAGAGAAAAAAGTGCTCCTGGAATCCAAGGGCCTGGATTCAAGTCCTGACTCAGCCTCTTACCACCTGTATGACCCTGGGCCAATCCCTGCCCCACTGTGGGCACAGTTTATAAAATGAGAGTAAGGCTGAATTAGATGGCCTCTGAGGATCATTTTCCAAGCCTGAAATCCAGGCTCCCCAGAGTTACCTAAGAGTCATTTTTCCTTTGGCCTTGGGCAAAGACAGGGGTGAGCGAGGAATGATCCTAGGCTTCCTGATCATAACCAAGGGAACAAAAAGTGTATACAACCAGAGCGGGGGAAGGGAGAAGGACTCCAAGAAACTCAAAGGCTGATTCCTTTGCTGCCCCTAGAAATGCCAATATCCAAGACTCAGAGGGAGAAAGTCAGTCCCCAAGGACAAGAGGTGTCGGCAGGCCCAGATCCAGGCACAACCACACGGACCTGTCACCAGTGCTGCCTACTCCCATCCCTCTGGCTCAGGCCTCACTTCGTTTGGTGAGGGCCAAGGAGAGGGAGAAGCCTGTCTGGTCAGAGGCAGCCGGACACAGAGGAACAGATGGAGAAAGTCCGAGGGAGACAAGCAGGCAGACACAGAGATGCTTTTGTCTCCTCCAAACCCAGGGTACTGGTTGAGGAAGGGCAGGGAGAGAGTTGTAGCCAGGATGAGAAAGAAGTAATCTCAGCAATACTAACCTAGGCTCCCCCACCCACCCACCCACCGTGTCACCCCCTATTCAGAAATGAGAACTAGAGAACAGGGAGAACATGAGGCCATTTAACTGAGGTCTCTGCATAGCTTTCAGGAGTTCTATAAATTTTAAAAATATTTTGACAACTCCATTTTAAGATGATCTATCCCCTTTGTTATTCCTATGTTTTTTTATTTTTTACTTAAAACCCACGATTCTGAGAAAGGGGGTGATAAAAAAAAGTTGTCTAATTCAATCCTCTTTTCTACAGTCAAGGAAACCGAGGTCCAGAAGTTAAATAGCATGCCCATGGTCACCCAGGTAGTACACGACAGAACAAGAATTTGAGCCCACCTCTGGCACCTCCATTTCTTACATTTCCACCCCCTTGGAGATCCAGTCACCAGAGGTGGCCTGCCCCAAGTCCCCTAGCTAATCAAGGACAGAGCGAGGGCCCCAGTCAATCACTCACATCACACACATCCTGCTCAGTTCTCTAGCTTGGCTCTCCCTGCCAAGGATGCAGAGTGAGACTCTGTGGGAGAGGGATTATATTTAAACTAGGAGCCCTGATAAAGATTGATTTTCCATTTAGCCCAAACCTCTGTATTGATTCTGGGGGATGTCCTTTTGGTGGCCTATGGTTTACTCCTAGATCTCAGGGGCTCTTGGCCACTGTCCCTGACTGAAAGCACTCCTAAGGGAGTGAGGAAGCCAGTCTCTCCTTCTGTGGCAGGGAGGGCACAAGAGTCCGGATATGTGGCTCCAAGGAAATCTCTCCCCTGACTCCACAAGTTTTGGAGCCTGTACACCAGTCCCCCGGTGAGTGGCAGAGGTCAAGCACTGACACAGTCCCTGTTCTCCTGCTTTTCCTCTAACCTTTAAATCAGAGACTAGGACTTGTTATAGCTGGGGAGGAGGGGTACTTAAGAAAACTGGGAGGGCAAAGTCCCTGTTTCTGCTCTTTTGGGGATAAGAGGTTCCATCTGGGTCTAGCCAGACCTTAGAAGTCATTAAGTCCAACTCCCTCGTTTTAAAGATATAGAGATCACACAGCTGTAAGCATGTGAGGCAGGATTTGAACCCAGATCTTTCCAATTCCAACTCCCATACTCTATGCACTACATCACACTGTGAGCCTCCAAGTTGGAAAAGCCCTAGTCCAACTTAAACCCGAACACAGAGTCCCTAGGAAACATCCCTGACAATGGGACTTTTGCCTGTCTCCAATCTATCTCCAGACTCTTCCTAGCTCTGCTGGGTCTTTCCCAGATAAATACCATCTCTAGCGAATCAGCAGTCACATGCAAGTAGACTGACACTCATGGGGAGCAGCTACGTGTTTGCTCTCCTCACTCAGGGAAATGACACTTATTCTTCCTAATCTAAAAATGATACTCCTTCACTGAATAAAGGAGAAGTGAAACAGGATTTGAGTGCTTCTGCCTTCTTTCTGTCATCTCGACAGCTGACAGTACCCCAGACATGACATTCCTTCTCCCCACTGTGACTTTGCACAAGCTGACCTTCCCCTCCCCTGCTGCTTGGGATGCTCCACCCTTTCTTCTCATCCTTTTGAAATGTTCAAGGTTCAGCTCAAGAGCCACTTCCCACAAAAAGCTTTCCCTGACTCCTCCTTCCTCTTTCCATTTATACTTACTCATCTGGGTACTGAGACTTTGAATTTACTTCATCTAAGCATAAGGCTAGTCATCCTCATGAATGTCTGGTCACTGGATTCAGATGGCTCTGGAAGAGAAGTGAGGCTGGTGACCTGCACAGCCCTCCCTCCCTCACAACAAAGTCAAGTGCAAGTCACGGCATCATTTCCCTGATGGCATGGTCTTCTTTGGCAACGAAGGACAAACACAATTCAGAATGTTAGCTCTCTGAGGGGTAAAAACTGGTTTTTTTCTCTCCTTTCCTCTCTTTTTGGTACTGTTTCATCACATAAGTGTCAGAGTTTTGTGTCAAAAGTGGGATGCAACCCTTATGTGGAGCTTTTTTTAATTCGTGCTGATATGACTTAACAATCATTTTTTACTAAACTGTCTTTGGTGCAAAATTAGGATGCACAGAATACTCGTGAATATATTAAAATGGGGAAGATGCAAGTCTTACCATACCATGTGACACACTCATGGCAGCTTGGTCTGCCCCCCACCCCCACATCTCAGGCTCTTCATCGAGCCCTTCAGTCATGACAAGACCATGTAAGGTGGCTTTCGGAAGTACACTGACAACACCCCTCCCTGTGCTGAGGATTCTTGGCTCCTGGCTCCCAAGGAACAGGAGATAAATGCGTGTCCATAAGCCACCGGTGAACGTATTGCTGCTCGGATTACCTTCTAAGGGTCGAGATGGGCAGAACTATACCATGCACCAAAAGTTATAAGCCAGTTTGGATTAAAAACAGGGTGAGATGATGTGGTGAAATATGGTATTTAAAGGGCCAGGAGGGTCCTCCTAGACTGAAAATGTTAGCTCCCAGTGGGCAGGGAACATTCTGTTCTTGCCTTTGTATTCTCAGCACCTAGCCCACAGCCAGGTGGATAAGAACTTAGCACTTATTTTAGGCAGCCTCAGGAGACAGCATTTAAAAACACAAACGGCGGATCTGCACTTTCATTTCTTTACCACTGGGGCGATATATCAGGGCAACAGAGGGCTTAGAGGGTGAGCTCCTGTCTTTGGCCTCTTTCTGTATCTCTGGAGATCTGCACATAGTAGGTGCTTCGTAAGTGAATGAGAGAACCAAGAGAATTCAGAACTCAGTTGCCCAACGGAACTAAGCAATGAAAACCAGAATTTAAAAGGAATTTAATCAGTGGTCCACTCACTGCACTCATCATCTCACTTGTCTCACAGAAGGCAGACATGGTTCTCTCCTTCCTTTGATTTCATGTAGCTACAAGAGGAAAGTGGGGGAAGGCTCTTTTGGTTCTCTTAAGCATTCGTTCTGTATCCCACCCCTGCTTCTGAGCATCCCTGGCAATCTTCTCATAACAAGGCCTTAGCATTTTTCTGCATTCAGACTCAGTTTCCTGTTCCGGTCTCAGTCTGGAACATGTCTCTACAACCCAACTTGATCTCTTGTTTTTTGGGGGGCTTTCCAAGTGTTCACTTTCCCTGTCTCCCCCTTTTCTTTCCAGATCAGAATTTGAGTCTGGGGATGGGGGCTTCCCTTTGTTACTAAGCTGGGGGTACCAAAAGGCAGACCACAATATACAATATATAATATAGTAAAGAGTAGTATATTTCAATTAAAATATATAAATAGTATTTTCCAAATATATAAACAGTAGGCAGTAGTATTATTATTAGGAAGAAATGGGGGTCTTGGAAAGGGCAGGTGCAGAAGACCATCAAGTGGGTAAGGGCATCCTGCACCTGCAAAGACAGAAGGTTCCTTTCTACTCCTGGCTCTGCCCACCTCCCCTGCCATGAAATAAATGTTCTGATAGTAGGAGCTCCCACTCTAGGAGCTCAAGTCAGTTGGCAGGTAACTGGGTGTTTGCAAACTGACTCCCTGTAATCTACAACCTGTGTCAACACTTCAGGGTGCCACTGATCTGTGAGCAAACCTGTCGGGGAAAAAAATGACAATCATCCGGCATAACCTGTTCTAGATGAAATCATTCTCTTCCAATTCTCCCACTCTACAGATAATAAAACAGAGGTCTATGGGACTTGCCTGAGGCAGTCAGTGTCGAAAGCTGGGTTTAAAGTCACTACCTCTCACTTCAGAGTCTCTTTGCCGGTACCAGATCTGTGCTGATATCCAGCCTGATACTTACTGGCTGTACAACCTGAACAAGTACTTCACCTTTGTCTCTAGTTTTTCATCTGTAAAACGGGATAACAGTCCCCGAACTGGTGCCAGAAAGATTCATCTTCCTGAGTTCAAATACGTCCTCAGATATTTTCTAGCTGTGTGACCCTGGGCAAGTTGTTTCCCCCTGTTTGCCTCAGTTTCCTCATCTGTAAAATGAGCTGGAGAAGGCAGTGGGGTAAAATAGTCCCTCCAGTATCTCTGCCAAAAGAAATCCCAAATGGGGTCATCAGGAAGAGTCGGCTATGAATGAACCCAACGAACAAAAACACTTCTCCAGACTGCAAGAGGACTAATGAGATGTTTGTAAAGCACTTTGCGGCTACCCTGGAATGAGCGGTATAAATTCCAGCTGGGCACGTTAGCGCCCTCACTGGGTCTCACTATGTCCCTGGGTCTCCACTTGCATCCATCAGCAGGCCAGCTTAGCCCCAGGCCAGGCACACAGTAAGGACTCAATAAAGGCTGGCTGTTACCGCAGTGCTTCCAAGCAGGACTCCATGGGGGTGGAAGGGGAGAATCAGCACCAGGAGAGGGGACAAGCCCCGCCCTTCACTCCTCCACCCCCCAGGTCACAGGTCAACCCAAATCAGATAACGCTAAAAACAAGTGGCCAGTTCCAACTGTGCAAAGCCCCAGGGCATGCTCACCCCACTCTCATCCCAATCCCAGCCTGGTACAGCTTGTCCCCTGGCAGGTCATGGGGAACCTCGGAGATGGCATGTGGGCGTGTTCAGATCCGAAATGACCAGAGCCGAGGTTTCAATCCCAGTAATGGGGGGGGGGGGCGGTGTGAGGGAGAGACAGAGACAGTCATACACACTCCCACACATACTCTCTCACAGACACCCACATATACTCACAGACACACACACCCATATATACATACTCACACTCTCACACACACACCCACATATACACCACTCTCACAGATACACGCACACAAAACACCCACATGTACACATGTACACACACACACACACATGCACACACACACACACACACATTCACACAGATACCCACACAAACAGACCCTGGGATCCAAAGCAAAGCTAGGATGCCGAAGCCATCCTCCTCCTCATTTTTCCCACACCCTCAGCCCCCAGCCCCTAGGAGGCTGGTTCTTATCAGCAGAAGCTCAGTCTGAGTTCCTTTGTGGGGTCTTTGGGATTAAGACTTCACCAGAGGAAGCCTGGGCATCTGTTTCCGCTCCTGAGCAGGAGGAGCTGGGTGGCTATGGCGGGAGAGGGGGGAAGAGGAAGAAGTTGACCTTTCCTTCTCATTCAGATATTCCCCTGTACCCAGGCATCCCCAAAGTTACAGCCCTCCCTCCAGTCTGGGGAAGCAATGAAAGGGTCCCTACTCCCAGGAGCTCAGGATGAAATGCTCTCATGCTTTAGGAATTCTAGATGCCGAGGGGGTGCATACAGGATGGCTGGCTTACTTACTATTACAGAGGCAGTCTTTTGCAAAATGGAGCAGGGGGTAGAGGAAGGTTAAAAAACCTCGGGCTGCCCTGGCAGAGTCCCAAAGGAGGGAAAGGAGGTGGGAGTCAAAGAAAGCAGGGTGGGGGTGTGGGAAGGACCTTCAATGTAAGTGACCTTGGCCAAGTGAATTCACTTCTCTGGGCCTCAGTTTCCTCACCTTTAATATGGGAGAATTGCCCTAGATGGCCTCCAGAGCATAGGAATTCTTGCAGACAGCATAAACAGAAAGCCAGCAGGCTCCAGATTTATCTTGGTGGGGGGGGGTCATGGAGAAGAGGGGGGGTGGAGAGCAGAAAGGTGGGGAGAGAGAAAGACAGAGAAAGAGGACTAGAGGAGGGGAGGGGCAGCCAAGGCTAGGATCACTGATTTAGGGCTGGAAGCCCATCTAATTCTCATGCCATTATTTTACAGATGAGAAAACAGAGACTTAAGGAATGGGGGGGGGGGGTGGGGAGCTAGTTTCAGTGACTAGCCCAAGGTCACTCTCACTATTCAGCAAAGGAATCAAGAGTATGAACCCAGGAACGTTTGACACAGAGCCTGGCACATACTGGGCATTTGGTAAATTTTAATTTATTTTTATTAATTTAAACTTCAAATCCTTTGCAGACGAATTACAGCACCCTAACTTGGGGAAGGATAGGGGTAAGAAGAGTTGGCCTGGGGCTTCCAAGTCACCAGGACAGCTTCTTAAGGGTATCATTACAGAAGAGTCACACAAAACTGGGAGAGGGAGGTGTTCCTGGACCTGCTAGCTGCCTGGAAAGTTGCGGGGGGGGGGGGGGGGGGCCAGGTTACAGAAATTCAAGTCAGCCTGCAGAACTGTCCGGTGAGAGGCTGGCCTCTAGTCCAGTCCCTAGGGCTCAGCTTTCCGCTTTTATCATAAGCAAACACAGATTCCCAAGATATGCAAACTTCTCCAGAGCTTCAAACAGGCCCCCAGGAGCCAGCAGGAGCCAGCCCCTGGGCTTACTCAACAGCCCCAAGAAAGCAGCTCCTGCCATCCAGGCCCCAATCTTCTCCTGGCCCTGCCTAGAAAGGTGCAGACACAACCCCAGGGCCCTATCAGGGGCAGCACAGTCCTTGGGCAGAGGGATCTAGAAATTCCCAAGAGAAAAGAAGGGACCCAGCCCACTCTTGGTCAGGTCTGGGACCTGTTCCTTCCCCACTCCCTTTACTCCCCCACAGATTTCATTCACCAGCCTCCAGAATAATGTTGACCCTCGACCTTTCAAGCCCAAGGAGGAAGGCAGACATTCCACCCCCATCTTCAAGATGGGAAGACCAAGGCTCAGGGAGCAGTCACCCAGCAGACTTCGGAGGAACCTTCCCCGGAGGATTCCCAGGCTCCCAGGACAGGGAAAGCTAATGATGCCCAGCTCCCGCCCCCTCTCCCACCCAGGAAGCGGTCAGGGCAAGGGCTGCTCTCTCCTTTTTTATTATAGACTGAAGAAGCTTTAGCACAGAAGGTTAAGCAAGCGGCGGGCAGAGATAACAGGGGTCACCGCTGGGATTAAACAAACAAACTGTAGTCTGGACACAATTACCGCTCCATACCAACGCTGTGCCTGAGGCTGTGCCCGAGGCTGCTGAATCAGAGAACAGAAGACAGAAGGCAGGTTCTGGAGGGGAGGGCTAGCAAAAGCTCTTATTATACAGGGCTGGAGTCGAAAGCAGATCCAACTGGCCCACTCACACAGGACTAGAACCTGGTTTCTCCTTCTCCTAAGCCAGCACCTTGGGTGGTCCTGAGAAGAGATCAGAAGGGGATAGTGTGCCCTACTTTCACCCCCAGTGGGGCACTGATTTCACCACCCAGGCCTAGTGCCATAAAGGCAAGAATGAATATAGGCTCCCAGGGCCCCCAGAGACGTCCTGGGGTACCAGGGGAGGGAGGTCGGGAAGGGAAGCCTTCCCTACCAAGATTCCAGTACGAACTCTCAAGCTGGAGCAAACATCAGGTGCAGTTTCAGGGGTGCCCCAGGTAAGGGTAAGAAGGGACAGAAACACAGCTAGGGGGTATGGCATTTCTGAGCAGCCACCCTACCAGTCAGAGTAGTCAGGAAGGAGAAAGCCAACCAGCACTCACTCTCCCCTCTCCTCAAACCTAGCCTTTGGAGAGAAAGTGCCCTCCTTCCTGGTGGCCAGCCCCTCAGCAGCTGGGATTCCAGGGCAGAATTCTGGAGGGAGGAGGCCTGGCCCTCCCAGCCCCAGCTCCCGCAGCCCCTCCTGCCTGCAGAAAGCATTTACGGCCAGGCCACACAAGCTGGTTTTGTTCAAGAGAAGTCCAGCACAAGCTCTCCCATGCAATTCAATTAATTCTGCACCCAAGTCTTCATTTTTCTTCCCTGTCACACTCTAAGTGATAATAGAGATAAGGGATTCAAGGGTGAGAGCAACTTCTGAAACCCACGCGGGGGTCTCCCACCATCACTCACAATGAAGGATCTGTCCTTTACAGGCTCCTGGGGCCCCCATCATTCATTCCTATTTCCAGTCCCATCCCATCCCCAACCTCACTGGGATTCTAGCAAAGTTCTAGACCTTCCTTTATAGGCTGTCTTCTCCTAGATAAATGACCCCTGACTTCAAGGGGCTTATATTCCCCACGCTAGGAAAGTTTTCCTCCCATCCAGTCCAAATTCTCCTGTCTTCGGAAGAAAAAGGTTAAACACTCCTATGTACGTACATGTGTGTACACACACACATGCACACGCATGCACACACACACTCCCTCCAATCCTTCAAATTTTGGAGGAAAGTCATCGTTATTGACCCCTCAGTTCAAGCCAAATATGACCAGTTCTTTCAATGTTAGCAGAACACATGGGGACTGAAACTGCCTCCTATGATGACTTCAGACAAGTCACCCCTTCTCTGGGCTCATGACCCTCAAGCCTCTGAAGGTTTTTAAGGTCATGTTCCCCCCCACCTCCCCTGCCGCTGCCACCATAAATCAGAGCAAAATGTCCCATGGCCATCAGGAAATGGGAGAAGAGAAAATACAAAGTACACAGGTCCCTGCCTTCAAGATTTCAGCTCTGCAGGAGGAGATAGCTGGGCGGTCCAATGAATGGTAGACTAGACCTGGAGTCAGGAAGACTCATGTTCGTGAGTTCAAATCCAGCCTCAGACACTGACTAGCTATGTTACCCTGGGCGAGACACTTAACCCTGTTTACCTCAGTTCCCTCATCTGTAAAATGAGCAGGAGAAGGAAATGGCAACACCACTCCAGTATCTTTGCCAAGAAAACTCCAAATGGGTTCACAAAGAAAGAGTGGGATAGGATTAAGCAAGAACAAAATAGTGATAAAAAAAAAACCCACTGAGCTCACGGGGACATTAAGATCTAGAGTAAAGCTATCTATACAAATGCTAGCTGTTACTATTATGACACAAGGTCTTGGGTGGGGGTGGGAGGGGAGGTAGAGAACCTGCAAGAAGTCAAAGTGCCAGAAAAAAGGAGTAATCCATCCCTGCCCCCAGCCCTCGCCCCTTCCAGAGACCCCTCCCTCCCTCCTCAAAACCCAGGAACAAGACAGTTAACCTTGACTCTTTTCTCCAGTCTGTCTCAGGGGAAGTCAGCAGAACTGGAAAGCTGGTCAGGTAGGAGTGACCTTCCCCCTCCTCAGATGAAAAGTTGTGCTACTGGCTCATCCAAGTAATTAATCTCTCCCTTCTCCTCCTCCTCCTTGGTCCAAGCAGGGTATAGATGACCTCCCTCTCCCCACCCTCCCTTCCCAGTCATTTAGGGAGACTGTATCCCTAGTACAAGGCAGGAGGTGACCACCAAGGTCCCTTCCAGTCCTGGGCTCGAAGGCCAGACCAATAACACCATAAACACCCCCTCACCACTAACTTGGTCCATTAATTTCCCACCAGCTTTCTCAGGAATGCCCTCATTTGTTCAAAGAACAACAGCTGGTTTTGACCTTTGCAAATCTAAAAGCAATCAATCAATCAACAGGGGATTTAAAAAAAAATTGTAAAGCTCCAACAGTCCCAGCCAGAGAGTAACTCAGCTCTCCCATTCACTTGCAAAGGATGAGGTATTTAAAAAAGAAAAGGTACCAGAGAACTGGGCTGGAGCATTAGAAGAGGGAACACCCAGGTGGGGAAACTCCCCAAGTCAAGGCAGGTGGGCACCTCCCTACAATTTTAGTCTGACAGCAGACCCACTAGGTCATTCTTTGAGCCCAGATAGGCTCAGAGTGAATGTAAATAGCAGCTGTTTCGGTTTTGGCCAAAAACCCGGAGGGTCTTCCCCTCCCAGACTGATTCAGTGACTTCTTTTTTTTGGCTAGGTAAAGAGGTCATTCTCTACCTCACTTCTTACCTAGTCTTAGGCACAGTTACCTCAGTCCAACGGAGACCTGTTAAAAACCTTAGCTTAAAAAGGCCAAGGTCTCCTACTGCACATCTGGGCCATCTCCAGTCATCCTGATCTATATCTGACCACGAGACCCAGATGGCTCTGGGAGGAGAAAAGTGAGGCTAGTGATTTGGCACAGGCCTGCCTCACTTAAATCCAATTCACTTGCTGTTGTCATGGGACTCTTCAAAAAATGAAGGACAAAGTGAAAAGCACTGGGATAGACAAGTGATTGGCCCAGGGTCACACAGCAGTAAAGCATGCTGGCGTGGAGAAGGAGAGTGGTCTGAGCTGGCTTCTGGCCCTTCTGCTCTCACACACTGGATAAATGCAGAGTAGCTTCCTTGGAGGAGGAGAATCTAGCAGCTGGGGGGGAGGGGCCAGGAAAGACTAAGGGGGCAGGGGCTAAGAGGGAGCACTCCAGGCTTGGGCGACAACAGGTGGTAGAAAACAAAGACAGAAGACGGAGGCTTGTGTTTTCTGATCATCAGTTATTTATGGAGCTACAAGTAGCACGTCCTTAACTTGCTCAGTAAGTTTGAATCTTTACTCTGTGACTCCATTTGGGGTTTTCCTGCCAAAGATACTGGAACAATCTGCCATTTGCTCCTCAAGCCCATTCTACAGATGAGGAATCTGAGGCACACAGGATGAAGTGACTTGCCCAGGGTCACACGGCTACTCAGTGTCTGAAGCTGTATAGAAATCTGACTTCAGGTCCCGTATTTTATCCCCTGTGCCACTAATCTGAACTTGGGTCCTGAGCTCTATACACTGTACCACTCAGCTGCCCATCATCTTCTTTGGTCTTCCCCAGCATCAGGACGTCCTTCTATCCTTGCCTACACATTCACCACCAGCCAAGAAACTTGGATAAAAGAGGCAGCAAGATAAGGGCACAGGGGAGGAAAACTACCTCCACCCTTTGGTGGAGTTTATGGTCAACCAGACAATAAACATTTATTAAGCACCTACCAAGGGCCGAGCACTGTGCTGAGGGCCAGGCCCGAGAACCCAAAGTTTGTCAGGATAAGCAAACATGTATGCAAACAAGTTGTTACTGAGGATGTATGTGTTCGTCCTTTGTTGCCCAAGACGACCATGCTATCAGAGAAATAATGACATAACTTGCCCTTGACTTTGTTTTCAATGAGGGAGGGCTGTACAGGTCACCAGCCTCACTTCTCCTCCAGAGCCATCTGAATCCAGTGACCAGATATTCATCAGGATGACTGGAGATGACCCAGGATGAGGCAGTTGGGGTTAAGTGACTTGCCCAAGGTCACACAGCTAGTGAGTGTCGTGTCAAGTGTCTGAGGTAAGAGTTGAACTCAGGTCCTCCTGATTCCTGTACTGGTGTTCTATCCACTGTACCACCTAGCTGCCCATGTTACTCGGGATAAGTAGGGAAGGAGAGAAGGCCCTAGAATTCAAGGGGCTGGGAAAGGCTTCATGTAGAAGATGGGATTTTAGTTAGGACTTTAGATGTTTTATTCCTGGAAAGGCCAGGCCAGTGTCACTGGATACAAGAGTACATACTGGGGAGTAAGATGTAAAAAGACTGGCAGGAGGGAGCTGAAAGGCTTTGAAAGTCAAATAGAGATTTTGTATTTGCTCTTGGAGATGAGCAGGAAGGTAAGTAGGGAGGTGGGTGACAGGATAGGAATGGACCCGAGTCCCACCAGCAGCAGCCCCTGCAAAAGGCCAGGCACAAGCTAGCCCCTACACATGTCTGACTTCTCCCTCTTCTCTCCCCCCTCCCACCAACTCCAGTGAGAATGGATCTAAGGTCCCAGAAGCAACCCCTCCAAATGGGGTCAGGTCTGTGGGTCTGCTCTTTTGTTTCTCCCTTGGGGTGTTTCACAGCTTCTTTAGTGATTCCATAATTACCTGGTTCTTCCTGCACATCCTGAGAGCATCTGAGGGTCTTCATTCCTACCAGTGACCCAGCTCTTCTCTGAGACCCTCAGAGGCAAGGCTTCATTTCAGTTCCATTATTAGTTCTCAAGGGAGCACAGTCAGACACAGCTCAGGTGGCCCTAACAGCCCTGGCCTCACCCCCTGGGGAAGGACACCAGCCCCAACTTCTCCCACATACACAAACTTCTATTTCCATACATTCACCTCTCAGAGAAAATTTATCTCCAGTACACCACCCCCCAAAAAACCCACATCCATTTACCTTCTCTGGGCCCCACCACCCAAAGTCCCACAGCTATCTCAGACCATGACACCAACTCAATAATCAGTCAATAAACACCTACTATGTGCTAGGGGCTGTGCTAATCAATGGACTCCAGCATTCATCACCTCTCACCTGGCCCACCAATATTATCCCACTTGGTACTTGATCTCAAGTCTCTCCTACTCAGAGCCATCACATTCACAGCAATCAGTGATTTTCCTAAACCTAGGTCTATCATTCCCCTACTCAATAAACTCCAGCAACTCCCTATTGCCTCTAGGATCAAAAAACAATACCTGTGTTGAGGTCCTTCCCAACCTGGTCTGGACCCCATACCTTTCTAACTTTACCCCAGACTCCAGAGCCCAGGCCAGCAAGCCTCCTGACCTTGCCTTACTCCATGTTCCATCTCCTGGCCCCGCACCAAGTCCCCCATGTCTGGGATCCTCTCCTTTGCACCTCCCTCTTAGAGAATCTCATAAATCCAGTTCAAGTACCATCTATATGAAATCTTTCCTCATTTCCCCAGGGCTAGGGCCTTTGCCTCCCAAAATTTACCTAGCATCTTGGGAGAAATGAGCCAACCCAACCCCAGTAAACTCCACCCCAGTACTGCTGCACGGAACACAAAACACTGCACAGGAAGACTTAGGCTCACTGGCAATGAGGCAGCTAGTGGATGAGTACTGAACATGCCAGGACTTGGACTGGAACCACAGGCAAGCCACTGACCTTCCTGGGTCTCAGTTTCCTCATCTGTAAAATAAAGGAGTTGGACTAGACTGTCTCTGAGGTCCAATTCAGAGTGGTAAAGTGTAAAGAGCAATGACACAGGAGTCGGGTTCGTTATTATTCATCATTCACTGTCCGTTTATTACAGCCTGGTAGCCTTGGGTAAGTCATCCCAGTTCTCTAAGCTGTGGAGTTTTTTTCTCATCCTTTAAGTGAAGGGGCTGAATGAGCGTGTCTTTGGGATCCCTTCTAGGTTTATGATCCATGGATTCCTCCCTGATTACTAGCTGAGTTGCAGTGTCTGAAATACAAATCAGTCCATCTCTATCCAGGAGTTTTTCTGACTGGGCTGGTTCCACCCATCCCTTCCCGAAAGTCGTACCCCTCCCACATGGGCCTGGAATTCTACTATTCAGACAAGTTTCTCTGGGTTGAGACAATTTTAAGGAGGCACCTGTGAAAACAGAAATAGCCCTGGAGGGAGAATCCATCCAGTTCCTCCGAGTCAGGAACAAGTCATTTGGTCACAGGTGCTTTCCAAGTGACAGGTGTAGAGACCCACCGTACCTCTGGGAGTGAAGGGGGAAGGGCAGAAGGTAAGGGCCTGGGGAAGAATCTGGGAAGCCTGAGGGCCCTGGGGTGACAGGGCAGGGAGAGAAAGAACAGGACCAAAGACAGCTGAACTTGATAGTTCTACCAGGACTCAGTGCCAAGGGCTGCCCTGTGACTAACTCTGATTCAGCACAGAGGGGACTTTTTCCTGGGTTTCACTGGGGTTTTTAATGTAATGTCCTTAGCATAGCTTGTTACATACAGTTCTCTCTCTCACTCTCTCTCTCTCACACACACACACACACACACACACACACACACACACACACACACAGTTGGGGGAATTACAGGGGATTTTGCCTTCATCCCTCTCCAACAGTCCATTTGTTCTGTGTGGTTCCTCTCTCAAATAGGGCTTTGGTCTGCCTGAGGTTCCCTTTTCCAGCTTCCTTATCCTCAACATTCCAGCCAGAGGTCCCACCAACACTGGCCCCCAGCCAAGCTCTGAAAAGATTTATCTCCTCCCAGAGACCCAAGGGTCAAAGAAGATAGAGGCCGAAGCTGCAGGCAAGGATTCGATCGGCCTTGACCCTAACGCTGATACTTCAGGAGTTAGAGGTGGTCAAGCCAAGAGCCAACACAGGGAAACTCAGCTTCTTCACCTTTCAAATGGGAAAGACAATATCATCCATCATGTAAGATAATAAAGAGAAGATGCTTTAGGATTGAAAAGTGGGCTCTACAGATATCAGCTATTATTTTGAGTATGGGTTAAGTGACTTATACAGGGTCACAGAGCTAGTAGATGTCTGAGGTGACATCTGACCTTCGGTCCTTCTGACTTCAGGGCTGGTGGTCTATGCAAGGTTCCACCTATCTGATGCTGCTTCATAATTCTAGATAGGTAATGCAGTCCTTTAGTCAACCCTCTTTCTCATGTGATCCACTTAAAAGTTTCATAGGAAAGGCAAGGGAAGCAGGAGAGAAAGAGAAGGAAGAAGGACAAGTACTTTGGCCTTCTCTGTGGTGGTCTTCCTGGCCTGTCAATGAACCAGTGATTTCTAGTCCCAACACAAAGGGGGGGGGGGGGGGGGAAGAAAGAGAGAGAGAGAACGAACCATCTCCCTATCAGTCTAAAACAGGGAGGTTCTTCACTGGGGGCCTATCAGTTTTTTACTGTTATTCAAATTCTATCCCAGAAGGCCAGGTTAGGCATCCCCACCCCATGGCCAGACAAAGTCTGTTTTTTCTCCCCCGTAGCAGACAGTAGGCCTGAACTTGGTCTCAAAAAGCCCTCCACAGGCTGGATAGCTCAGGCTGAGGGAAAGGAAGGGAGGGAAGGACCAGGTCTGCTTCTCCAAGCCCCCCTCCTCAACTGCTTACTCTAAGGTGGTCTGCTAGGAAGGACAAGGACCAGGAAGGCTCCAAAAGAAAGCTGATCTGGGAAATACAAGGGCCCTGGACTGGTTTTTGGTTGTTATTAATTTATATTAATCTTTTCTATCACCCTCATTTCCAAATAAAACCAAACTCTCTCCCTTCCCTCTTTCCTTCCAGATAGTAAGGGGAAGGGGGAAGCCACTGCTGAAAGCCAGATCACCAGAACAGACAGTACAGCAATGTCGAGGATCCCCAATCCACCACCTAAGCAAAGAAGGGCTCTCAGCTCTGTACCCAATACAAGGTAAGCTCCAGGAAGGCAGGGACCTTTCTTTACCTTTTACTCCCGGTGACTCACACCATGCCAGGCTCCCAGAAGCTTAGTAAATGTTGGCTGACAGGTTTATTTTCCAGCCCAGCGTTCGTCCTGGAGGAAGCTAAAAAAGTCAAAGATGTGGAGCTGGAAGGGGGTATCTGAATGGGATCTGAACTCCAAGTCCCTCCCTCATTTTATGGGGCTGAGAAAACCCAGAGAGGTTAAGTGGTTTGCCCCAGTCACATATTTAGTAAGACTGACTCCAAAGCCATAGCCTGCACCCATCGATGGCATGGATGCCAGGCCCCACAGGACTCAACGAGTCCCAGAAGTGTCCTTGTGGGACACACCCCCATTCTGCCTCGGACACCAAGTGCTGGAGGCAGAGAACATTAGAAGTGGACCTGGAGATCACAGGAAGGAGATTTTCATCCTGAAAAGCTACAGTAGGGGAGGACAGGCTCCGGGGGCCACCTCGGTAGGGTGGCCCCCAAAGAAATCTGTCTCCTCTGGAGCAGTTTCTAGTAAACAATTGGTGCTGGAGACTTTGATTCATTAGCATTCCGACCAAGTTCCTTTTTTACCCCAACTCTCCTACTTAAAAGGAACAGAGCAGAGGATCAAAGCGCCTTTAAATGCCATCTCCACATCCATCTGATACTTCTCCCGTGATTCACCCAACCAGCTTCAAACCCAATTAGCAGTTTCATCTGCATGAAATGGGTGTTTATCTCCCAGACAGCCGGATGGGGCTCCACTGACCCAACTTCCTCAGTCCTCAGGGCCTGGACTCTCCCCTCTCATAGCCCGAGGGTGATATTAGCAAGGGACTCCACCTTCCACAGCTCCCAACCTCCCCTCCCCAAAGTACAGTGCCAGAGCTGGGAGGACCCTCAGAACACATTATGTCAGAGCTGAGGGGGCCCTGAAAACCCAGGATGGCAGAGCTGGGAGGGCCCTTAGAACACGGGCTGTCAGAGCTGAGAGGGCCCTTAGAACATAGGATGCAGAGGTGGGAGGGCCCTTAGAACACAGGGTGTCAGAGCTGAGAGGGCCCTTAGAACACAGGATGCAGAGGTGGGAGGGCCCTTAGAACACAGGGTGTCAGAGCTGGGAGGGCCCTTAGAACACAGGATGGCAGAGCTGGGAGGGCCCTTAGAACACAGGGTGTCAGAGCTGGTAATGGCAGAAGAAATCCCTCTTCCTTCATCTGTGGCCAATCTCCAGGATGAAATTCTTTGAGGGGATTTGGGTAGGGTGAAGAGGACTCTTAGGAGGCCTCAGTTTCAGAGGCCCTCAGAGTACCATAGAGAACATGGATAAACATGAAAAGTGCTGAGCACACAAGGTGTGATTGTGTACACAGACAGGTAGCCCAACCCACCCTCAGGAGTCGTGCAAGCCATGCAATTCACTGCTCTGATGGGGCAGGGTCAAAAGTCACCTCAGGTTCCCATTTCTTAGCAACAAACCTTCAAGCTCCCCTCCCAAAGTGTATCCAACACCCCTCAACTGCCACCCCCAGGAAACATTGAAGGGACAGGGGGAAATCATTGATTTAGAGCAATCAAGGATCTTATGGGTATGGAAGTCAATCCCCTCCTTTGACAGAGAAGGAAATCAAAGTTCTCAAAGAGAAAATTACTTGCCCAAGGTCAAATAGGTGGGGAGGCTGGAGTCCGACTCTCACAGGTATCATTCTTCTGCCACCCCACATAGCCCTCTCAGCATCCTTACTAGGTGGGCAGTGGGCCGCAGCACCCACACCACAGCCTGGCCTCTTGTGTCCTGAGACAGAAATAGGACTGCCTGGGATTAGGAACAAGAAGAATGATTCTTTGTACCTAACCCTCCTATTCTTTGCCCCCTTCACAAGGGCACGGAGGGCACACAGACAGTTCTGAGAATAAAAGTTTTAAGAAGGAGGCATTTATTGAGTCCTCCAAATAGTGAGGCAGTAAAGTGGCCAGAGCACCAGACCTGCAGTCATCTTCCTCAGTTCAAATCTGACCTGGCTGTGTTACCCTGGGCAAGTCACTTCACCCTGTTTTCCTCAGTTTACTCTTCTGTAAAGTGAACTGGAGGAGTAAATGGCAAACCACCCTGGTATCTTTGCCAAAAAAACACTCAAATGGGGTCAATAAAGAATCAGACTCAACTAAAAAAAAAAAGACTGAACTGAGTAAGAAAGCTGAAGGAACCTTGGGGGACACAAGGGTCTAGGGTGGAAGGGACACCTAGCAGTAGCCAACCCCTCCCCCTACCTCTCCACTCCCTAGGGCTCCTCTTCCTAGGAAGTCTAAGGTGAAAGCTCAGCTAGGAGAAGGGGCTAAAGACAGAAAAAAAAGTTAGATCCCTGAGGGGAGGGGATGAAGTTTTCTGTCTGCAGTCTGCACGAGTAGTGTTTAATAATTTTGGGCTGAAATTAAAAAAATAGAGAAAAGAAGGGAGACAACTTTTTCTGGGAGCAAGAGTTCTTTAGTCTGACCCTGTTTTACGTTTTTTTTTCCTGATACCTACATTCCAATAGAATTGGTTTCCTTTATCCACGGTATTTTATGTATTTACAACCATGATTCTGAGGAAGGTCCAGTTTCAGCAGAAGGCTAGAAGGCCCCAGGACACACAGAAAAGGAAAGAAACTGGGGTCTGGAAAGTCAGTCACTCCAGCCCTCAAACTCGGGCTAGGGAACCTGCCTCAAACCAGCCTTTCTTTCTCCTTCAGAAGGCTGAGTCCTTCAGAGCTTCCAAAAATTAGAGAAAAGGGGAATCCTTTAATGAGATGCTGTCTCTCCTTTGTCAGAAGAGAGTGTTGACCCATCTGTCACCAAAGCCTTCAGATCTGGGAAATGTTCTCTTTCACAGATGACCGGTGAGCATGCCCAGTACAGACTTTGAACAACCAGATACCATGAGTCAGTTATAAAGACCAGGAACAAGTGTGAGACAGAGGAAGCCTTTGGAGTTAGAGGTCCTGGGTCCAAATCCCAGTTCTACTACTTACTCCGGGAGGGGCTTTGGGACTACTTAACCTTCACAGGGCCTCAATTTTCTCCCCAGTAGTATGAGAAGGTTAGATTGGATCTTTAGGTCCCTTCTAGCCCTAAATAAACCCTATTTATTGCTCTAGCAAGGAGACAGGATCTTTGGGGGAAAGGGATAGTGGAGAGAAGTAATTGTTTTTTTAAAGGACCCTAATTTTGAATGTAGAAACTACAGGGATACCTAGCACTTTCTAATAACAACTAATATTTATGAAGAAAAGTAAGGTTTTAAAGGCTTTCTGCACACATGGTATTTTCTCCTTTGATCTTACCAATCAGAGCCTGGAGAAAAAACGAAGGCATTAAGTGTAGTCCTGGGGGCCACTGAGCACCCAGAGGATCAGGTGAGATTTGGACCCTAACTTCCTAACTCCAAGGTGAGTTCTTTCCCCAAAGCTTGGCCTCCCCTCCCTCCCTTTCTCAAGGAAGGACCCAGATACTCCTTTGCTTATCTAGCAGCACATCCCAATGAAATCAACATTAAGTTCCACTGCCCATCTTTACAATAAAGGAGGAATGCCTCCCTAACTAACAAGCATCAATTGCATCCAACATGTGAAGCTATGTGGTGCAGTGGGTGTGGTGGAGTGCTGGCCTCATGCCTAGAAAAGCCTGGGTTCAAGTCTAGCCTCTGACACAGGACTGACTTTGACCCCTGCCCTCAGGAGTCAAAGAGAGATGGAAGAAACATCCAGGCTCAAGGTGCAAGGTCCTTAAATTTAACTCTCTAGGCTACCGACGCTGGTTGGCTGCAGGAAGTTTGGGCATTTTCAAATTCTCTCGGTATGACAAGGATAAAGGCCATTCTTAGTCATCAGTGGTTCCCCTAACCCCAAAGAAGCTTTCTGTTTTAAATGTCACTCTCAATGCAGACACCTCAGATAAATATTATCTCCCTGGGAGCCCCTCTCAGAGAATGATTTCCATTGAGGGGTTTAACAGTCAGTCAATAATAAATAATAGTTAACAGCTCAAGTGTATTTGGAACTTTGCAGGGGGTCGTGTGAGCAAGGATCACAGGGCCACCTGAACTAGGCCTTATGGGAACAAACATTTCCTACTGTATAAGACAGGATTCAAACTAGGCTCTATACAATAGCTCTATTAATCTATCATCATGGACACAAACTGAGGATAGTCGAAAATTTAGAGCCAGAGGTCTCCGATTCAAAAGAATTGGTGGGGGGAGGTCCTCGATGTCCCCATATGTAAAATGAGAGGTGTCAGGTCCCCTTCTAACTTTCTAATAGATCCTATGGATCTATCAACAAATCATTTTAATACAATTTAAAATGTGAAGGTTTTGCCTTTCTTTGTACCCTAGGTGCTTAGTCCAGGGCCTGACATACAGTAAGAGTTAAATAAATGGTTGGCAAAACTTCCAAAGGGAGTGATGACATATCTGAGGGTGCTTACTCCCAAGTAGATCAAAAAAGCATTTATTAAGCCCTTAGTGGAGCTTAATATATACATATACATATATATAATATACCAGGCGCAGGGAATATAAAAAGAAGCTAAAAGTCAGATCCTGCCCTCAGGGCACTTCCTTTCTAAGGGGGAAAGAAAAATATAAATAACTACAACCTAAAGATCCCAACCCAACCAGGAGCAAACCCCACAGGTCCAGACCAGGTATTTATCTCATTCAGGAACAGCAAGGTCAACAGAAATTGCCCAATCCCCACCCCTCCCATGGACCTGTCACAGATACTACTCAAGGTCCACCTTCTCAAACCCACAGCAAAAGTCAAGCCCTGAATGACAAGCTCTCAGGACCCAGGTTTCCTTATATGTAAAAAACAAGGGACTTGGATCAGTTCTCAGGGATCCTGGCCAGTTCTAAATTCTATGATCTCTGAACCATAGCCCAGGCAGGTCTAGGAGCAAACTGAGATGCTACTGCTAGATTAGGGATACTAGGAGTGCCTCGCAAAGGGGAAAAAAAAAATCAGAGAAACAGAAGAAAACGCCAGCTAAGCCCCCAAATAAGTGGCAGCCATCATCAGAGAGTGGAAAGAAATGTAGACTGGGATTCGGAGCTGAGTTCAAGTCCCCACCTTGGGTAAGTCACTTCCCTTGGCTGGGGGCTCTATTTTCCCGCCTGTAAAATGGGAATAAAAATATGGAGTACATGCTCTACCTTAGGGAACATGTAAGGAAAGCTGCTATATAAAGCAACAATTACTATTGCTGCTAATCTACTTAAACACAAATCACAGAAAGGCCAAAACACCCAAGCCCCACTCCTTATGGGCTCCCAGAGAGGGGAGAGTTTGCCCAGGTCAGCAGGAACTCTCCTACTGACAGATAGCCTTACTGTAGCCAACACCCAGGGCCTTGGGAAATCACCTGAGCAGGTACTCGTCTAGGACACTGGTTTGGGGACTGGACCAGGTTCAGTCCTCCCCAGACCCAGATTCCTCACACACACTAGACCCCCACCGCCCATCCCCACCAGGGAAAAAACAACACCCTCCTCCAAAAGCATTCCAAAGCCAGGTCCAGCCCTGGTTTGTCATCCTCCTTGAGAAAATATTTCATTTCTTTCTCTACTAAAGAGTTCAGACAAGAAGAAGTGAATTTGCTCGGTAAATACTGTTCATAATAAGTTCTCCAGACAAACCCCTGGCACATATGTCATCCACATGAAGTGAGACTTTCTAAAAGTCACCCGCCCCAACATATATTCCCATCTAAAAAGACACACACACACACACACACACACACACACACACACACACACACACACACACACACACATACACGAAGGGGGAGGGGGGAAATAAAGGAGTGGAAATCAGCCATTTCAACATCTTATCCCCAGAAAACATCCCACAGTATCCATTTCCCCACTATCTGCGGCTGCAGATAAAATAACCATTTGGCAACCTGAGAGAAAGGGCCTTGGTGAACCGCAAGATCTACAAGGTTTACAGCCGGGGCTTGACCCTTCGTGCCAACCAGGACAGGTGACCCCGGCCCAACCTAAAGCCTGGGCTCCGGACACGGACAGCATTCTATAAAAACCTCACTCCTCCCCCGCCCCCCATCGGTCCGGCGGCCCCACGGGGGAGGCTTCAGGAAATTCCAAATGAGACACCCACCGGAGGAACGCTCCAGTCACCGACCCCCCGGCCCCCTGAGGGTCGGGGGGACGGGGTACGAGCGGTGGGGAGTCAGTGTTTACATTCCGCAAGCAGACGTCTGACCTGCGGTCCCTCTAAGCAGGTCCAAGTTCACAGACCGCATCGGTCCCCATCAGACCAGACCGTCCGCCCCGGGGGGGCCCCCGGCGCAGGAGGGGCCTGTCCGGCTCCGGGGAGCCCTCTGGAGTCCAGCTCCCAGAAGCACAGCCCCCTCCCATTCCTAACCCCAGAAAGTAAACAGCCTCGCAGCCCCGCCTGCGCCCCCAGACTGGGCAGGGAAGGGGGAGCCCGGCGCCCGCTCTCACCTCCAAGGCCTCCAGGGTGCTGAAGCTGGCGATGGCAAAGCCATCGATCAATTCCTCCTCCTGGGAGCTGGACTCTCGGCGCCGGCGGCGCGGGGGGCGTGCGTTTCGGGGGGCGGCCGCCGCCGCCGCCGCCGCCGCGCCCCGGGGGTGCGCGCAGTTCTGGCTCGTGTTCTCTTTGCCCGGGCTGGGCTCCCTCTCCGAGCCGGACGACGGGCTCTGGTTCCGGGCCTCGCGGGCGGCCGCCTCCCTCCGCCTCACGCGGTCCCTCTGGGATCGAGACCGGCGGCTCTGCCGGACCTTGCCATCCATCGCCACGGCCCCGGCCGTGCCCGCCGCCCCACGCCAGGCAGTCCTCCTCGCTGCCCCTAGGGATCCACCGGGGCTGGACGCCACGGCCGCGGAAAAGCCCCTCGGTGACCTTGGCTCCAACCCCCAGGGCGGTTTTTTAAAAATGGAGTGAAGAGCCCCCACCGTCTAACTGCTTTCAAAAGTGAGCCGAGAGGAAGGGGCAGAGGCCGCCCCCGGGGCTGCTGCAGCGCCTGAGGTCCCCCGGCTCTGCCGGCGCTGGCTCCTTCTGGCGCTGGCTCGCTCGGCCCCCGGCGGCTCCGCTCGGCCCCCGGCCGCTCGCTCGCTCCCTCTGCCCCCGGCCGCTCCGGCTCCGCTCCCGCCCGCGCGCCCTCCTCCTGTCCGCCTTCGGACTCAGCCGCAACACGGAATCCCACCCGGAACGCCGGGCTCCGCAACTTTGTAGCGAGGGCCGCGCGAGGCTGGGGGCCGGCGGGGCTGCCCCGGCCCCGGCCCGGCCGCCCCTCCCGAAGCCCCGAGGGGGGAGGAGGGGGGAGGAGGGGGGAGGGGGCGAGGTCACACGCCCGCTGGGGGGGGCGCTGGGCAGACCCAGCCTCGGCTCGGCCTCTGCCCCCCGGGCCTCTCGGGAACTTTCATCCGCCGGTCGGAGGGGGTGGGAGGGCGGGGCGGGGGCGTCAGGGCGCCCCCCCGCCGGAGCGGCCTCTGGACGTGAAGCTTCTCAGCGCGGCTGCGCTCCCCTTCGCGGCTCGGGGATCCGTCTCCCCATGGTCGTCTCCCGGGGAGCGGCCCCCGGGCCCGGTGAAGTGCCCCGGTTCGGCGGCCCGGCGGGCTGGATCGGGCTCTTAAAGGGGCAGCAGCGGCTGCAGGAGGGCGGGCGGGCGGAGGGGGAAATTTCCTCTGCTTCTGAATTGTACAGTGCAGCAGAGCCCAGAGCAGATAACAACTGACGTATTTCCGCCAGCCTGTAATTACCAAAGGAAGTGAGGGACTTTATTCGGGGGCCGGGGAGCCCGGGCGGGGGCGCGGCGGGGCCGGGGGGCCGCCTCCTACTGTCCCCATGGGAGGGCGGGGGGTGGGCGACTCCCCCGGGCCTCAGCCCCCGCCCGGACGAACCCACGCCTCTACGTCCTCGCCACCTCCCCAAGAGGACCAGGCTGGCGAGACCCTGAGCCAGGGAGGGTGCTGGCGCTGTCGGGATCTTGGGGCTTCGGGGACCCCTCCCCCAAATCCAGGAGCGGCCCCGCCCCCTCTGGAAACCAAGCGTGGACCCCCCCCGTGGTGTGTTTGGAATAACCCGCTGTGGCCCCGCCCCTTGGCAGAGGGGGACCTCCTTCCCCAACCTTCGCCCCGCCCCATCCCTCCTGGAAGGTGCCCCCGGGACCGTGGGGGGACCGTGGGGAGCCCGGGGCGACTCCTGGTTTGTGGGGAGAGGGTCGAAGAGGGGCACGTGCCCTGGGCCTCCCCTGCCATAACAAAATAGGAGGGGGGCAGAACTCCCACTGGTCGGCCCCTCCCACCTACCCCTCCTTCCCCCTGGCGTCCTCAGCCTCAGAAGAGGGAGAAAGCCCTCCCCTCCGGGGACCATGTTTTCCATTAACTGAGCTTGGGGGAGGGGGCGCCACGGCTCCCAGGCTCTCACCCGGGAGGGACGGTTCTTGGGGACCCCGCAGAGTTAACCCTCTCCTACCCGGGGATGAGCCTGCCTACCCCCGAGGCAGCTCCCCTCCACCTTCCCCCAGGCAGGTGAATCTTTGGTGTTAGGACCATACAGAGACACTTCCCCTCCTCTTGGGTGGCCCCGACCCTGACCTCCCAGGCTGTAACTGTAATTTCTCAAGGACTAGGGCTCCACCCCTCAAAGGGAACTGTAACCCCCTCGCTTTGGATGGGGTGGAGGAGAGTCCCGGGCGCAGAGGCAGTTAGGGCTGTTAGGGGTTAGATGTCCTACAGATAAGGAAATTGAAGCTGTGAAAGATACTTGTCTTTCTGTTGGGGGACTGGATAGAGAAAAACACCCTCCTACCCGCGGGATTGGATGAGTCAGGGACATTCACTCTCAAATACAAATCTCTGCCTCCTTGGGTGAGGAGGTAACCTTCAGCTTTGTTTGGAAGCAGGGCCTTCCCACACTCCCCCTGCAAAAGCCTATCTGTATCCTCACAGCGTTCTTCAGCCCCCTGGCCAATGTCTCTGAGCAGTACACCCGAAATCAATCACAGTTATAGTGGGACCCTCATCACAGATGGACCCATCCTACTTCTGGCTGACAGGTGCAAAAGTGCCCCATCTCTTCCACCTTACTGTCTCGGTTAACTTGCCCCCATCACCTCACTGTCTCCTCCCCGCTCCTCCAATACCTTTGAACCGCACAACTTTGTCAGTTACTCTGAGCTATCATTAGGAGGAATTTATTTATTAAGATGAGGAAAATGATTCATATAAGGAGACGTACCCTTGGGTCAACCAACTAGTAAGTGTCAAAGACAGCAATTGGAACTCAGAGGTTTTTAAAAGCATTTGTTGAACACCCTGACTTCCAGTTACACACCTTCTTTCCTAGGCTGAGTTATCCTAAATCCTCCAACCAGCTCTCCTAGTCCCTATTCATCTAGGAGAGGCTGTGATAAGTCTTCCCCCACCCTCAGTGTTATTAAGGTGAAGGGGTGGGGCTGTGATCCTTATAGAACTGAGAACACTGGAATACACACACTCCTCCCTCCAGGCTACCTCCAGTTTCCTTCTCTTATTCCTAGGATTTGGCACATGAAGCAGCTTCCTGAACAAAGGTAAGGTAGGATACCTGAATAATGCACTGATCAGGGTAAAACTAGGCCTACTTCTGGCACTTAGGGCCCTAGGGCAGTTAGACACCTGGTAGGTGCCCCTGGCCCCCAAGTCAGCCTTCCCTGGGGCACATGAGGATGGCCCTTTACCACCAAGGAGAAAGGTAAAGGAAAAAATAAGCAAAGCATTGAGTAGGATGTATCAGGGACTCCTTGATTCAAAGAAGGTTCTGGGGGTGGGGGTACCCATTAAGAATGTGGACATTGTGAAGAAAACTCTGGCAATGAAGAGGAGGGAAAAGGCGCCTCTTCCATATATGCCAGGATCTATACTAATAAGCATTTTACAGAGATCATCACAATAGTGCTGTGAAGTGGGAGCCCCAGAAACTGAGAGAACCTGATGCCCACCACCCCAAAACAAAGGGAAGAGAAGGAGCTATGGGGAGTGACAGGTAGGGACAGAACCTAGTGTGGGCAGAGGTTTGAAAGCCAGGGACATCCCAATGGCACTTTCAGGGCTATTTTCTCTGGACAAAAGTTTCAGTGAGTAGGAAGTTCTATAGACCCTACATCCTGCCTCATTTTGAGTGCTAACGCTATAAAGAGGTTATGAAGGAGACAAGACAGGAGCCATGAGATCCAGTTCCAAGAGAGCTGACTTCAGAAACAAGAGACAGACACAAAACTGACATCCCTATATTGCTTTAAAGTGTGAAAAACTTTTTATCTGTCGTAAGTTAATATTGGTTGGGGCATAGTTGTCCCCCATTTTTTTAACAAGTGAGGAAACTGAGGTTGAGAGAGTTGGATGACTTGTCCAAAATGACCCAGCTAGGGAGGCAGGATTTGAACCTGGGTTTACTGGAGTCCATTCCAAGACCAGGAAGGACTTTGTGGGCAGCCGGAAGACAATTTGGAGTAAAACAGAGGTGTCAGACTCCAGGCCAGTGGGCCAACCACCAAGCTCTGGAGTGCTGCAGGAAACCAGATTAAAATGTAATTGAGAAAAGTTTAACAAAATAAATAAAAATACAATGCGACACATGCCGCAGGCAGGGATCCGTTTCAGATTGAGTTTGACTTCACTAGAATAGAGGCTAATGCTAGATTTGGTATCAGGAAACATTTGGGGTCAAATCCCACCTTTCACATTTATGTAAGTGATCTGAGGCAAGTCATTTAACTGTGGTCCAAAGGAGAGCACACTAGCTCTGGAGTCATTAGGAACTGAGTTCAAATCCTATTTCTCACACGTTAGCTCCAAGCCTGGAGTCAGGAAGACCTGAGATCAAATCCAGCATCAGACACTTACTAGCTGTGTGACCTTGGGCAAGTCACTTTACCCTGTTTGCCTCAGTTTCCTCAACTGTAAAATAGCTAGAGAAGGAAATGGCAAACCACTCCATTATTTCTGCCAAGAAAACTCCCAATGGGGTAACCAAGGGTCAGAAACGACTGAAACTACTGAACAACAATATTTCTCCCTAACCAAGTTGTTTTATGCCGCAAATAAGCTAAAGTATATCAAGGACGATTTAAAATTAGCTATTGTTATAATGACACCTCCTGGAGATGACCACCAATTAGAAAAGGCTTTGGGAGAGACTGAGCACTTGGAGTTGAGATCAGGTGTCAGGGTTTTTCTCATCCCGCATTTAGCTTCTTCTCCACAGCTAATCAATCACTTGGTAACTTCGAGGTTGCACTACCTTTTACCATTGGGTGGGAAGGAACAATTCATTTCCAAAGTAATTTTTCTCTAGATGATCAAAGGTCTTAAAGAGAGAGAAATTAGCAGGACGATAAGCAGGGGAGATTAGGGTAGTTTAAAATCTTCCTGGGGAGAAGACCATCAATATTCACTTCCAATCCCCCTGCAGTCCTCTTTTATTCTTCTCAAAACTGAATGGCCAGCCAGGATGGGGGAACCAAGCAGATTTGGCAGTTCCTTAAACGTCTCCCAGTGACAATACTTAGAAGGCACTTGCCTTCCTTACCTGATTTTGTTTGTTTTGACTTGTCTCCTTTGGAGGAAATGGGGCAGATGCTGGGCGGTTGTGTCCAGGCATATGTGTGAAAATTATTGGACCATGGGCAGGGTTGAAAACCCCTGGAGAAGGTAAAATCTGGACAACTTATCTTCTGGAAGGAAATATATGTTTACCCACCTTTGTGGCTAAACACACTTTTGCAGGACATAACAGCCAAAGAACTGATTAGATAATCAGCGTCAGCGTGCTGAGTTTTATTAATCAAGCTTCCAGGGAGACTGTATTGGAGATAAATTGCATGAATCACCTTCTGCCTTTCCCCCACCCCCACTCCCCACCAACCAAGTCAATTTTACATTGCAAATAGAAGCAGCAGCTACAGTGATTTCTGTGCATCAAATGGCTTTGCACACAATGATATTCATCACATTATAACTCTGGGTGAATGATAATGGATTGGGAAATGAAAGCAGATAGATGTGAAAACAGGCAATTCTCTAGCACTGTACAAGCTCTACTGCTAACCTAGAGGCCTCTGCCCCAATTTCTGACCTATGGTCTCTTAGTCCTGTGTTCCAGGGACCAAGATGCCCTCATCAATGCTGAATTCAGAAGTCTCCTTGACATACTCCTACCCCCACCTCCCCCAACTTCAACACTCTTTATTTTCCCTTTCCAGAAAGGAATAGACCCTCACCCTCCCACTATGGTATCAGCAATTCCTACTGCCAAATTTTCCTTAGAGAAATAATAATTGACATTTATATAGTGTTTAAGGATTTGCAAAATACTTTAGACACATTACCTGATTTGATCTTTATAACAACTCTGTGACTTGTAAAATGAGTATAGATATGTTTATCTCCATTTTCAGATGAGGTAGTTAAGTGACTTATCCAGGTTCACATAACTAAGGGAACTCAGAAAGGGGCTAAACCCATGTCTTGCTGATTCCAGGTCCAGAATTCAATCCACTAAACCCAACTGCCTTTTTTGTGCCTCTCCTATCCTTACCAGGGCCTATTTCCAGTGGTCCTGATCCATATCCAGTTGAGATACAAATGGCAAAAGCCATCCCAGATGACTTCAGAGGAAATAGTGAGGCTAGTGACCTTGCTCAGCCCCTGCCCCACTTAAACACAATTCACTTGCAAGTCATGGCATCACCTTCCTGATGTCACAGTCCTCTTGGAGTATGAAGGTCAAACAGCAACAATATCCTTACCAGTGTGAATTGGGTTAGGAAGAGAACAATGGTGGTGAAGGCAAAGGGCATCATTCATTCAATCTTGAAGTAGAAAACCAGATCATTCACCTGGGGAACTAGAGAATCTTGAGCCCAGAATGATAACCCCAGAGACCCTCTGTGGTCCCCATACTACTTTGACTTAATCATCTCTCTCCCATCCAGTTAACAGCTTCAAACTCAACTCCTGCCAAGGGGACTCTAAGCCCCCTCATCTGAGTCAGGGTCAAAACACAGAGGGGGTGCTGCCTCCAGCTGCGGGATGGAACAGTGATGACTTGTGCATTTCCTCATCTGGTTGACTGGGTGGAAGGTGCATCCCTTCTGGCCAGATTGGAACATTGGCTTTCCCCCCTAACCCACTGCTCCATTTCCCTTTGTCTGTTCATGGCTAAAAAGCCATTCCCTTGTCTAGAATTCCCTCCCTCCTCATTTTCCTATCTTTTCTAGAATGTAATATTCTCAAGATCTGAAGTACTTCAGTTTCTTTGTGAAATACAGTTGGTGATTACTAAATGGTTAAGTGATTAGAATTTTTCAAGTTTCATCTCACACCACCTCCTTTGTAAAGCTTCCTGTGTTGAGGCAGTCATTAGTTCGTGGGTTCTAGTCAAGACAGTAAGCCTCTATTAAGTACCTACTATGTGTCAGACATGCAAGGAGTTCACAGTCCAACATGTATACAACTATGTACAAATACAGTATGCAGAATAAATAGGAAATAATCCCAGAGGGAAGGCACTACCATGAAGAGGGACCAGAAAGGCTTTTTACAAAAGGATTTTCTTTTGGTTTGGTTTTTTATCATTTTTGTATGATGGATCCCCTTGGGCCTTGAAGCCTATGAACCCCTTCTCAGAATGCTGCTTTTAAAAGCATAAAATAAAATACATAGGATAACAAAGGAACCCAAGATATTGGAATACACTTTTCAAATATCAAAATATTTTTTAAAAATTCATTGGCTCCAGCTTTTCTTTGTGTAACATTTAGTTGAGGAACCTGTTGTCCTCTTCTCCTGGGAGACTGTAAAATCCTTGAGGGCAGAGATTAATTTCACTTTTGTCTTTGCATCTCTATTGCCCAGGGCATTTTTGTAATTTTTTTTTTAAGGGTAATTCACTCTACCACTGCAGTGGGGCACCTGCTTTCGTCTTAGAACCTTTGAGAATGCCCGAGGACACTTAGGGGTTAATTGGTTGGCCCACGGTCACACAGGTGGTATATGCCAGAGACAGGACCGGACCTTGAGTCTTCCTGACTCTCTCCACTTTGCCACACTGCCTATTCATGGTACATCAACTTATTGAATGGAGTTGACTCCTGCCCTCCCTGGCCACTTGAACTCTCTGCTGGTCAGCTCCCCAGGCTCCTGTACACTGCTGGTCATCCTTGCCCTCCCATGCGGGGCTTGGCCTTTACTGCCAACTTTGATCACTGTCAAAGCCCCGGGACTCATTATAAATAATTAGCTGCTTCCAGGACACGGGAGGCCGCTCCATAAATCTTGGCCACTTGGCTGTGGTGCCTCAGCCCTTCACTGCTATTCCTACAAGGCTGGGAACAAAGTTAATTGACATGAAATTGTATTCAGAATTAAATTTGCTTTAACAGATCTACATCAGACCCCATAAATCAGCCTCAAGCCATCTGCTGCTTTGGGGTTCAAATAGGCTTTTCACCACCGCAGGGAGAGAGCAGGAGCTCGGGAGCTGAGAGCCATTTTCCCGGGAAATAGACAAACTCAGAGTAACTGACAAACCCTCTTCACGGTCTTTGCACTAAGTGAAGTGTTTGCTTTGGCAACATTAGGGACTCAGGATTTATACAATTCATTTAGTCACAGTAGCAAGGTGCAGTCATGTGACCATTGATTGGGTCCTCTAGGTGTTTCCACCCTAGCACCTGGGAACAGGTAGGATTGTTCAGTGAATACAGGGCTTGGGAATTAGAGTCAGGAATCCTGGCTGACATTTGTGAGCAGTGTGACTCTGAGAAAGCTGCAGGGTCCATAGATCTGGAAAAGACCCTCATTTTACAGGTGAGGAAATTGAGACTCCGGGAAATTATGTGACTTGTCCAAAGGCACATAGGTAGTAAGGATTTGAATCTAGTCACCTAATCACTCCAACCTCAGTTTTTTCATCTATAAAATGGAGATAGTAATACCTGTATATGTAATACCTTGCAGTATTGGTGTGAGGCTCCAAAGAAATATTGTCTGTAATGTGCTCTGCAAAACTTAAAGCATGGTATTACTAGAGAGACATGGTGAAGTTACAGATAGGCATAGCCTTGTGTCAATAAGACCTGGGTTCATATTCTGCCTCTGAGGCACACTAGCTGTGTGACCATGAGCACGTGATCTCTCAGGGCTCCAGGCAGCTCTAAAGAACATATTACATTGTAGAGGCCACTGTAATAACAGGTCTGACCTTCCTCCTTTATTATTATTTTTATATCTTATCAATATTATTCCCAATATTATATAGTATCAAATTATTGCCAATATTATTTCCATTATTACACATCCTGGAGGAGGTAAGTCACCTGAACTCAGCATTAATAAAGAGAAAGAACCTAAGGGCTGATTTTCTACCTCAAACCCTCTGGAAGATATGCCAAGGCTTTCTGCAAAAATTCACTATGTGGGGTAGAATTGCTGCGTTGACCAGAATTTTTACACCGGTTTTTTCTCCCTCTCTCTCAAAGATAGTAGGCTCTTAGATGGGGGAGAAGAGAGGAAAGATGTATTTATTTATAAGTACCTACTGTGGGCCAGGCACCTAACAAATAGTGTCTTATGGATCCTCACAACAATCCTGGGAAGTAGATGATGTTATTAGCCCTATTTTATAGATGAGGAAACTGAGGCAGAGATCAGGTAACTGACTTGCCCAAGTTCACACAGCTGGAGAGTCCACTGATGCCTTTACTCTTCTTAGGCAAAGCGGGAAAGGACACTTCCAAGGTTGCCCTTTCTCCTTCCACCCCCTTTTCCCCAGTGCCCTCAGAAAGGATTAAAAAAGCACCCACCAAAGTTTTGATAAAATGATCATGGGTACCTGTAACCAAAGAGCAGAGACCCGGAGCTGTAAGGGACCTTAAAGGGCATCCAGTCCTGCCCTCTTATTTTACAGATGAAGAAACTGTGACTGAGATTTTAGGTCACTTGCCCAAAGTCACAGAGTAGTAAGTGGCAGAGATGCAATTCAAACTCAGGTCCTATGACCCCAAATTTACAACTATACCACATTGCCTCCTGAGTGCCTATTGTGTGCCTATGCCTACTTTGGGGGATAGGAACCATGCAGGATGAACACATCTCTGCCAAGAACTTTCTTTTCTTCAAGATTTGTGAATATTGAAGTTGTAACTAGGATAGAGTAGCTGGGGAGTTTTCCAGGGGGTGCTGACAGTACTTGTGCTCCTGCAAATAGAAATAATTGAGCTTACTTAATAAGGAAGTTTAGTTAAAAATGGAAGCTATTAGATGATGTGTTCCTCCCTCCCCTTTTAATGTTCATCATACCCCAG
Organism: Potorous gilbertii; assembly: GCA_028658325.1. Classification (NCBI taxonomy): domain Eukaryota; kingdom Metazoa; phylum Chordata; class Mammalia; order Diprotodontia; family Potoroidae; genus Potorous; species Potorous gilbertii. The sequence goes on from CM053773.1 coordinate 210,578,027, forward strand.
GAGCACTCTTGCCCACCTTGGTCCCTCTCTAGGAAACTTTCTGTGCAGCAGTGGGTGTCGAGGAGGTCTCAATATCCCTCACATGGAGTGGTATCCTGAAGGTCTTCCCAAGGTCTTCTCCATTTCTAATGTTCAATTGAATTGGTCTAAAAATATTTATTCAAGGGGGCCTTTCATGTGGTTCACTTCATTGTCAAGAGTTGCTAGAGAGAGCCCTGGGGAATGACTTCGTATCATGGTTAGCTCCCCAGCCTGAAGGGCTCACTGTAGTGAGAGAGATCAAACATAGCCATTTGCTGGGGTTCTTTCCAAGACATTTCCATGGAAAGCTCAAGTTTCTTCTTCTCATAGTATATCATAGAAAGGAAAGTTGAAAGGAACCTCAGAAAGCATCTGAGACTCACTGAGAGGCAACTTGGTACAATAATGATAACTGACATTGATATAAAGTACACGGGGTTAGAATACCAGAATTCAGTGACTCAGGAAGACCTGAGTTTGAATCCCACCTCAGAAGCTAACAAGGTGCTTTACTCTCCTTAGGCTTCGTTTGCTTTTCTGTAAAATAAGAACATTGGACTTGACCATTAAGAGGCCCTTTCCAGCCCTAAATCTATGGTCCTATGATTAAATTTTTAAGTCAACTAATTTAGAGTGAGCACTTAACTTTTTTCCTTGGACTCATTTTCTTCATCTGTAAAATAGGAGTAAATTAGAAGCACCTGCCTCACAGGTCTTGGGCAGTATGTAGAGTGCTGGACCTGAAGTCAGGAGGACTCCAGTTCAAATTCAGTCTCAGACACTAGTAAAGGATGCTAGGTATGACCCTGGGCAAGTCACTTCAGCCTGTTCGCCTCAGCTTCCTCATCTGTAAAATGAGCTGGAGAAGGAAATGGCAAACCACTCCAATATCTCTTTCAAGAAACCCCCAAACGGGATTACAAAGGGTCCGGCTGACTGAAACAACTCATTAACAACAGAGGGTCTTATGAGAATCCAATGGATATAAAGGAGTTTGTAAAATTTAAAACAAGTATAAACATTCTTTCTCTCTCATGATCCTGATAACAGCCTTCAAAGGTGAGGACCAGACTACAGGTTTGTTTGTGTTTTTATTAGCCCTGTTTTCAGATGAGAAAAGTGAAGTTGAAGGAAAAAAAAAGGTTCAGTGATTTGTCTAGGCTTACACAGCTAATAATTAACTGACTTGGTCTTTGAACCAAGGTCTTCTTGACCCCAAGTTCAATGCTCCATAGTAGAAAGAGTGTCAGATTTGGAGTCCAGAAAGGGTTGGGTTCCAATCCAACGGTGTGTTCCAGTAGAAAGACTGGAATTTGGAGTCCTTGAACCTAAATTAAAAAAAAAAACAAACACCTAGCTCTCTTATTTACCACCTGCGTGATCTTGAACAAGTAACCTCAGCTCTTTAGATCACACTTTTCTGTCTATAAAATAAAGGGTGTATATTCAATGATCTCTAAGATCTCTTCCATATCTAAATCAACAATCCTACAATTATCCTTGCGACCTGTGTGACCGCAGGCAAGTTACTAAGCCTCTAAATCTCAGTTTTTCCATCTATAAAATGAGAATCAAAATGTATCATTGTTGGGAAGATTACAGGAAACACGTTGTCAACCTTGTAAGCAAAAGTGTGAACTATCATTAGTAATTATAAGTGAAAACAGAAGTCAAGAGTTTAAAGAATTTCCAATCTCCAGGCTAGAGACATTCAAAACCCAAGTGCCTGCTACTGACAGAGACACCCTGAAGTCCTCTCTGGGTGCCAGAATTCCAAAATCTCACATTTGGAAGGGATCCTAAAAGTCAGCTAGTTCAAACCATATCTGACCCAGAATCCTCTCTACAATATCCCTGACAAGTGGTCATCCAACCTGTGCTTGAATACCTCTAAGGAAGGTCAATTCACTACCTCCCCTACAAGCCCTCTCATTTTAGGGCCCCTATCATTGTGAGAGAATTGTTCCTCACACTGAGCCTAAATCTTCCCCTTTACAACACCTGTCTATTTCTGCCCTTTGTCAGTACACAGAATAGCTGTTTTTCCAGATGAGGGATTAGATGCAAGTATGTGTCTTATTGGACATATTGTATGTCCTTATGCATTGGGGTATGATCATGTGTATTGTGCATATGTAAACACATGTGCTTATGGTATGTGTGCCTGTCTATGTACTGAGTCACTTGTTGAAAGAGAATTGCTAGATTGGTTAGTGAAAAAGAGAGATTTGGGGTATATTAGAGACTTTACACTCAGTCACAGAATCTCAGAATAGGCTGAAAGGGACCATCGAATCCAGCCCTTACCTGACCAAAAAACTCTTCTAAAATACCCCTCAACAAGTGGTCATCCAGTTTTTAATTGAAGTTTTCCAGCAGCATGACTGCCTCTCACCCATACAACAATCTCTTCCCTTTGCTCATATATCCTAGATCTAAATTTAGAGGTATTTAGTCTAAGCTACTCATTTTACAGATAAGGAAACTGAGGCAGAGAGCGGTGACGTGATGGTCCAAGGTCACCTAGGTAGACACTGAGCCAGGATTACAATCCAGGTCAAAGACTCCCAAGTTAGTGATCTGACAATTGCACCACACTGTGTCTAAGGATAGCAAACCCACAGAATCCAAACCCATAAAGTCCAAGTTATCTAGGGACATTGATCTCAAGTTCCCCAAAAGAAACACCTTCCAGAAATGTTCTGCTTTTGCTGATACAACACAGGAATCTTCCCCATGGTGAAAATTATGCATTTGAAAATTAAATTAACCACAGATATTTTCTGAAGTCATGAACTTTTTGAATAATGCAGTTTCACATAACCTATCAGTCCAATAATACTGCTACCAAGGGGGGCTGATCCTGGGCTAAGCAGCTCAGGCTGACCCTATTCTCTCCTCCCTCCAGGAGAATGAAGGTCATGGAAATCATGGACTAAACCATGATAACCCTGCAGCACTCCCAAGACACTGGCACAAAGCCCTTGAGCCTCAGCTGGTGTCACTGACCCTGTCCAACAAGCCTGGAGACACCATGCAGGCTTCTTGGCAGTGGAAGTTGCTTTCTTCAAGGTTGGCAAACACTCCCATCTCTCCCGTTGGAAAAACTTCCCTAAAATACAGAATCACAGAACTTCAGAGCGGGAAGGGACCTCAGAATCCATCCAGTCCCGCCATACCTGAACAGGAAGCCCCTCAAAGGCACATGGGACAGATGGACAGGACAATTCAGCCATTAATTCACCCATGGTGAAGAGGAAGCCCCTACTTCCCGAGACAGCCCATACTCTTTTGCCAGAACCATGTAGAATATCACCTTAATTTTCCTCTCCGTTTCTTGTTGACAGTTTCTGTCCTTTATTTTGCACTGTGAGGCCCCCCAGAAGATTTCTACTCCTTCTCCCACATACTTGCCTTTCAGACACTGGAAAACCGTGACCATGTTTCTCCAAGTCAGCTTTCTTTCAGGCTATGAATCTCTTTTCCCCTCCATTTCCTCATACTCTCTGTGTACTCCCCTCCATCTTAGTTACTCTGTCTCTGGACTTGATTCATCTTGTCAATGACCTTTCCTAAAATGGGATGCCTAGATCTAGTAGACACAATCCTCCAGATGTTGTCAGAGCAGAAGACAGCAGAACATTCACCTCCCACATTCTGGACACTAGGCTTCTCCTCTATTCTAATTCACAGAGTCCTAGAGTGGGAAGGTCCTCAGAAACCACCCTGTAATCCACTCCGGAGCTTACTGAGAATCTCCTCAATAGCATTCATCAAACTCAACAAGTGTTTAAAGAGTGCCTACTGAGTACCAGGAACTGTGCTAAACTGCGAATACAGAGACAGAAGTCAAATAGTTTTTGTCTTCAGGAAACTTATATTCTATCAGAGGAGACAATATATACATCTTTAAATATATGAAGGTAATGGTGGGTCAGGAAAGGCAAGAGCAGCTGGGAGGTCTGGGTTTAACTACTCAGTGTCAGAGTGGGGATTTGACCCCAGATCTGGCTGACTTTAGGTCCAATTCTCTAGTTGACTCTATGTTTCTAGGTCCTAACTGTCTCGGGCTTCCTGAGGTCCCTTCCAATCTGAGAAATTGGCTTTTGGATTTGTATGAGTTTGGCATGTGTGTGTGCGCGTGTGCTCGTGTTAACTAAAACAGCTGCAGCATTGTTTTCTCTTTTGTGGCTTCCCTGGGACAATTCCAGTGACCTACCCTGCCTCCTGGGCAGGGCAAAAGATGACCAGCTGACTGACTGGCTGAAGTTAGGCATGGAAGGAATTTGGAACATCTCTGAGCCTAATGGGAGGGTGTGTGAAGGGATATGGGGAGAAACCAGAAGCAGTAGAATTGGACTCTGAAAGTCTCCTTTCCCTCCCCCCTTATCCCCCTTTATCCATAGGATCCCAGGCTCAGTCTGGACACACCCGAGAGAGCTTTGTTCAGACCTGACTGGCTGTTTGTTGACAATCTCACCCCTGCCTCTGGTCAGGATGTACCCCTAGGACCTCAGAACATCCTCCACCTCCAAGCAAAGACAAGCCTCAGAACTGAAGTCAGGTCATAATTCTGGCCTTTATCACCTCTGTCCTGCACTCTGTGCAACCAGTAGCCTCCTAAATAGCCTCCCTGCCTCCAATCTCCCTACTCTCCGATCCATCCTCTCTGCACAGCTTGAGGCACAGTTCTGAACATATTTCTCTTCTTACTCTTGAAACCCTAGGGGCTCCCCATTGCCCTGAAGACCAATACAAACTCTTCTGTTTGGCATTTAAAACCCTTCATAATCTGGCCTCGGGCCGTCTTCCAGGGTTAATTATACATGACTACCCCTCAGTCGCCACACTCCTGCCAAACTGGCTTGCTTGCTATCCCTGGCATACAACACTATTTCCCACCTCTGGTTCTTCGTACATGCCTAGAATACCCTCCCTCTTCACCTCTGCCTCTTGGATCTCCCATTCCCTTCAGGGGACGCCTCCTTCAAAGAGGGCTTTTCTGGGTTTACTTATGGAGTGGGGAAGTAGATCTGAAGACTTCTGGCCGCTCCCAGTTCCATTGAGTTGCTAAGGAGTTATAGAGAGCAGTGTTAAGCTTTTCAATAGATGACAAAAAGGTTTCTCAGTCAAGTTTGATGGAATTAGAGGGCTGCTAGCAATTAGTCATGACCCTGATTGCTCTTCTAAGTAATCAGTTGAGGCAGAAGACCTCTGAGGAGTGACCCCTGACATCAAAGAAGACAGTCAGCTATGGCAAAATAATTCACTTCTTAAGAGGGTACTTTGAGTCTTTCCCAGAGGTCTCTAGGGCTAAGGGGAAGGATGGCTCTCTCCTCCCTCCACCGTCATCTGCAGGGGAGCTACTCAGACAGTAGAAGAAACCACATGCATCAGGAGACGGGCCAAAATAGAGTTGGGATAGGAGACAGCCTGGAGAGAGATGAGCCTCCTGGCAGCAAACATGAGGATCAGCTATGGATTCAAGAGAGAATTAGCCCTGATGGTCAGGAACTAAAATATAGAGAGAAACAAGGAAGTCATATGAGGTACCTGCCCAGAGAAGATGTTGTAGACTATGAAAGCAGCATGAGGTCACCATGTGAAGGGACCTATAACGTAGGAGGAGGGAGTATTCCCTACATATGTGTGTGCCTTTCCACTAGTATTTGTCTGTTATATATTTGTCCACTCCAACTGATACTATGTATAGACGTGGGTAAATGTACTCCAGGCTGATGGGGTGAGGGGAATGTTTTCTTAACATTGTTCATTCTGTACCATCTCAGTAAATGTCTTTGCTCTGAGTGACTTGTGTATACTGGCTGACTGATAAAAGAAAACACACATATGGGGGCTTATGAGCTATAGTTTTGAGGGGTATAGATACCCCCCCACAATATTTTCAACCCAGTGAAATTTTCCTTCGGGGACCCAACCTGAGAATATTACTGGAGAGCAGGGGAGGAGGATGGGGCAGCTAGGTGGTGCAATGGATAGAGCACCAGTGCAGGAGTCAGGAGGACCTGAGTTCAAATCTCACCTCAGACACTTGGCACTCACTGTGTGACCTTGGGCAAGTCTCTTAATCCCAATGGCCTCATCCTGGGTCATCTGCAGTCATCCTAATGAATTTCTGGTCACTGAATTCAGATGGCTCTGGAGGAGAAGTGAGGCTGGTGACCTGCACAGCCCTCCCTTACTCAAAACAAAGTCAAGGTGGCCAAGACTGAAACAACAACAAAATATCTATTAATTGATTGAGAGGTAGCACCATGTAATAAAGATTTGTTTATTAATGTTATTTATGATATATAATTTTTATATAAAAATTTGTGATGTTTTAAGGTTTGTAAAGAGCTTTACATCTATTATCTCATTTGACCCTCAAAGAACTGGTGTTCTTTGAATTGCTATTTTTATCCCCATTTTACTGAGAGAAAGTTAAATGACTTGCCCAAAGCATCTAGGAGAAGATTCAAATTCAGGTCTTCCTAACTCCAAATCCAGCACTCTATTCAGTAGGCTACTTAACTACCTGAAGTCAACAAGACTTGAATTACATTCCAGCCTGTCATATGTAGTAGCTGTGTGACCTTGGGCAAGTCATTTACCTTCTCCACCTCAGTTTCCTCATCTGTAAAATGAAGGAGTTAAACTTGCCAGCCTCTCAGGTCCCTTACTGTTTCACAATTTTGTTCTTGTGATTAATTGAAACCACAAGTCATGGGGAAATTGAAGAAAATCAGGTGACTCCCCAGAGTCTCAGGACTGGCAGAGCACTGTCGTTCTCAGGGAAGCCCATTTTAGGTTCCATTCCCAGATGCCTAACATCTGATCATCCCTCTGCTTCTAGCCACTTTCCTGAAAGCAAGCCTGAGGCTCCCAGCCTCCTCTTGGTTATCTGACACTAATTAGCATCCATTCACTCTTTAGTCAAGCATACCCAGCTTCTCCTGTGGGAAGCTGTGGGAGCCAGGAGGACACCACTGCCCCCTCTCTGCTTCAGCTCTACCCAGCTGGGCTTATAGGGCCGCTTCATGCCTCCTTGAGTCACACCTTGGTTCCTCAAGATGTTCATACCTCTCTACTCCAGATAGCATCAATCCATGCACCATCCCCCTCAGGGACCACTGAATCACCTCTCCAGATGCCACCACTCTGTGTACTATGCACAGTCTCTGCCCACGAGTCTTCCTCCTTTCACACACCATTGCTTCGCTCCTCCCTTACAGCCTGACACTGGCTTTGTGTCCCTGGAGGACCTAGGTTCAATCTTGCCTCTAACATTTCTCTAAATAGCATGGGACCAGAGGGCAAATGACCATGTAATAAAATAAGATCTACCCAAGGCTGGCTGGTGGAAAAAGGACTGAATCTCCCGTTCAAAAAGTCTCCATTCAAATCTCATCCCTGCCTCTGACTGCCTGACCTTTAGCAAATCATTTCTCCTCTCTGGCCTCAGTTTCCTCAGCTGAAAAATGAAAGGAGGTGGATTAGATGGCCTTTGAGGTTCTGTCCAAATGGGAATACCTGATCTTATGATCTCCCACTTTTCAGAAAACAGACAGGGACAATGAGGGCTGAATGTTGTGGACAGGGGAGGTCTCAAACACCCTGGTGCAGCATGAATCAGATTAAAACAGAATTGGGAAATATTTAAGACAATAAATAAAATTCTAATATTGTTGTGTCAGTCATGTCCGACTCTCCATGATCCCATTTAGAGCTTCTTTGGCAGAGATACTGAAGAGGTTTACCATTTCCTTCTCTAGCTCATTTTACAGATGAAGAAACTGAGGCAAACAGGGTTAAGTGACTTGCCCAGGGTCATACAGCTAGGAAGTGTCTGAGGCCAGATTTGAACTCAGGAAGAGTCTTCCTGACTCTAGATCCAGCACTCTAGAACCTCCTAGAATGTAGATAATGTTAATATGTGGTTTTTAAAGTCAGTATTTGGCTGGCAGAGACCCTTTTGTATAATTTAGTGGACCCCATTTGAGTGTGACATGGCTGGTTTTCTTGTCAGATGAAGTAGTTCTTCTGTAGGGGTTGCTTTTTCTTCAACTATTTGTCTTGATTCCAAGCAGAGGGGTAATAGGGGCTGTTGCTGATGTTGTCAGACCAGATTAGGGTGGGGGTTGTTTTGGTTTAACTGTTTGTTATTGGAAACCTGTTGATTCTAGCCTGGGGGTGGGGACAACATATCCAGATGTGACTCTGATATTAGTGTCCAAGTGAATTATAGTCCCGGATTTGGAGCCAGCAAGACCTGAATTCAAATCTGGCCTCATTTGCCCTCAGTCTCCTCATCTGTAAAATAGGAATAATAGCACTTACCTTCTAAGGTTGTTTGGAGGATAAAATTTCATAACATCTGTAAAGTGCTTAGCACTTAGTCTGGCACATCGTAGGCACTTACTAAATGCTTGTTTAAAAAAAACCATTTATATAATACTTAAAGTTTCCAAAGTGCTCCATATAAATATGATGCTATTTGAGTCTCATGACAATACCATAAAATAAGTACAATTATTATTCATACTCACTGAAGCATAATAAAATGTATTTTAAAAATGCAAATTAAATGGTACCAATGCAAATACAAATTAAATCAATGAAATCTGACAAATATTTCTTGGGTATTCACTCTATGGCTTATAGAGCTATGGCTAGTCCAATCTGGTCAGGCCCCAGGACAAACTGCTATAAGATTAGACTGGAAAGAATCAATCCCCCTGACCAGCAGAGTCTAGGCCCGGAGGAAACAATCGACACTGCGCATTTCCAGGTCTGAGGTCATAAATCTCTGGGGGTTGTGTGTGTGTTTGTGTGTGGTTCTGTACCTGTGGGCCAATGGGAAGGAGACAACCTTGCCACAGGTGCTGGGAGGAGAAGCTAGGGCAAGCCTTATCCATGCCAGCCCAACCACCAGACTTCTGACAAGTAGGACTTAGAACCGCTCTGGCAGAGTCTATAATTACCCTCCAGTGGTATTGGAGCAAGCTTGGCTGGCCTGTGTGGAGGTCTCATTGCTGTGCAATGACTAAGTGGCCAACCGCAACCCATCCCCATGAAATCCAACCAATCCCAAACACTTCTCATAGCAGACACCCAAGGCTTCCCAAGGGACTAGCTTCAGTTGGGGGGTGGGCGGGGGGGGGCGGGGCGGGTAAGAAGAGGGAGAAAACAGGAGTTTTATTCAATGTGCCACTTATTTAGTATTTTTGAACTTGCAACACCTTTTCTGCAACAAAATGTAGGAAAAAAGGAAGGAGAAGCAGAAGGAGAAAGGAGAAAGATAGGAAGGGGTGGGAAATGCTATTTAGAAGTCCCTGACACTTTGGAACTAAGTGCCCCACAAGCAATGCCAGCAATGGCCAGCAATCCATTGGCAATGTCTCATTTAAAACCATAAATCATCCATTTCTGTGTTCTGTTGCCAGGCAGGAACTGGTCTCCATACCAATGGAATAGTTAGATTGGTGGGTTTGAGAAAGCAGTGAGCTTCACTCTGAGTCTTAATCATAGGATATAAACTGAAGATATAAACCTGAGAGATCCTCAAAACTCATTTTTACACATGAAGAAACTGAGGTCCAGTGTAGGGAAGGTCAATTCAGTAAACATTTATTAAGCACCTACTGTGTGTCAGCCCCTGTGTTAAGTGCTGGAATATAAAAAAAAAGGCAAAACGAGGTCACTTACTGCACAAAAGCCAAATTATAGCTTGTCAAGGTTGTACAGCACCTAACTTGTTTCTGAGTAAGAATACCCTCGACAATAACTTTGATTAAATTTTTTTCCAGTGAATGAAAATCTGTCTTCTTTCTCTCCCACCCTGAAGAAAAACAAAACCCACTGTAACAAATATATTTAACTTAGCACAACAAATTCCCTTATTGACTGGTAAAAAAAATAAAAAAATAAAAACATGTCTACAGTGTTTTTGAGAAGTGGTTGTCCCCCCTAAGTTTGAAGACCTGTGATAACAGTGAACTCACTACTTCATGAGACAGCCCACTCTACTTTGGGACAAGCTTTAATATTTAGGAAGCTCATCCTGAAGTTGAGTCTAAATCTGTGTCTTTGGCTCCCACCTGTCATTCCTCTCGAATCATATCCACAAGCCTGATCCGTAAGATAGCCAGTATTTCCTCTCCCCCCACTCCCATGCTTCCTTTTTCCAAGCTAACCATTTCCAGTTTCTCATCCAGCGTGGACTCTTGGTCCTTGACTGATCTGGTTGCCCACCCACTTTTATCAGCACACTTTCTACATTGTGGTGCCTAGAATTGAATGCAGTATTCCAGATGGGAATTCAGTAGGGTTCCAGGGCAATCCAACCATCACTTCCGGGAAGCTATGTCATGTGCAGTGGGGGCCAAACCTGCATTAGCTTTTTTTGGTGTGGGGGGAATTAGGTTGTCATATCTTGCTATGGACACACATTGAATTGGCAGTCTAATAGAAACACCCCAGATCTTTATGGGCAAACTGCTGCCTGACCATGCCAACTCTCTCTCATATTTATCGAGTCAATTTCTCAAACCAAGTGTGAGACTTTACATTCATTCTCAAGGATCCTCTGCTGTTAGATTCATACCAATGTTGTAACCTGGTGTGATCCTTTATCATTCACTATGTTATCCATACCTCCCAACTTTGTGTGATCTGAAAATCTGATTAGGATACCAAAGTTTATCCCCAGTGGCTGGCACAGAGTAGGTACTTTTAAATGTTTGTTAATTGATTGATTCAGAGATCCCTTCTTTTATAGATATGGGCACACATGCCACAAATATAGATTGAGTTGCTCACCATGACCCTCTTAAAATTGATAATTTTCAATTTCAGGGGACTTAGCATGGACAAAAACTCAAACCTCCCCCGCTCCATCCCACTGATCTAAGCTGAGGAAGAATCTTTCTGAACTTAGCCCAACTGGTCCTTAGGTACTAGGAACATCTGGTTCATCCCTGTGCCTGTTTGCAGGACCTTTCTGACTCAGTAAAGACTGTCCTGGCCCTTACAGTACCTTATAACAGAAGCGACAAATTCCCCATGGGTAAAACTCTGAACCAGACTAAAGTGTGATTGGGAAATGTTTACGAAATAAATAAAAATCTAATGCAATGTAAATTATGTTAATCTGTGGTTTTTCTAAGTTAATATTCAGCCCACAAGGATCCATGTCTATTTTGAATTTTACACCACTGACCTAGAGCTTTGGTATAGTCTTTGAAAACTCAGGGCTATTTGCAAGATACTACAATGCCTTGGAGGAAAACTCAGATGGAAGTCACTCAGGTAGGAATCTGATTCATAGAAACTCAGATGTAGAGCTGGAAGATTCAGCCAGTCTTTCCCTTTTCACAGATAAGGAAACCGAAGCAAATAGGGTTAAGTGGCTTGCCAAGGGTCACACAGATAGTCTGAGGTCATCCAGGATCTGAAGAGGTGGGATTTATGTTTGTTTGTTCGTTTGTTTTGGAGGGTGGGATAGGGAGAGCACTGACTGTTGGATCAGAAAAGCCTTCCTCTAGAGGTGATACTTGAGCTGAGCTTTGAATGAAGTCAGGTATTCTAAGAGGTGGGGGTGAGGAAGAAGAGAATGAAAAATAGGGAGACAAGGAAGGCTTGGGAAAAGGGCTCTAAACCAGAGGTGTCAAAGACCTAGGCTGCATTTCTGCTGGCAATACTCCTGAGTGTGTCAGGAACCAGATTAAAATATAATTGGGAGATATTTAACAAAATAAGTAAAACTGTAATAAAACATAGATAATATTAATAAGTGGTTTCTGAGTCAATATGCCATCTGCATGGATCCTTATGGGCAGCTAGGGTGATACAGTAGTTAAAGCGTCAAGCCTAAAGTAAGGAAGTGGTCGTATGACCCTGGGCAAGTCATTTCACCCTATTTGCTTCAGTTTCTTCATCTGTCAAATGACCAGGAGAAGGAAATGGCAAACCAGTCCAGTATCTTTGCCAAGAAAGCCACAAATGGGGTTAGGAAGTCAAACAGAACTGAAAAACAAACAAACAACAGGTTTCTACTTGAGTTTAACTGATCTAAGCTATCTGAGCAAGCAACTCCATCCACCTGTGGGGTGCTAGCTCCCCCAAACTGCAGAAAAGCACCTAAAAAACAGCCTCTGAGGGAATGCCTGGACAATCCCCTCCTACTTCTATGACAGAAACATTCCAGGTTCCCCTAGGGAAGTGGTAGTTTCTTGAAAGCAGGGGCTGTTTTCACTTTTGTTTTTGATGAGGGCGGAGGTCTCATGCTGCCCCCAGCACATAAAGCCTTTTGGAATTAAGTGGGACTGGATTGATTTGCTTATTTGTGCATTGGACATGTGCTAGCTTACAGTTGTTATGTATTGCTGCCTCCATCTCTCTCACTAACCTTCTATTTGTCACTACTGCCTCCTCCCACCACCCCAGGAAGGGTTCTTGACCTCTGGCACCACTCCATCCAGGGGGATCTTTTCAGTTTCCTATCATACCCAACTCTTGAAGCAATAAGAGCACAAGTATCAGGTGTGTTATCAAACATGATACTGTCAAAACAGTTTTGTTTATCTTTGTGGGTATAAGTGAAAACAGGCCTGGGAGGCCCTAGAGACTGTGTATCACACCACTTGAGATGAAGTCAGGCATCCTCTGGCATTCACAGTGAGTGATGGAATAATCTCCGGGCCCTCACCTCTGCCATGGCAAAGAATACAGGCATCAGTCAGGGGCAGATCAATGGGAGGCAGGGTGCCCCTGAGGAAAGAGCCAAGCTCTAATCTCTCTGATCAATAGGCAGATTGGATAAACCTTCTGTTTATGACAGATAATAGGCTCAGGAAGCCAGTTTCCCGAAGAGGAAGGAAGGAAGGCATTGGGAAACCCTCACCTTGAGTGGGTAGAGGACATCTCTTCCCGGATCTGCGTCCCTATCAACAAAACATAAAATTTGTCTCAAGCAGCCCTGGGGTGTATGAGATAAAGCTCTTAGAGATAACGGCCAGCTTACCTCTTTTCTGAGTCAACTGTCACCCAGGCCGTGGGCAAGCATTTATTAAGTATTCATTATATGGGCTAGGAGGTTTAGTAGATATAGTGTGGCCCCTGGAGTCAGGAGAAACTGAGTTCAAATCCAGCCTCAAGTACTTCCTAGCTAGGTGACCCTGGGCAAGTCAATTAACCCTATCTGCCTCAGTTTTCTCATCCGTAAAATGAGCTGGAGTAGGAAATGGCAAACCACTGCAGAATCTTTGTCAAGAAAACCCCAAAACGGGTCACAAAGAGTTGAACATGACTGAAATGACTAAACAACAACTCAAACTAGGTGTCAGGCACTGGGAATACAAAAAAAGGCCTTCAGGAAGCTCACCTTCTACTAGGGAAAATAAGGAAGGGAGGGAGCATTTATTAAGCACCTAATGTGTGCCAAGCATTGTACACCTATTATCTCATGTGATCCTCCCAGCAACCCTGGGAAGTAGATGCTGTTATGATTCCCATTTTACAGTGGAGGAAATCAAGGCATTTAGAGCTGATGTGACTTGCCCAAGGTCACATAGTCAAGTGTCTGAGGCTAAATTTAAATTTGGATCTTCTTGATACTAGATCAAGAAGACAAGATGTGAATAACTCAGTGAGTGTTGGGGAAGGCTTCAGCATGTACTCTGGGTCACAGCTCATAGAATCATAGACCTGCTGCTGGAAGGGACCTCAGAAGACGAGTGTAGCATCCTCATTTTATATATGAGGATACTAAGGCTCCCAGAGGTGAGGTGATTTGTCCAAGATTATATGGGTGGTAGGCATCCGAAGTGGAATGTGAACACAGAACCTCTTACTCCACAGCCACTTGTTCCAGCTGTATTACGCTACCTCCCAAAACATCATGCTATCACTACAGGATAACAATAACTAGCATTTATATAGTGATTTCAGGTCTATAAAAAGTACTTTGTACACATTATTTTGTGTGATTTTCACAATTTTCTAGGTTCTACAGGTATTATCATTCCTGTTTTATGGATGAAGAAACAAAGGCTCAGAATGGTCAAGAGACTTGCCCAGTTTCACAGATAGCCAGTGTCAGATGCTAGATTCAAACCCAGGTCCCTGCTAATTCCAGGTCCAATGCTTTCCCTACTCCACCATGCTGGGGTGCTTCATGTTGAATGTTAAATCAGTTCTGGACCTTGTTCAAAAAGTCTGTCCATATGTCAGTCCATCTGTCCATCCACATGAGCAGCATATTTAGGCTGGGTTGGGACTGCCTGGGGATGCCCACAGGGGAATGCCTTCTGGCTGGCTGGGGAAATTGGTTCTGCTTCCTGCCAGATCCTTTAGGGCTAGAAAGATCCAAATGACTGGTTACAAGGGTGGTAATCATTGGAAACCAGCCAGGGCAGGGATGCAGTCCTGAAAGCAGGGATGAGGCTTCCACCACCTTCCTTGGCAGAGGGAAAGGGAAAGAAATTCCTCTGTACTTCCATGTTGGTCAAGGTCTCCAGGGCCACAGGTCATGAATATTCACAGAATTAGACTTTGAGCCAGAAGAGATTTTAGAGGTTACATAATTCAATGTTCTCATTTCCCAGTGGAGGAAACTGAGGCCGAGAGATGGAGGAGGGGGGTGACTTGCCATTCAAGTGGGAAGCAGCAGAACCAGATTCGAATCCTGGATTTCTGATTTCAAATCCAGCACTTTTCTGCCCAAACTGGGCCATCTAAACTCAATCTTCTGGACTCTACTGCTGCACCCCTGGGGATCAGACCCTAGGTCCCACCTCTAGACTCCATCTTCCTTCCCCCAACATACATGCCAAGAAAACAATTAAAGTTCGTGTCTAAAAAATAAAAATAAAAAGTGTCTAAATAGATCCTTCAAGATAAAGAAAACAAACCAAGCAGCCGGTGCCCTTCCTTCCCTCCTCCTTCCCTTTGTGAGATGCAGCTCTGCTCTCAAAGAATTTCCATAAGTGAGCCTACAAGAACTGTGTGGGTGGAGGCCTGTGACTCCTTAACCCTTGCCTTCCTCCCCATGGAAGGCACCTTAGAATTTTCTCATGCATCTTTGTGATTATTGCCATTTTTTTTCCCTCTTCTCCAAAGTAGATGGGTTAGAATCAACGAGTCTCTAGCTAGCACTTAGATAAATTTGGGCTTGGTGTCAGGAGCACCTTCCTAACAATGAAGGTAGTCTGAAAATGGATGGATTGGGTTGTATGGGTAGGTAGTAGATGCCCATCTTGGGAGTTCTGCTCCCAGAAGCTGAACAATCACTTACTGGGGATGTCAGAGAAGGGATGCTTTTTCAGGTGTGTGCTTGGCCTTTGTAAACACAATGGACAGGAAGTCTCACAGAAGCACAGAATTTTAGAGCTGGAAGGAAAGGTTACCGGTGCTCAGAGACTAACTTACCCCAACCAACATCCAGGAAAGAATCCCCTTGCCAATGTATCTGGAGAGTAGTCATCCAATGCCTCTGTTTGAAGACCTCCTATGTACTTTATTTTGCATGACTATACATATCTGTATAATGAGTTTTTCTTTCCTTCTCAATGGATGATGGAGGGGGAAAGGTGAGGGAAAGTACTGGAAAGAAACAATAAAATAGAATTGAATGATAATAGAAAAAAAGACCACCCATGAAGAGGATCCCATTATCACTTTCACTGGCTCATTCTACTTTGACCTATTTCTAAATGTTAGAGAATTTGTCCTTGAATCAAGTCTAAATTTGCTTCTTTGTAAACGCCCCCCATTACTCCCAATTCTGTTCTCTGGGACCAATAAGAACAAATCTAAACCTCTTCCACATCACAATCTTTCAGACACTTGAAGTTAAGCCATCCTGTTCTCCTCTTCATCCTCCTCTAGTCTTATCTTCTCTAGACTACCACCCCAAGTTCCTTCAACTGATTCCCATATGGTGGCATGGATTAAAAGCCACTGACCATTCTGGCCAGTGATACTTTGTAGATTGTCATTGTTTTTTCCTAAAATGTGATGCCCAGAACAATCCCACCCTCAGAGGATTGACAATCTAGATGAACTCATCAGACAAATGAAATGAAATTCTTGGTCCTTGAGCCCATCCAGTCAGATGCCTACCCAGGGCCCCACTGGCTAACTTCCTCTGGGACCCAGAAGATTTTAGGGCTGTAGAGTAGCTTCTACCAGAAGAGACTTCTTATGCTTTTTGTTTTGGATGATTGGGGGTGGAGGACACAGTCTTTGCATTTGGTTATCCCTGGTCCCCTCTGCTTGGGAACACCTGCAGTCTCAGGGGCAAAAGCCACATCTGCCCCAAGAGAGAAGCAGGGTACTTCAAGCAAATCTGTCAAGCCATCCGTACAATAGTGTAGGAAGAGATGCTGCTGACAGCAATGCAATCTTCAGGGGTCTGAGCACTCTGAGCATGGCTGATGACTACCTCAGCACAGGAGGTAAGAGGGAGGACCACATGTGGCCCATTAACCTTTAGCACAGCTCCTGGGTGGAAGGCACAGAAACCACAGGGTGGTGGCTGGGAAAGTCATTGTCAGGTTACTCTTGAGTAATTAGCTCATGGTTCTCCTTAGAGACAAGCCCAAACATCACTCATGCATAAGGGACAGTAAATACTCAGGTTTGTAAATTTAAATGCTCAGACATTAAAGTGATCATGAGCCATTTTGGGACATGGAAATGGTGTAGGGAAAGGACTGTTTGGAGCCAAGATCTCCTTAATGTGGGGAGAAGGAATTCTTTCACAATGTGCCATGGTTTAAAATGAGCAGTACCTTTGAGACTGGGTCCAAAACTCACTAGACAGATGTTCTACTGTCTAGATCTGGCTACTGCCATGGACTACAAGCTTAACAGGAATCAAAAGAGGGATATGGCAGCCAGGAAAACTAATGGAATCTCAGGCCACACTTCGTGGCATGGAGTCCTGGATAAAAGAAATGGTGGTCCCATTGTCCTCTGCTGTCATCTGGGGTATTGGGTTCAGCTCTGGGAGCCACATTTTAAGAAAGGCATGGATAAGATTGAGAGTGTCCAGAGGAGGGAATTGAGGATGGTAAAGAGCCTTGAGTTCAGTTGAAAAAAACTGCAGATGCCAGATGTGGTTGATACTGTCCTGTAGTCTCTGCTCCTGGGGAAGCTTAGGCTAGTGAATCATTTGAATCTGGGAGTTCTGAGGCAACTGGGTGGTACAATGGAGGAGTTCTGGATTTGGAGCTCCAAAGACTTGAGTTCAAATCTGGCCTTAGACACTTACTATCCGTGAGTCACCTTGCTTCTGCCAGCCTCAGTTTCCTTAACTGTCAGATGGGTGTAATAATGTGAGAGTCAAATGAGAAAATGGTTGTAAAAAGTACTTAGTACAATGCCTCGTGCCTCATAGATGCTATATAAACGCTTATTCCTTTTCTCCTTCCCCCTTCCCCTGGACAAGTCACTTTTTCCACTCTGCCTTAGTTCCCTCATTTGTAAAATGGACTTAGTGATAGCACCTAGTTTATTATCCCAAGTTTATTGTGAGGATCAAGGGAGATAACATTTGTAAAACATTTTGTAAATGTAAAATGATATAGACATCCACTTATTAATAGTAGTTAATAAACTATTGATAATTATAAGTAACGATAATTCATTGGGTGTCCACACAAGTTCTGGCACCAATATGTTGATTATCTCTTAGGTTGGGCCCATGAGTGACCATTGCTCATCTAGCCTAAGTGAGATAGAGAGACCCAGCCTAAAAAAAATAGAAAAGAAACAAAAAAGAGAACAAAAATTGGAGATGTTTAGCCTGGAAAGAAAAAGACCTGCAGGATAGTGGGACTGGAGAATGAGACTACTGTTTGATGTATTTGAATAGGTATGAGAGCCTTTATTAACTCCCCATCCCTAGAGGTCTTCAAAGGCTGGATGACCCCCTGCTAAGTAGATTATAAAAGAGATTTCTGCCCAATAATGCACTGGACTGGATAGACTTTCAATTCAGACATTCTGGGATTTCCAGAACTCTAGAAGAATGAGTTTGCCTTTTCTAAGGTCTGAACAAATGGGGGAGGACTTTGCACCTAGAATCATACCAGGAAACTGGCTTCTGTGTGATTGTTTACTTTCAGTGACTTCCTTATCTTGTTCCTGATGCCCCAGTGGGATAGTGGACCCACCACGCAGAGGCTTTCTTCCCTTATCTCTTGCATCAACACAGCCCGGCCACCTCTATGTGCAGGGATAATCTGCTCTTTTAGAGGGAGAACACATACATACCAATGAGACTGAGGTCCCACTAAAGGGTCAGGCGAATGTGTAGTCTGAGGATGCTGAAGAGACTGGCAAGTATGCCATAGAAGGATCTCTTGAAGGAACTGGGGATGATGGGAGAAGAAAAAGATTGGGGAGAGAGGAAATTATGACAGCTGTCATTATATGTCTGAAGGACTGTCTCCTAGGGAAGAACAGTTTGGAGGCTGGAACAGGATGTCAGGTTTTTACCTAAAATTAAGACTCATGTTTTCCCATGGTCTGCTTCCCTCTCCAGTCACCATGTCCCAGTTAACCGACTGGTCCTGCTGTCAAAGGAACTGTGTTCAGCACCCTGGTCAGTGCAGAAGAAGGTCTAGAAGTCTGTCAAAGGGAGAAAAATGCCCGTGGACTGGTAAGCTTTGAGAAGTATCTGCAAGGCTTTTCAAGAGAACCTCTTTGATTTCTCCTGGTTCCTACCTCCTCAATAATGGATCATCCAACAGCAGAAGAAGAAGGCAGAGGGATGGCTTGAATGGAACTGAGAAGCCTGACCTAGAAGGCAGTGACAGATCTTTCACAAAACAGGAATGAAGAGTTTCCCTTGGAGAAAAACTGTAAATATCCACAGATGTCCACTTATGTTTAATGGGTTGCTGTGTCTCTTTCCATTTATCAACTAAACTACTGATGTATATTTTTCCCCTCCTGAAACAATTTACTCTCAGTAGGATTGTAACTGGCAATGTTTGTGACTGGGAAAAACAAGGTGGTGAAGCAGCCCACCCAGGACACCAGGAGGTTTCTGTGATTCTGGAGGTAGTGATGCAGAGATGCTCATGAGAGATAAGGGTCTGGGGAAGGGAGCCCACACCAGAATAACCTTGAGGCTTCTTAACTGTAGGGGCAGGTAGAATGGGGTAGAACGGAAGGGGTAACAACCAAGGGAGAGCCATCAGCATGCTTCTTGAGAACCAAGTTATTCATTTTTGTCTTTGCACCTCTAGCAGGTAGCACAGTGCCTGGCAGGTAGTAGGTGGTAACTGATGTTTGTGGTGGATTGATTGAAGGATGTTAGCCTGAGATGAAAATATGTCTGTGGATAAATCACAATCAGATAATTGATCCAGGCTCATGGAAGCTCAGGACCAGAGAGGAAGGATCTTCTGTATCTTCTGGGAGGAAGAAGCCCACCCCATAAATGGGGTGGGGCTGGAAAGGGGAGGAAGTACATTCTAAAAGACCCCTGGACAGGTACTATAGGAGAAAAGGTTGCTATTGGCACCCAATGCATTTCTTGCCCTGGATCAAACTGACAGCAGTCCTGTCCTAGTTACACTTCTGGCTCACACAACTACCACAACAGCAGCCTGATCTGCACTGGGCCTCTGAATAAGCAAAGTTTCTCTCTTGTTTTCAAAAATGATGGAAGCAATTTGGAAGGCCATTGTCTCTTTTGAAAACCAATGGTGAAGCCCTATGTCTTCTGGTGAGTCAATCATAACATCCCGGATTAGTTTTTAATCACGGCACAATGAAATTCTCAGGACATAAACAGCAAGAATCAGCATCCTTCATGAAAAGAAAATAAAGAACACTGATTAACCCTTCGACTGGATGACTACAACCTACTCTCTGGAGTTGTTAATATGAACAACAAAGTTTATTGTGGAGGGGCACAGGTTAGAGCACTGGACTGAGAGCCAAGAAGACCTGGGCTCTACTCAGATACTCGTTAGTTGTGTGATCCTTGGTTAAACTCTCTGAGTCTTAACTTCATGTCTCCTTCCTTGACCTCTCCTTCCCCCACCAAATGGGACCTGTGATTTTATCATGGGACATTCCTGGTGTAAAGACTCTTGCCACAAATACAAAATGACAGCTCTTCTGAGTTAGGCTTATAGAGGGACTGAGAGATGAAGTTACTCATCCAGGGTCACAAAGACAGTATCAGTCAGAGGCTGCATTTGATCCCAGATCTTCCTGCCTCTAAATCTGGCCATCAATCTACTACACTTTGGTGCTTCTTTTCCTCATTTGGAAAATTAGAATAATAGTATCTACCACATAGAAGACTGAAGACTAGTTGTCAGAGAAGTCAGAGAGTCAGGAGAGTGTAGTATCATAAAAACCGAGAAGGGAGATTATCCAGGAGGAATGGGTGGTCCAGAGAATTGAACCCACACCTTCTGGATGCCCAATGGAACACTCTATTGATGATACTACTACTTGCAGAAAGTTCCTGTGCTGGGTGGCTCCAGAGGGATCATATCTTCATGGCCAGCTCTATTGGTTGCCCATTTCAAGCTACAAAATCTTTCCTTATCTTTCAATTATTAGTACTGTACTTCCTTCCCGTGATTATTTTCACCCATTTCTTTAAAACAATTTTTTTATTTAAAGTTTTGAGTCTCAAATTTTAGCCTTTCCTTCCTCCGTTTTCATCTCCATGAGACAGTAAGTAATCAGATATAGCTTATACATGTACAAACTGTGTATAGCAGTTCCATATTAGTCATTTTATGCAAGAAGACTCAAATAAAAGAAAAAAATGAAAGAAAGTGAAAAATAGCATGCTGCAGTCTGTGTTTAAACAATATCAGTTCTTTCTCTGGAGGTGGATAATATGCTTCACTATTAGTTCTTTGGGATTATCTTGGATCAGTATATTGCTGAAAATAGCTAAGTCATTCACAGTTCTTCATCAAACAGTATTGCTGTTAACTGTGTACAGTGTTTTCCTGGTTCTGTTTACTTCACTATGCATCAGTTCATATAAATCTTTCCAGGTTTTTCTGAAATCATTCCTCTTATCACTTATTATAGCACAATAATATTCCATTGCCATGGCTTGTTTATCCATTCCCCAATTGATGGGCATCCTTTTGATTTCCAGTTTTTAGCTACCACAAAAAGATCTGCTATAAATATTTTTTTTTGTGCAAATAGGTCCTTTCCTTCTTTTTTGGATTTCTTTGGGATATAGGCCTAGCAGAGATGTTGCTGTATCAAAGGATTACAGTTTTATAGCCCTTTGAGCATAGTTCCAAATTAGTCTTCAGAGTAGTGGGATTAGTTCATAACTTCAACAATTTTGCACCTATTTCTATTCATTTGGGGTGTGTGTGTGTGTGTGTGTGTGTGTGTGTGTGTGTGTGTGGTTTCTCACCAGCTAGACTGCAAACTTCTTGAGAACCAAGATAGTCATTTTTGTCTTGTATCTCTAACATGTAGCACAGTGACTGGCAGGTAGCTGATGTTAATGGATCCTTGTGATGGATTGATTGAAGGATGTTGGCCTGAGATGAAAATATATCTGTGGATAAGTCACAATCAGACAATTGATCCAGGCTCATGGAAGCTCAGGACCAGAAGGATCTCAGAGACTAGCTAGCCCAACCTGTGCCTGAGTCTGAATTCTTTCTCCATCACCTCTGACAAGTAGTCATTAATCCCCTGCCAAAAGAACTCCAGACATGGGGAGCTTCTGGAGGTTGTCCATTTGATTTTTGAGACAACTAATTGTTAGGGGCAGCTCGGTAGTACAGTGGATATAGCACAGGAAGTCAGGAAGATGAGTCTTCCTGAGTTCAAATCCAGCCTCAGACACTTACTAGCTGTGTGACCCTGGGCAAGTCACTTCACACTGTTTGCCTCAGTCTCCTCATCTGTCAAATGAGCTGGAGAAGGAAATGGCAAACCATTCCAGTATCTCTGCCAAGAAAACCCCAAATATGGTCATGAAGAATCCAAAATGACTGAACAGCAATGATGACAACTGTTAACATTTTTTTCGGTATATTGGGGTGAGTCTGTTTCTTTTTCACTATTGCTTCCAGTTCTGCTTTGAGGCTGAGAAGAACAAGTCTAATAATCCTTCTTCAAATGCCTGAAGATAGATCATGACTCTGACCACTTTTTTCCTCTACCTGCCCCTAGTTTTCTTCTTTTTCTTCCTAGCTGATCCCAGAGCAGCATCTAAGAAAACCCTTGCTAGGAACCATTTTCCAGCCATTTGCAAACTACCATAGGAAGCACCTGATAAATGATTTTTCACTCTTTTGTTCATTCTTAATTTTAGGTTTGTATTTAAGTGAGAATTTCCAGAGGGTCAGAGAGCAAGAAGGAACCCATCAAATCATGATGTGGGGTGGGGATGGAGGTGGGCAGACTGAGATTAGGGAACCTTGGACAGCGCTATTGTCCTGGGAGATCTTTGAGCACAAACTGGACCCTTTGTCATATAAGCAGCAGAAAAAATTCTCCGTCAGGGATGGGACAGACTAGATGCCCACTGAGGTCTCTTCCAACTCAGAAATGCTGGGATTGTATGACTCCATCTAGTTCACAGAACAACCTGGAAGGGGAAAAATATCTCTAAGAGCAGACAGCAGGGCCAGGTCTGGTCCTGGTCTGGAGAAACCTAGTCCCGTTGCTAAGTGACCGTTGGGATGTTCGAAGCAGGCAATTAGAATAACAGAGGATGGATGCACAGAAGGTAAGAGGGGGAAGTCGGGACGGGGAGCTGCCCAGGGCCCTTCAAACCCTGATTAGGAGCTGTCTCCCACTCGCGGTGACTCACTTCTCTAAAGCACTGCTTGATTTGACTCATCTCTCTGAGTCATTGGGTGCTTTGGAGACTCTGCTTCTCTTTTTCAATTACCTACTCATTCAATGGACTTGGGAGCCTAGGCGGCAAAGAGAGTGAGGGGGATGGTTTACATCTTATTGGAGGCCAGAAGTAGGGACTTCAGTGGGTTCAGTGCCAGTGAAAGCCATCTGGCTGGCTCTGTCAGATTCTGGTATTGACCAGTTATGTAGCATCCCTTTCCCAATAGTCCCTTCCCCTCTCCCCTGGTCATTGCTCATGGAAAGCCTTTCCCAGTTCTTTTATTTATCAGTGTTCTTTCTTCCTTCCATGAGTCCATATATATTTACCTGTGAAAATGTTGCACTACTCACCTTCCCATTCAGGTGGTAAGCTCCCTTTGGGCACGAGTTATAGTTTACATTGTCTGTATCCCTGGCACCTAGGAGAAATCCTGGGAAAACCCCTAAATCTGAATCAGGGGACCTGATGTAAAATCCTGAACTATGCCACCTACTGCCTTGGATAAATCACTTGACCTGTTGGGGCTTATTTTCCTTTTGTGTAAAATAAAGGATTTTTTCCAACTCCAGATCAATGAGCTTTCAAAGAGTACTTAGGAGTATGTGTGTGAGGGGAAAGTACCAATCCTGTGACTTCATGAGTAGAAGGAATTCCTGGAGAGGAAACCCTCTTTAACATGCCAATCTTGCCACCTTGTCAAGAATTTATAATCTGATTGTAGCAGGGGACTGAGAGGCTGTAGAATCATAGATTTAGAGCTGGCAGGGACCTGAGAGTACAAATAGTCCAACTTCCTCATTTTGCAGATGAGGGAACTGAAGCTCAGACATGTGAAATGATTTTCCTAAGGTAGAAGGATTTTACTCCAAGTCTTCTGACTTCAAATCCTTTGTTCTTTCCTAGGTTCCCCCATCCAAAGTGATCTTCTCTACTCCGAAAGCTTCTAAAACTTATAGTCAATATCACAAAATAAGCAGTCTTTTATGTTTCTCATAGGATCTCAGATTCAGAAAGGATCTTAAAGGTCCTTACCATGTGTCTGACATGTAGTAGGTGCTTAACAAACGCTTGTTGACTGATTGATTTATAGGTCATTTAGTCCACTCCCTTCATTTTGCAGATATTAGGGCTGAGAGTGGTGAAATAATTAACCCATGGTCACCCAATGTGGGAAGTAATCCTAGCAGAACTGAGCTCAGCATCTTTGACTCCAGATGAAGCTGCTGTCCACAGTAGCATAGTGGCATACCATATAATCCCTCCCTTCTAGAAAATATGGAAAAGGAGGAGAGCTCTGAAAGCAATAGTACCCCAGAGATTCCCAGCTGATGGTTCTACCCTGCCTGACACAGGACTTTAAGCAGAAAAGTATGAACAGTTGATGGAAACAGCTGCTCCTGTCCTCAGGGTAAGGGTTTCTATGTCAGTGGGGGTGGGGAGCTGTGTAACACTGAAAGGTCCTGTTCCAGAGCAAGTTAGCATCTAGAGATGAACAGAACAGAGCAGAGCCAGACAGAGACCTGATGTTTCACAGAGAAACCCCAGATCTGAGCTCTGAGTTTTTATAAGGAAGACTATATATCATGTATATACTCTGATGAATATATTCAAATGGAAGCTCTTTGAGGGCAGGGACTATTTCATTTTTACAGGATAAGCCTTTCATAAATGCTTATTGATTGATTCATTTATTGATTGAAAGGAGGATAACACTGAGATAGAAAATAAAAAAGGAATAGGATCAGGCCTATAGACACTTGAATTTTTCTTGCCAGACTCCCCTTTTGTCTTAGAAAGGTCAGAGAGGGGAACTCCAGCTAACATTCCTTCCATTCAAGAAACGCCTCCTTCAGTACCCCTCCCAATATTGTAAGTTTCCCAATGATTGGCCTCACATCTCCTCTTTTCTTCACAAGAGTTAACGTTGGGCTTGTTACCATGGTGGGAAAGGCAATCAATAAATCCTTCTTGAGGAGTTGATTGACTAGGGAACTAATAAAGTTGTGGAGAAAGTCAAATGAAATCACACATATAAGGTGCTTCGCAAACTGGATTTGGAGTTGAGGGGCTTCTGGGGGTGAAAGAAATCCTGGCTGTGCCACCAACTCTGAAACTGTTTCCTCATCTAAAAAATGAGGAGATTGGACTAGATGTGAGTCATCATCATCACTGCCATCACCACCAACATCATCATTGTTATCATCACTACCACCACCATCATCATCATCATTACCATCACCACTACCACCATCATCATTACCATCACCACCACCATCATCATCATCATCACCATCACCACCATCATCACCATCATCATCATCACCATCACCACCACCATCATCATCATTACCATCACCACCACCATCATCATCACCATCATCATCATCACCACCATCATCACCACCATCACCACTACCACCATCATCATTACCATCACCACCACCATCATCATCACCATCATCATCATCACCACCATCATCACCACCATCACCACTACCACCATCATCATTACCATCACCACCACCATCATCATCA
>CM053773.1:210603946-210616408 GCA_028658325.1 Potorous gilbertii
ATCACCACCATCACCATCATCACCATCACCACCATCATCACCATCACCATCATCATCATCATTACCATCACCACCATCACCATCATCACCATCACCACCATCATCATCATCATTACCATCACCACCACCATCATCATTACCATCACCACCATCATCATCATTACCATCACCACCATCATCATCATTACCATCACCACCACCATCATCATTACCATCACCACCATCATCATCATCACCATCATCATCACCATCATCATCATCATTACCATCACCACCACCATCATCATTACCATCACCACCATCATCATCATCATCACCATCATCACCATCATCATTACCATCACCACCACCATCATCATCATTACCATCACCACCACCATCATCATCATTACCATCACCACTACCACCATCATCATTACCATCACCACCACCATCATCATTACCGTCACTACCAGCACTATCATCATTATTACCAAATAAGGTGTGCCCCTTTAAAATCTAAATCCTGGGAAGCTTCCCAGAGGTGTCTGGTAGGAGGGGCCTGGGCAGAGATGCCCCAGAGTCTGGCAGTAATGTCAGAATGAAAGACTCCTCAACCTAGCTCTTACTGCCTGTGTGACATAGAGCAAGTCATTTAACGTCACCAAACCTCAGTTTTCTCATCTGTAAAATGAGAGCAATGAATTAGGGAAATTCTAAAATCCCTTGTAGCATTAAGTCTATGATCCTCTGATTCTCCTGTCCTAAACTCACATATCTTGGTTGTTCTGGGAACTTAGACGTTCCCCTTTAAGAGAATGACCCAGGCTGGACCCAGAAAGCCACTGCCCCTTATTCAAAATAAATTTGATTGTTCTAAAAGATGAATCCTGGAGAAATTAGAGTCAATTTAGGCAATGCATCTGCCTAGAGGGAAAGGGGGGGAGAGAGAGAGAGACAGAGAGAGAGAGGGAGAGACAGAGAGACAGAGAGAGACAGAGATAGATACAGAGACAGAGAGAAGAGAGAGAGATAGAGAGAGAGGAGAGATCATGTACCTTTTCCAGACATTGTGCTGACCCACTGGAGATGCAAATAGTGCCTGCCTTCAAGGAATTTGTCTTCTAATAGACACATGCACAAAAGGAAACTGCACCAGGATTAGAGGAACCTCCCACTAGGCCTAGGTCAATAGGTTATGGTTTAGGGAGTCTGGAGCTGAGCCAGGCTTGAATGTAGACAGGCTTGGTCTCTTCAATAGTGTACTCCTAGGAAGAGGAAACCTGGGACCTGCTAAGTCTGTGAGAGATAGAGGAGGGACACAGGCTGTGTCCTGAGGGAGCTCTCAGTTTGGTGGAGACTGAGTGCAGACAGACAGGGGCCTTGTGCTCAGCAGCTCCCCTTCTGTCTTGGGAGAGCAGACTCCCTTAGGGAACAATGTCATTGATCACAGAGAAGGTGACTGGTTCTTATTCTGAGCCACAGGAATTCTCAGCGAGTAGGAGAGCCTTTCATTTCTCTGTCTCTCTCTTCCTCCTATTCAGTCCCCTTCTCCATCAGCCCTGCCTCCTCTCCCATCCATCACCCCAGCTCAGCTCCCTGCTCTTGGCATGGGGGCTTCAAGCCTCTCTCATCCCAATTACTCCAAAGTGGTTCTGCCTGAAGCTGGGGGTCTTTAATCTTTAAAATCAATTTTCCATGATTAAAGGAATCCTATTGGGAAAGTGGAGCCCTCCCTAGTTAAGGCTCCATTCTCATTCTCTTTCTTCAGGGGAGAAGCATTCGGTCCCTGTTCCCTCTTGGAAAGACCACAGCCTCTCTGTCATTAATTTTAATGTTAAAGCCTCATCAGCATTTCAAGACATTATGAAACTCTCCAAGCAACTATCTTCCGAAAACTTGAAAATACTGCAAGCAGGCAAGCAGACAGGTGGGTGTCCCAGGGTTCCTGTCAGGGCCTAGAAAGGTCAGAGCCAGGGCCAGGAATTAAAAGACCTCTGTCCCAGGCCCAAGACCACTGAGCCAAGGATGCTCTCCTCCAGAGCCACTGGCGCTTTGGTCTAGGTGCTGAATGCACAGAGCAGACAGATGACTACAACTGGAATTAAAGAGACTTGGGCTCAAAGCAAAGGGGTACAGGAAAATGTTTAACAACCAGTTCTTTTTTTGGTGAGGATCTCTACAAAACAGATTTTAAAATTTAATCTTCATTATTAATATTTTCTCCATCCCTTTCTTAAGACGACAACTTGAAAAACCATAAATCAAGCCCTGAATTACAGCGTTTTTTGTCAATTTTTGAGGCATAAAAGTTCACAATGAAAAAGTAGCAACTGGCCCTTCTGAGCAGGTTATGAGCTGGCTCCATAGGTCCCTTAGAATCCTACTTCTGACCCTGGTCAAGGAGAAGCAGGCAAGAAGTGCTGGGTTAATTTAGTCAGGGGGAAGAGAGAGGATGCTGCCTTGGAGATAAGGGAACAGGAAGTAGTGGAAAGCCCAATCTTTGCGTGTCTCATTACCTGACACCAAGATTAGCAGGGTGAGTACTTAAAGGCTTGCTTCTCCATCTTGCACTTGACAGATAAGAAAAGATGACAGTTGTTGGGGGGACTGTGGGATTACAGGCACCTTGGTATCCTTTTGGTGGAGCTGGAATTCTTCCAGCCATTCTGGAAAACAATTTAGAACTATACCTCCCCCCTACAAATATGTGTACCCTTTGACCCAGTATTACCACGACCAGGCCTACACTCCAACCACATAAAAAAAAAGAGATAAGTCACATATATACTAAAATATGAATTCCAGTACTTTTATGTTGGAACAAGGAGTTAGAAACAACACTAAGGGGTGTCCGGCAACTAGGAAACGCTAGAACAAATTATGGTATATGGTATATAAATGTAATGGGATATTATGGTGCCATAAGAAATGATTAGGATGAACTCAGAGAAATTTGGGAAGATTTGGATAAATTAATGCCGAGTAAAACAGGTAGAGCAAGCAATGGTGGCAACATTGTAAAGAAAGACAACTTTGGAAGACTTAAGAATTCTGATCAACGCAGCAAATAGTCAAGATTCCAAAGGATCAATGATGTGACATGCTTCCTACATCCTGATGGAGACATGATAGACTTGAGGTGTAGAATGAAAATGTAGACTGGTTTTGTTGGACTATATTTATTGATGAGAAGGAAAAGTTTAGCAACACTGTGGACTGGGGAGAAGCTACAGAGAACTGGGAAGGAGAAGAGGGCCAGTGATGGTAAACTAGCATCAATGTCTTCATACAAGAAAATGTTCATATGTGTGTGTGTGTGTGTGTATGTGTGAAGTTTAGAATAAGAAAAAATAAAAATGTTGGTTGAATTGAATTAGAATAAAAGTGTCAGGCTACAATAGGAAGAGGGATGGATTTGGAGTCAGTGGTCTTGAGTTCAAATCCCTACTCTTTGAGTAAGACCAGCCATGTTTTCATTTCCTTTGAGTGTTCCTTTGGGGTTGACTCCATCTTCCCACTCCCACACCCAGTGGAAAAATTTTCCCCCTTCCCTTTGCTGGCCACCTTGCCTTTGCAGCTTACTTTTGGGGGTAAGCACTTTCTTGTTTTTATATTTGTATCTCCAGAACTTAGTATAGTGTCTGACATATAGTAGTAGGTGTTTAATAAATATTTACTGACTATAAGTGACTGACCATACAACTTTCTAAGTTGCAAAGGGAGTACAACTCTGTGTTGAGAGAGAGTTTTTCTTTTCATTGCCCCCTGTCCTTCTACAGGTCCCAGGTCTCTCTGTATAAATTAAGTCCTGGGCCCAGTCCAAAAATATGATTGGGGAGAGGGGGAAGTTGGAAGGGGTTAAATTGTAGTGCATCCCATGGAGTATCTGCAGGGGTGGGCTGAGTGTAACCTCTGGGATGGGCATGCTTTAGTGCCAAAAGTCTTGTTCATTTGGGACGATGCATAAACTGGGGTGGGTGATTCTCTTACGTCCACATTCCCCCTTTGTAATGGCCAAGAAGATGCTGTTATTGATTGATTCCCTATATTTGGCCAAGCAACAGTTGAATATAAGGCAGTCTAGTACAGAAAAATAAATAAACAAAAACTGGGTTAGAGAAGATAGGCCACTAGATAAAGAAAAGCCAGTCCACTCAGTAGAATACAAGTACAGATACCACTCTCGGCCTCTCCATGCCTATAATCTAGCATCATGTAACTCTGGGATCCCTCTTCACCTCTGGGCAGATTGGTGCTAGCTATGAGCCCAGGAGAAAGGGCATGTGTCCTGCCTGACTCTGGGCCTTGGTCTCCTGGCTGCCTCTTTTATCTTGTGCTCCTTCCTACACCATAGGTGACAGACAGAAGGGCAAACCTGAGAAGGATGTGGCCAGTCTTTGAAAGGCGGCCTTGTGAATTCTAGAGGTGAGAAATTTGCAGGCCCCTCAGTAGGAGCTCACCAGAAGAAGAAAAGACATTCTACAACTATATACCTTGTCGGAGAAGATGGCCACGGGGGAACCCTAAACTCTGGCCTGGCTTGCTTTATGATGGGTATTGAGTGGGAAACGTGCATTCAATCAGATCACAAAATATTTCATGTTTTAACATTGTATCAACCTCATGAGAGAGCAAAATAGTTGTTATAAATTATTACTACTTGTTTTAGTCTTTGTCAATTGGGTACTTCCAAGTCTTTTATGTTTTTGAGCATTTTTTCATGGAGAAAATAAATTACTATCATATATGTGTATAATACATATTCCCACATGCACACATAAATGCACACACACGTATTCCATCAATAAATTGAAATCAAATACAGTTATTCCTTCCATATCATGACTTTCCCCATGGCGATTCTGATATATTACCATTGGCCTAAGAAATTAAATGGAAATTTTGGGAAAGTTTTGCAGTAGCCAGAGCCTATGACCAAATACTTAACCCAAATTTTGCAATAAGGTACGTAAACACTCTATAAAAGAAAAAGGAAAAAAATCAGACTTCTTAGGTTGAAGGGAAGGCCAAAAAAATCATACAAGGATTTTTCAGATCATAGGGGCATCATGCTTCTAATCCCTGTGATGTGGAAGGGATAACTATATACACACACACACACATACGTAAATAATTCATACACAAACACATATATTCCATGCTTGTCTTAGTGGTTACAGAGCCAGTCTCAAAGTCAAGAAGCCTTGGGTGTCATAAGAAATGATACAAGGGAAGAATTCAGAGAAACTTTAGAAGATTTGTATGAACTGATGCAGAGTCCTGCCTCAAACACATACTGACTGTGTAACCTTGGACAAATCACTAACTCTCTCTGTGTTCTAGGCTCCTCTCCCTCACCTGGGAGGTCCCTATGCTAATGAAGTCACAGATTCAGTCTCTATCCCTAATCCTAGACTTGATCTTGATCTGCTTTGTTAGTTGAATACCATTTGACTCCCTGCTGGAGGTAATTATACCCAGGGCTCCAGGGTGGGTGCTGTTCAGAGTCAGAGAATTAGTTAATAAGAACCTCTGCAGGGTCTGAACCTGTCCAGAAATCTGCTGCTTCAGAGAGAGGGAAAGGAAAGGCTTTCGTAGATTTTGAGCCAGATGTTATCTTGGAGATGATCATCTAACCCTCTCATTAGACAAATAAATAATAGAAGCCTAGAGACTATAAGTGATTTACCCAAGGTCACATAGCTAATAAGTGACTGAGCAGGGATTCAAACCCAGGTCCTCAGACTCTCCAACCTCAGCACTCCTTCCCCTTAGCACAGAGCCTGACACATAGTAGGTGTATAATAAGCAGGCCTCTTCAGGGCAGTTTGGAATCTCTTCCTCCAAAGTATCTCAGGTGATGGGTCTGAGGGAAGACTGAGTTCCTTTTGTTTGCAGGGCTGGGCAGGCAGCCTGCCAGGCAGCACCAAGGGGCCTGTAAACATCCCCAGGCTGGCTGACTAGCCAGAGTTCGGGGAAAGGTGCGTCTGGCTCTGTATAAACATTTCTGGGAAAAATCACACATTTCAGCATGCAGGGTTATTAAACTGGCTCTCTGGCTGAATCTAGTCAGGCTGTGGCTATGCTCAGCTTCTGTTTTTTACATGAATATTCCTCCTGGAGCCCGTGACTTTTGAACACACATAATAACCAGTGTTAATAACATCAGACGGAGCGTGGTGTCTCCTGTTGTTAGGATATTACTGACAGATGCCCATCTGTTATGGGAATTATTGCTTTGAAAGGGTTATAATTAAATGTCTGAAAATACATTCATGAGGTTGGTTCTTGTCTAAAAAAAAAAAATCCTTTGCCCTTTAGCTCAAGATTGTTGCCAATTTTCCTTCCTTGGGGGAGGTGGAGGCGGGCTGGGAGGTGGGAAGTGGGGAGTGGATAGAGGCTCTCCCTATGAATACTTGTCAGTGAAGGGTTGGGTCACTCTGTCCCTGACCAGACTCTGGAGCTTACTACTTCACCATTGGGTGTCAGTTCAGCCCAGATGATTTAGGACTCCTTGTACCTCCATCACCTGGAAGGACTGATAATGTCCTTGAAGAGAAAATTAAAGCCTTCCAGGTACTGCCAAGGTGACCTGGATAGGGTCACAGTCAAGATGGTGAGCTCCCTCAAAGTCCAGCTCTAAGAATCATAGGCCCCTAGATGGAGGGAGAGCTGGAAGAAGCCCCAGAGTGGGGAAACTGAGGCTCAGAGACTTTCCCAAATTCACACAAGTAACAATCAATCAACAAGCATTTACCAAGCACCTCTTCTCTGCCAAGTCCATGTGCTACTAAGCCTGAGAATAAGGATCCCTGGAATCTAGAGCCAATATCCTTTCCATAGCAGGACAAGATTTGAAGTGACTTTGAAAGTCATCCGGTCCGTCCCATACCTAGGCAGGAATCTTCCTTTGCAACATCTACAACAAGCAATTTTTTAGCATCCACTTGAAGATCTTCAAGTGAAGAACTACTCATTCCCTCCCACTCCAGTGTGAGGTTCAGTTTTGGGATGCTTTTAAATGACTTCTTCGGTTTTCCATACAGGGAGGTGAATTCTGGTTCCACCAAGTCCCACTATTGACTTCTGCCCTCTGGGGCCATGAAGAACAAGTCCAGTCCACATAGTCTGCAGGATCTGGTTTTGTCTACTTGTATCTCAGTTCCTCAAGGCTTCTCTCCTGCAGGTGATGCAGCCAGAGATGCTTTGACCTACCCTCCAATCACTCAATCTTCAGCCTCTTCTGCCTCCTGGTTTGTCCTCTTCTGGGTTAACTTGGCTACTCACCAGCTAATATTGCCCAGAGTTGAAGCCCCTCCTCCAGCTGGGAACTCTTAATTAGACCCATTTATTGAGTTTGTAGATAAGTTTGGAGAAATCAGAAAGCTGGGAGGGGTTGAATAGCCAAATTAGAATCATCCAAAGGATCTTGACAGGGTTAGAGCATTGGATCAAATGGAACAAGACAGAAAGTGATAAGGATAATTCTAAAATCTTATGCTTAAATTGCAAATACCTTACAAGATGGAGAGGAGAATATGGTCAAAGAGTGGGTTAGATATTAGAGGATCACAAGCTCAGTATATATCAAAAGTATAACATGGTGGCCAATAAGGCCATTACATTCTTGTGCTAGGCTACATTTCTAGGAATGCTTGAAATCAAGAAGTCCAAAGTTCAAATCCTGCCTCAGTCACTTACTACCTGGGTGGCCTTGGGCAAAATCACTTTCTTTTTCTGTGCCTCAGTTTCCTCCCTTGTAAAATTATAGGAGAGTTGGTGAGATGGTTTCAGACATCCCTATCAGTTCTAGATCACTGATAGTGTGGTTCTGTGGTCATTCGGATGTTCTTTCCTGTGGTCGGTTCACCTCTAGAGCATTGTGTGTTTAGTTTTGGGCACCATATTACAAGAAGGACATTGGTTAGCTGGAGAACATACAATGTTTTACATGTATTTTGTGCATATCTATAGATGTCTTTTAAAAACATGTCATCTTCCCTGTTAGACAGTCAATAAAAAATTTATTAAACTCCTACTGTGTGCCAAGCACTAAGCTAAACATTAGAGATACAAGAAAAGGCAAAGGTCACTCCTCAAGGAGTTCACAGTCTAAAGGGGAGAAACCTGCAAACAATTATGAACTAAAAAGCCATGGACAGGATAAATAGGAGATAATTCACAGAGGGAAGACTCTAGAATTAAGAGGAATTTGGAAATCACTTCATACAATGTCTGGTATGTTGCTGGTGTTGTTGTTGAGTCATGTCTGAATCTCCCTCAGCCCATTTAGAGTTTTCTTGGCAGAGATCCTGGAGAAGTTTACCATTTCCTCCTCCAGTTAATTTTACAGATGAGGAAACTGAGGCAAACAGGGTGAAGTGACTTGCCCAAGGTCACACAGCTAGTAAGTGTCTGAGGCCACATTTAAAGTCAAGAAGAGAGAAGTCTTTCTGATTCCAAGGCCAGCCTCTACCCACTGTGCCCAGCTAGCTCATTGATTGGTTGGTTGTTGTCCTTCATCCTCAAAAAGGACCAAAATGACCATGACTGAGCAGACCAATACGAGCTTGGAATGCTCTACCACAGGTTGGGCACAGATAGTCCCTATGAATTTTGGGAGTGGATACCCTAAGTTTGAGCATCCTGTGTTTACTTTGTGTTGTCTCAATTCTACTTTGTTCATAGAGCACAGCACTCTTTCTGATGTGGGCGCACTAGGCTGAGCGGTCCTGTGCCAGGGTCTCCTATGTTGTACAGTCAAATCCAAAGTTCTTGAGGGAGACCTTGAAAGTGTGCTTGTATTGCTTCTTCTGACCACCATGTGATCACCTATCCCATGTGAGACATCCACAAAATAGTCTTTTTGGCAAGCGTGCATTCTGCATTCAAATAACGTGACCAGCCCATCAGAGTTGCTCTCTCTGAAACATAATTTGAATACTGGGCAGTTCAGCTTGAGCAAGGACTTCGGTGTCTGGTACCTCATCCTGCCAGGTGATCCTCAGAATCTTCCTAAGACAGCCCAAGTGTAAATGATTCAGTTTCTTGGCATGGTACTAGTAGATTGTCCATGTTTTACAGGCATACAACAATGAGGTCAGCACAACGACTCTGTAGACTTTCAGTTTGATAGTCAGTCTAATACCTCTTCTCTCCCAAACTTTTCTTTGGAGTCTCCCAAACACTGAGTTAGCTCTGGCAATGCTTGCATCAACCTCATTGTCAAAGTGTACATCCCTGGAAAGTACACTACCAAGGAGAGTGAACTTATCCACAGCATTCAGAACTTCTCCATTTGTTGTAAATGATGGTTCCATGTATGGATGGTGTGATGGTGGCTGATGGAGTACATGTGTTTTCTTGGTGTTAATTATTAGACCAAAATTAACATAGACAGCAGAGAATTGATCCATATTTTGTTGCATCTCAGTTTCAGAGGCTGCATTAAGTGCACAATCATCTACAAACCGAAAATCATGCACCAACACTCCCTCCACTTTGGTCTTGGATTTTCAAATTGAAGAACTCGCCATTAGTATGGTAGTTGACCTTGATGCCATGTTCATTCTCATTGAAAGCATTTGATAACATGGCTGAAAACATTATGCTAAAATGCATGGGAGCAAGTGCAGAGCCCTGTTTCACTCCATTGGTGACTGGGAAGGCACGAGAGCATTGTCCACTATCCAGAACCCAGGCAAACACGCCATCATGAAATTGACATACAATATTGATGAACTTCTCCAGGCAACCAAATTTTGACATAATTTGCCATAAGCCCTCATGAATAATAGGTCTTGGTCAGATCTACAAACGTTGTGTAAGGACCTCTATTCTGCTCCTGGCATTTCTCCTGGAGCATTGATTGATGATGGTTTGTTGAGAACACTATGGAAGTGTTCAGCCCATCTTTCTCTAGGATAATGTCCTTATCACTAATCAATGTGACTCCATAAGCACTGAGTAGTTGTGATACACCATAGGTTTTTGGTCCATTAATAGCTTTCAGGGAATCATAAAAGCACTTTGGATTTTTGCTATCAGCATAAAACTGAATTTCATCTGCTTTCTTACTGAGCCAGGAATCCTGCATCTCTCTAAGCTTTGCTTGTACTTTGTTTTTGATGGAGTTAAATGCTGCTTTCTTAGAGGTGGATGAACTATCCTGCTGGTGCATCCTGTGGAGTTTTTGTGTTTCATTTAGCAGCTTTTGAATTTCTTCATCATTTTCATCAAACCAGTCTTGGTGTTTGTGAGTATTCTGACCCAGATGAGCAAGTGCGGTGCTGTACACCAAATTTCTAAAAGCTGCCCACCCCTTTTCTACTCCACTGTTGCCAACTATGTGTTGGCTCAACTTTCCCTCCAAGTTAGCAACAAACTGTTCACACTCGGAGAAGAAATCTAATTTGTTGACATTAATTCTTCTGGTAGTCATTTTGCCTTGGGAGTGGCACTTTGATGAATATGAATATTTAGCTTGAAAAGGATAAGTGTATGATCAGTCCAGCACTCTGCACCACACATTGCCTTTGTTACTCTCACATTTTGCCTGTCTCTTCTCCTTACAATCACATAATCTATTAGATGCCAATGTTTGCTGTGAAGGTGTATCCATGATGTTTATTGTGTTCAGGTAAATGGAAAACAGTGTTGGTGATGAGAAGGTCATGGGATGCACAAATCTTCAGCAGTAAATGACCATTGCTGTTTCTGTTTCCAACTCCATTCCTCCCTAGTACTCCCTGCCAAGTCTAGTAGTCTGAGCCTACTCTAGCATTAAAGTCACCCAGACTTACAAGCTTGTCCTCTTTGGGCACATTGATGATAAGGGTCTCTAGGTCTTCATAAAATTTTTCTCTGACCTCATCAGTGTTTGTTATGGTGGGAGTATAAGCACTGATGATGGTGGCGTGGCGTTCTCCTGTGAGTTGCAATTGCGTTGTCACGAGCCTGTCATTCATTCCTTTTGGCAGGCATACCAGCTTGCTGATTAGATTAGTTTTGATCGTAAAACCCACATCAGCTTTATGGTACTCCCCTTCACTGCGCCCACTCCAGAAGGTGCTTAATAAATGTTTATTGAACTGAAAGTCTTCCTTAGAAGCTCCTTGGGGGTAGGGACTGTTTCACTTTCTCTTTGTGTCTCCAGTGCCTAGTATGGTGCCTGGCACTACTAGGTACTAAGTAGACACTTAGTAAATGCTTGCTTGCTGGCTTGATTCATTGTTTGAACTAGGTTGGTTAAGAGTCTTGAGTTCTTGCCAAAGAAAGGTCAGTTAAAGGAACTGGGAATGTTAAATCTGGAAAAGAGAAGGCTGGTGGGAGGCAGGTGTTGGAGAAGACATGATAGCTATATTCTGTTATTTGAAAGGTCTGAATGTGGAAGAGAGATGAGGCTTGTTCTGTTTCACCTCAGAGGGCAGAAGAAGTGGAAATCATAGGGAGTGAGGGGGAGCTTGAGGTGAAGAAAAACTTCCTAATAGGAGGAGCTATTCAAAGTGGGGAAGGAGAGAGTGGCTCCCCTCTCACTGGAGGAGTTTCTGAGAAGGCCATGAGATCATTGGCTGGGTGTATTGAAGCAGAGATTCTACTCCACCTACAGCTAGAACCTGGCAGACCAGGATAGGGCCAAGCAGATAGGCACTTAGCACAAGGAAAACACCATTTTACTTCTGCCTCACTTTCCGACTACCTGTGTGACCATGATAAATTACTTAATGTCTTTGTGCTATATCTTCCATCCATCCATCCATCCATCTATCCATCATCTATCTATCTATCTATCTATCTATCTATCTATCTATCTATCTATCTATCCTGCCTGTCTGTCTATCCAGCCATCCATGCATTTATCTATCTATCCATCCATCCATTGTCTATCTCCATATCAGGGCCTCTATCTATATAAATGGCCACTTGGCTCCCTTCTAGCTCTAAATTTATGACCCTATGAAATGCTTCCTGTGAGGGGCAGGTTCCCCTCTCCCACTTTTCACTCTTTTAACCCTAAAAACCCTAAACTCCCTGAGGTAGGGTTTGTGTCTTCTTCCCTTTTAAACCAAGGATCTTAATGCAGTTAGCACCTGGTTGTAGGGTTTCTGTGAGACTCCAATGAGAAAAATGTACATAAAAGGCATTGTGAGCCTTTAAGTATGATATACATACCCGCTGTTCTTATCCTCCAGGATGACTGGGCTCCAATATCAAGTAGGGAGACTGTGACATATTTTTAACAGGTGCTAGCCATCCCCTGCCCCCGGCTACTCCGTGAGAGTCAGGAAAGCTTTCTGGGAGTTTCCAAAGAAGCTGAAGCTACAGTAATCCTTATTAGACTTCAGAATGGAAGGCATATGATTTAGGCAGTGGCAATAAGAGGATGTCTGTGGAAGTTGGAGTGTTTATTCCTTACAGCTAAATCATTCTCTGTGGTTACCATCAAGGAAAGGGTGAATGGTGCGGGGGGGGGGGGGGGGG
>CM053773.1:210616508-210665891 GCA_028658325.1 Potorous gilbertii
GACTCCAAAGACAGCATTCTTCCTACTCTGCTACCTTGTCCCCTTCTCCTGGGCTGGGCCAGGTCTCCGGGACACTTCCCATCCACAGCCAAGGTCTTTACCACACTGACTGTACTCCTGACATCACCTTCATCTTCCTTCTCTCTCTACATACAACAGTATCACTCTTTTAGCTAAACTAGGAGTTCCCAGAGGGAAGGGTCTGTGTCTGCTCCTCCTCTGTCAGAGCCCCTAAGGCAGGACCTGGATCTTTGTCCCCCAGTTGGGAGCTCTCTGAGAGCAGGGACTGGGGCTGGTGTTCCTTTGTTTTTCCCCCTGAGTAGCCTAAATACTGGTCCAAGGTTACGACTGGGCACTCTAAGTTTTGCATCCCAGATTTTACCTTTAATATCTTCTCTTAAGTATTTCTCTTCTCTCCCCAATTGCTGGAAGCCCTTTGCTTGTTTACACAGCTACCCTGGGATCCTCTGTGTCAATGTGCCCAGTTAGTCTCCATTCTCAGTGTATCTGTGGAACGAGCCCATCCATCATCATGGAAAGCTGCCAGTGACCTAATCTCTGAAATGAATAAGATTTCTACCAAGGCAATTTTGGCAGGAAGAGTCTTAGAAAAACAAAGGCTGGTGAATCTGAGAGTCTCTGAAATGCATCACTCTAGCACAGGAAAAGTGCCCATATTCACCCCTTCTGGGAAGTGATTAATTGGAAGAAGTGCTCTCCCAGGGCACAGATAGAACAACTGAACTAGATGGGACCCCTTGGATGTCACCTAGGCCATGCTTATGTCTCTGGGCAGAACACTTGGTGTATGTATTTTGTGTTAATTTATCTATGGGTCTTGTTTCCTTCCAAGTCGGATGTGAAGTCCTTGAAGGAAGGGTCTGATTTTATTTTATTTCCCAATGTTTAGCCCAGCCTAGTATATGCCTGGTTTTTAGTAGGAGATTGACAAATGCTGATTGAATGTTTCCCCATTTCTTTCTCTTGGCAATCAAATTTGATACTTTATCTTGGGGAGATACCCAGGTGACTAGCTCTCCTCTTGCCTAAGAATGATCTTTCCCAATAATCACACCATCTCCTTAACCTTTAATTTCCCCACTCTAAGCTTAACTTTAACTCAAATCCTAGCTAACAAATAATTTTTAAAGTCTATGCCACATTCCACGCTATGAGCCCCAAACCCTTGTCTAGTCTCAAACTGAATTCTGACTCCTTCCCCCTCTCCAGCTGTTCTGTGACTCAATAACACTGTCTCCTGGCTGCTCCTTGTACAAGACTCTCCATCTCCCCACTCTGGGCATTTTTTCTGGGTGTGCCCCATGCTTGAAAGTCTCTCCCTCCTCATCTCTACCTTCTGGTTTCTTTCAACTCTCAGCTAAAATCCCATCTTTTAAAAGAAACCTCTTTGATTTCCCTAATTCTTAATGCCTTTCCTCTGAGATTATCTTCAAATTATCTTGTATATATTTTATTTGTGGTTTGCACATTGTTTTCTCCATTAGAATGTGAATTCCTTGAAGGCAGGGACCATGTTTTTGCCCAGCACTTAGTACCATCCCTGGCACTTAAGAAATGTTTATTGACTGACTTACTTACTGACCCTTTCCCCATGAACCATCATCATAAACCCTACTATATACCTGAACTACCACCCCAAGCACAACTGCTGGCTACCCGCTCCAGGGCCTAGGGTTCCTGGCTTCTGATCTGGGTTGTCCCAGAATGATACTGGCCTTTCCAGCCTCAGTTTCTTATCTGTAAAATAAGTGGAATAGGGTGAGATTGGATTTGATGCCCCAGAAGGTCTTTCAGCTCTAAGTCTTCCTGGAAGTCTTTCTTAGCTCTGGGCTCAGTATGTCTGGAGCCTTGGGCCAGGAGGGAAGCTTTTCTCCTTTTCTCCTGGTCCTAATTGCCTGCAGAACTGAAGGGCTTCCCAGACAGAGTGGAGTGGGAGAAAAGACATTAATATTCAAAGCCTCCCTCTGGGTCTGCTCTGCCCTTCTGGGCCCCTGCCCTCCATTCCCCCCCTCCCCAGCTGGCGCATTAGAAGCAGCCTC
The DNA here is from genome assembly GCA_028658325.1 of Potorous gilbertii. Taxonomy (NCBI): domain Eukaryota; kingdom Metazoa; phylum Chordata; class Mammalia; order Diprotodontia; family Potoroidae; genus Potorous; species Potorous gilbertii. The sequence goes on from CM053773.1 coordinate 210,618,569, forward strand.
ATTGTTTCCAAGTCTCTCTGGATAAACAGGCTGCCTAGCCCCAGAGCCAATGTCAATACGAGGGAGCTGGGGAGCTGGGCTGGGCTGGGCCCCAGTGCTCTCTGCCATGTTGCTATGGGATCCGGTGCTGGCCTGGAGGTGTCCCAGCGGGCCCCTGGGGGATTTCGTTACCGAGGCTTCTGGCCAGAGAAGCCTGCCTCTGGTGGCACGCTCCTCTGTCCTGATGTGACCTCGGGGGAGCAAGGGAGAAAGGCCTTCTCCTAGGGGATGAGAAATCTGGGGAGTAAGGGTATATCTTGACATGACCTTTAAGCATACTCTAGCAGTTAGATCACAAGGCCAAGTGTCTCAGGATGGCAGTTCTTGGCCTAAGAGAGTGCATGGTGCGTACAGTAGAAAGAAAGTGAGATTTAAGAGTCAGGGACTCAGGGGTCAGATGCAGCTCTGCCACTTGCTATGAGTGAAATCTTGGGTAACTTAGCCTCAGTTTCTCCATCTGCAAAATGAGGGGCTTAGATTAGATGATGTCTGAGGCATTCTCCAGATGTAAATCTTTGATCCAAAGGGTTACACCTTAAGCAGACCCTATTTGACATGTTGCATCTCAGGGACTTAGAATCCCTAGTCCTCATGGCCCTCAAGGTGAGTCTGAAAACAACAATAGTAATTGATATGTACGTAGCACTTTGTAATTTCATTTAAGCCTCACAACTAACCTGTTCTACTGTGATTATACTGTTTATTAGGAACTCCCATCTATCAAAGCATGCAGGCCCTCCTCTGCAACAGAAAGACTTAGAGATTTGCCCAGGGCTCTGAAGAGTCAGCACAGGGGCATATGTATGAGCTGCCCCTTGATTCCAGGTGTTCCAGGCCTAGAGGTCAATTCTCTATGCACCATGGCTCCAGTATTTCCTCCATTTCACTGGTGAGGGAGTCGATACTCAGAGAATGCCTTAGCTATGATTTATAGCTAGTCCATGTCAGAAGCAGAGTCTGAACCCAGGGTTTCACAGTCCTTATCTAGGATTCTATTACCTATGCCAAAATGCCCGTACTGTTCAGGGAGTCATTGGGAGGATTGCTCCTCTATGGAACAGCGAGAGGAACCCATGGCCATGCTGGATCCACAAGGCCCAGGAGGTGCCAGGGATCTGCTGCCCTCTCTCTTTCATCCTTGGCCCTCTGTAAGTCACCACTGCCAGGGGATTGCAGGAACTCTCCGTGTTTGGAAGGAATGGGTCACTAGGGAGGGATATTTGATAGTAAGCATCTGAGGTTTTCAATTAAATCAATTCATCAAGTTCTTATTTATGAGAAACAGTAGTGTGGAGGACAGAGAGCCAGCATCAAGGTCAAGGAGACCCGAGTTCAAGTCTCACTTCTTCATTAAGACACTAAGTGCATAGAAGGCACCTGACTGATTACTGGGGGACAAGATGTTGTTCATTTGCCAGTTCTCTTGTATCAGTGAATCCACATTGATTGAGTAGGTCTATTTCCATTCCTATCTGATGTTCTGAGCCCAAGAAAGAGCCTTGATGAGACCAAGATAGTGCTAGAAACACCAGAAATAAACCCTAACGGGATCTAGGTATTCCTAGGAACTGTCAAGGCAGATTTGAATCCAGGCCTTCCTGACTCCAAACCAAGCATTCTACCCATTACATCATGCTGCCCCTATTTAACCAGTCAGGTAATATATTTATAACTCCTATCCTGTGAATGGAGAAGAAACATGTGTGTGTGTATATATATATATATATATATATATATATAGGCATATATGTAGGTGTATATATAGGGATATATATACACACATATATATACATATATATAGGTATATATATATACCTATATATATATGCATATATATATATAGGTGTATACAGATTATATGTAAAATTAGTTGAAGGTAGTTTTGGGAGGCAGGACACCAACCAATGGGGGTGAGGAGAGTGGAGTTAGTTAATAATGGAAGTAATGAGATCACCAAACCACAAGGTCATAGTTTAATAAAATTATGTCTGGACCAAGGGTCCTCTAGTTTAACTTCCTTATTTGACAGAAAAGCTCAGAAAGCCTGTGACTTGCCCAGAGTCATCCGCAAAGCTAGAATTTGAACCCTTCAATTCTTCAGGATCCTCGCCTTTTCTCCCATCTTCTCTATGAGGCAGAGACAATGATTCACATTTTACAGAAGGGGATATTGAAACTTGGACCCAGTTGGGGGCACCCAGAAAGATAGCAGAGTTGGGCTCAGAGCCCAGAACCTGGGTGGCATTGCCTCCTGCCTTCCCATCTTTGCTAACCTTGCACCTTTACAAATGAACAGGAAGCCCAGACTTTGCAGAAATCAAGCCCTGCCCACCCAGTGGTATAGCATCCTTCCTCTCACTAGGTGTTTCCTCTTCTTTGCTCATCCTGGTGTGGTGTTTCCATGACACAGGAGCCAAAGGGAGGGTAAATATTTAATAATGGAAACCACCTGATATTTCCAACTTGGAAAGCAAACCCAAGGACATAGTAAGTGTGCAAACACCTCTCACACAAGTCTATCTTTCCTGCTTGGACTTGGAAAAGAGGAAGATTGGAGTGACGAGGTGAAAGTGGTAAGGTAGTCCAATGGGGAGAGTTCTAGTGTGGGAGCTGGGAGTGCCAAACTAGAATTGGCTTGACCACTGACTTACTGTGGAACTTTGGGCATGGAACCCCTACCCCTATGCCCAGTGCAGATCTCAGCTTCTTCCTCTGTAACATGAGGAGTTTGGACAAGATTCAATTCGATTCGGCAAACATTGACCAGGTACGATACCTTGTGCACACTCCTATCCCTAAGGTTCTTTTCACTTCTAAGAGGAGGCTGGCTTTCAGGCGTACTCCATAAACATTTAACTCCACTGAAGTTAACCCATTGTCAACCAAGCAATTTATTGAGCATCTGTGTGTTACTATTTGGATCTACTAGAAGCAACGTTGACCTGGTGGGAATCAGCTCCTCTGGACGTCCAGGAGCTCTCCTCCTTCCATCTGCCTATACCCCAGTCAGGTAATAGTTAAGCTCCATTTACCATCTTTTCTGTGGTGCAGGTAGAAGAGGCAGGTTACGCTTAACCATGTTACTCCCCTGCTCCAGAAGCTCAGTGAATTCCTATTGCCTCTAAAATCAAATTTAAAAATTCTCTGTTTGGTACTGAAAGCTGGTGATTTTCTGGGAAATGTTTAACAACCAAAGCAGGACACACTTTTAAGTTTAATCTACATTTTCTCCATCACTTTCTTAAGTCTAGACAATCAACAAAGCAATATCGAGTCTTGATTTGTAGCTTGCCAATTCCCAAGTCATAAATGCTGGCTGAAAATTTAACCATCAGCTTACTAAGAGCTGGCTCCAGCATGGCCCTGTAAAAGCCCTTTACAATCTGGCTCAGCCTACCTTCTCAAGCTGATGGCCCATTATCCTCCCTTCCAGCCTCTTCCCAAGTGCTTTCTATTCTAGACAAACTGACCTATTTGGCACTGGTTTGTCCCCCACGCCTGGAACGGCCCCCTCTTCTCCTCCAATTCTTATTGTCCTTGGTTGCTTTCATAACTCAGCTCAAGTATCTCCCTTTATAGGAGGCCTTTACAGATCCAATCCAACAAATGTTTATTAAGTACCTACTCTGTGCCAGGCATGGGCAGTTGGGTGACGCAGTGGATAGAGCATCAGGTCTGGAGTCAGGAAGACCCAAATTCAAATCTGGCCTCAGATACTTACTAGCTAGGTCACCTCAGGCAAGTCACTTCACCCTGCTTGCCTCAGTTTCCTCATCTGTCAAACAAGCTGGAGAGGGAGATGGCAAACCACTCCAGTGCCTCTGCCAAGAAAACCCCAAATATGGCCATGAAGAGTCAGACAGAACTGAAAAGACTGAACAACAATATGTGTCAGGCTCTGGGGATACAATTTAAAAAAAATAGATAATTCCTGCCCCCAAAGAGGTGACAATCTAATGGGGGAGACAGAAAAGAGGGTGGGAAACAAGCTATCTGGCAGGAGACATCTTGTTCTATGGAGCTGAAACCTACACAGAGGCAGAGTAGAGTAGACTGAGGGTCCAGTTTCTGCTCTCCATAAAGGAAGGCGTTGGGAGGAATTTGTTCTGCACCCTCCCATGAGAGGACTGAAGGATCTTGATTATTACCTGCGCCTGCTCTCCTCAAACTGCCTTTATTAATCTTGGGCATACAGGTTGCCCCATTAGAGTATAAGCACATTGTTTTCTTCTCTGAAAGTGTATCCTCACAGCCTGGCACAGTGTCCGGCACACAGTAGGTGCTTAATAAATGCTTAATGTGCAGTTCCCCACACTGGACATTCCATCTACCAGCTTGATCCCTCTGACCCAGGCTGTCCTCTCTTCCCTCAATTTTGCTTCTCGGAAGCCCCAGGCTCCAAGGGTAAGACCAAGTGCCACCCCCTAGAGGAAATCTTTCCTGATCGCCTTCTCCCCTCCTTGGTAGTGGCCCCTCTCTTCCACCCTTTCAGATTTTGTATTTATTTATATTTTTTTTATCTGTATGCATACTGTGGATTCCTCCCCTCCTCCAGTTCGGGGTCTGTGGTTTAGCGTTTACTCTTTTATACCTGGGACCCCAGCATACTTGTTACTTTAAAAAAAGAGAGAGGTGATTTTATCAATGTGTGGGTGTGTGTGTGTGATGGAGGTGGAGAGATTGAGAGAGGGGGGAGGGAGTGAGAGAGGAAAGAAGGGAGAGAGAGACAGAGAGAGAGAGAGAAAGGTAGAGAGACAAGCAGATGGAGACATGGAGGGGGAAAGAGAGAGACAGACAGACACATGGAAATGGAAAAAGACCCACAGACGGAGAGGGGGAGAAAAAACTTGTATTAATGCTTACTCAAGTCACCATTCCAAGGACTGGGGATACAGATACAAGTAACAAGAAAGACAGCCTCTACCTTCAAGGACCTTACTTTCTAATGGGAGAATCTAGTCCATAAAAGGAACTGAGAAGAACTGGGGGTGGGCTCCACAGGGGCGAGATCTAGAAGGAGTCTGGGGAGTCTTGGGCTGATCTGGCTGGCTGGGTGCTTCCTCCAAAGAGGGTGGCAGGACAAACTCCCCAGTGAGAGGAAGAGACTGGAGGTGGAAGTCTTACCCCGAGAAGGTGGCAGAGGGAGAGACTGAGAAATGGTCTTGAGAATCATGGGCAGTACTGAGTTTCACAGTTACCTGGAACTCTGAGTATATATCTTGCCCAGTCAGAGGCAGGACTTGAAGCCAGCTTCTCAGATTCAAAATATGCTTTCCAACCACCTTGTGTACATTTTTACAGTCACGTCCAACTCTTTGTTACCCCATCTGGGGTTTTCTTGGCAAAGAGGTTTGCTATTTCCCTCTCCAGCTCATTTTACAGATAAGGAAACTGAGGTAAACAAGGTTAAGTGACTTGCCCAGGGTCACATAGGTAGGAAGTGTTTGAGACTGTATTTGAACTCATCTCCTGATTGCAAGTCCTGTGCTCCACGTGCTGTGCTGTCCCCTAGCTGCCCCCACTTATAACCTATAGAGGAGAAGATGAAATGGAAACTTTTCCTTATCATATGGTGGGAAGAGAGGCCTGGGTTCAAATCAAAACCTTGCCATGTCACTTTGCCTCTACAAGTCTGGGATTCAGAGCTCCTAGACCAGGAGAGACCTTCTGAGACTCATTTGACAGAGAAATTATAGAGAGGGCAGGAAGTGGCCAGGCTGGGTTTTGAACCTAGATTGACTTTCTAGTTTGGCTTAGAAATTCTCTAAGTGTCGTGACAACCCTAAAATGCTACACGCTAATGATAAGGTTGAAAAAGCTAAGAGAAGGGAGAACAGATGCCTCAGGGCTGGGTTTTTATGCAGTTCCAAAGAGCTCACTGAGCAGCTTGGGGAATTCCCTTCTATTAGCATCGACTTGGACCCTGCCTGCTCCTTCAAGCACCCCCAGCCCAGGCTCAGGGACCGATTGATCTCTTTGCTCTGTGAATAAAGAAGGATCTTGCCTTCACTGTGTTTAATGGGGATGCTCTTAGGAGAGAAGGGAGAGCTTCAAAACTCTGGCCCTGCTCTTGGGCAGCTAATGGCTCAGTAGGACAATGAGACAAACACAGATAACGCTAGTGATAATTGATGAAAGCAGCTGCCAAATGAAAGCACCGCAGGGGCCTCCCTGAGGAAATGGCATTGGAGTTGGGCTTTAAAGAATAGATAGCAATCTAACAGGTGAACATCCGAGAGGAAGAAATTCCTGGTCTAGAAAGACAAGGATGGGAATAAGTTCATGGCATCTTGGAAGGGAAGGAAGAAGTAAGGGAGGGAGGGAATCAAGGAACTTATGACTGGAAATGTGCATCCATCTCGGACACCAGACCAAGAAGCATATACTGTCTCACAGTGATTTCAACAGCGCTCGTGGGTTTAACGATCATCTCTATGCAGATGACTCCCCTAAAGTATATATCCAGCTACCCACCTCTCTCCTGAGCTTCAGTCCTGCGGCTTACAACTACCTGTCGGATATTTCCACCTGGATGTCCCATAAGCATCTCAAATATATTATCTCTACCTCCTCCACCCCTCTTTCTCACCTAATAATAATAGCCAGCATTTACATAGTGCTTACTATGTGTGAGGCATGCAAATATTATCTCACTTGATCTTCATAACAATCCTGGGAGGTAGGTATTATTTTTTATCATTGTCCCCATTTTGCAGATGAGGAAACTGAGGCACCCCAAAATTAAAGTGACTTTCCCAGGGTCTCCTACTTAGTAACTGTCTAAGGCTGGATTCAAACTCAGCACCACCAAGCTGCCCAGTTCACTTTCCTAGTTCTGTAGAGGGGCACCCAATCAGTTGCTACAGCCTATCATTCTAACTCCATAGTATCCCTCACATGTGGCCTTCTCTCTCCACCCACAGGACCACCACCCCAGGGAAGGCCCTTATTACCTCTTACTTGGACTATTGCAATAGTAGTCTCCTAAGTGGTCCCCCCACATCTAACCCCTCCCCTCTCCAATCAATCCTCCATAAAACTGCCCAATTAATATTCTGAAGGTGTAAATGCAACCACCTTATTCCTCTGCTCATTAATTTCAGTAGTTCTCTTTTGCTTCTAAAATAGAATACAAACATCTGTCTGCCATTTAAAGACTTCCAAAACCAGACTCTGGTCTCTCCAGACTGATTTCATATCACTCCTTGTCACATACACTTTTCTTCCTGGTCAAGCTGTCCTATTGTGCTTATCTCCCACCTCCATGCCTTTGAACAGGCTTTTCCCCGTGCCTAGAATGGCATCCCTTTTCATCTCCACCTCCTGGGATCCCCAGCTTCCTTTGAGACTTTCTCAATTTCTTACTCCTCCCTTCCAAGTTGTTAGTACTCTCCCCAACCCAATTACTCTGAATATTTTTGTTTGCATCTGTGATTATGTTTCCTGTCCAGCAGACTGCAAGCTTCTTAAGGGTAGACATTGCTTAATTTTTCTTACATTACCAGAACCTAGCACAATGCCTGGAACATAGTTGACTTCTAATGAATATTTCTTGAATGGAATTGAATTCCTAGAAAGTATGAACTGTATATGCTTTACCCTGACTCTTCTACTGCTGTAAACTTTTCTAGGGTTGGAGTCATAACTAGGGTGGGGCAATCAAGGCTTTGTCCCAGGGTGCCAAAATTTGAAGACCACAAACATTTTAAACAATCTTAAAAGATTTTGCAATTTGCTAAATTTACGTTTTGATAATCTTTGTAATCCTTCAACACTGTAGATAGCAAGACTAGTTAAAATAGGAAGTTGCCAGGTGTTTTGGTAGTTTCTCTTTCCTGATGCTCCCTCTTAGGCTTTCCGAGAGGTAGTCTCATGAAGGGGGTCTTTTCCCCTTGGATTGGTACTCCAAGGTCTCTCCTCACAGTGTACTGTCCCAGGGTCACCCTGCATGGGGCTTTGGGCCACTGTATCTAAGCTAATAGTTTCACAATTCAATTTGTATTAGTAACTTGATGCATTATTTTCATCTCATAAATGACAATGACAATGTTTATTTGAGATCTCATTTCACATTGCTCTTTCCCACGCATCCAAAATTTCTGTTTACAGATCTGCCTGGAAATGCAATCTTTGACAGGCCTTTTAAATATCTCAAGCAAACCCTCCCCTTTTCCTCTTCCTCCTAGAAGGCAGAGTCAAGCAATGTCAGAGCCTACTGAATATGATCTCTGGGTTCTGTCCTCAAGGTATCTATCTGTCCTGGGGACCATGGAGGCCATAAGAACTACTTCTTCCTTACATTGGTAACAGATCAGAGACATTTCCGGGCCTAGGGAAGGACATCATGGACTGATGGGCCTTAAATGGCCCCATGGTGGTGCTTCTGAATAGCTCAGTGGTAGGAGGCCAAGACCTTCTCTGTCGGACCTGACCTTCGGAAACGTTTTCCTCCTGTGCAGTTTATATAATATGGATGTGTGTTTGAACAAGTTAGTAGATGAGTTTGCATGTTGATATGAATATGAGTATATTCACAAGTTAGTAAATATATATCTACACCAAGTATATGCATGCATTCATACATATGTGTTAGTATACATGAGTGCATTATAGCAGGATGACATGGAGAGAGCACTGGATTTGGAGTCAGAGAATTAGGCTTTGAATCTCAGCTCTGCCAAGGGTTACCTTGGACAAATCCCGTCTCCTTGGTCTTTGTTTCCTCATCTGTAAAAAATTATTTTCTGCTACCTTATGATCTTATGACTGCATGGCCTCTTAGGTCCCTTTTGACTTTCTGTGAACTTATGAATGTATAAGTATGTATTATTTAAGTGTAAATATTTATGTGTATATCAGATGATTCAATATATGGGTGTGATGGTGAATTTCTCTGTGTTGGTCTGTGTATGTATCTGTCAAATCCCTTTGTGTATGTGTGTGAGTACAAGTGTGTCTGTATTGTGTGTGTGTGTGTGCTTGCACGCCTGTGTGAATGTGTATGTGTCTGGGGCTGGTATAGAATGTGGGTCATGATAGGAAGCTCTATACCCTGGATCAAGGCTGTGGGTAGCCAGAGAGCCTGGAGGTAGCCTTATGTACTAGACCACATTCACAGTCCTGAGGTCACATATTTCTCCATTGAGTTCAGAGCATTGGCCTCTTTTTAAAGATGTTGGTCACGGCTTTCCCCACTCGGTGCCCACTGCTGCCAAGGGAATATTTATCTGTTTCTTCCATACTGAACAGAGCCATGCTCAGGCTAGGACAAATGGGGCTTTTCCTCAGGCTCTAGAGAAGCAGTTATAACCACTCCTCCAGTGCCCCTCACTGTGCTGAGGAAGTTCACGAGGCACAGGTAGGCTGGATAAAGCACCAGACCACGAGGATCTGTATGGGGAAGTCAGAACAGGACTCTTTTTACTCCAAAGGAATATAGGGTTACAGGAGCATGCAGACTGGAGCCAAGCAGTGCTTTTTTATTCCTAAAGTCGCTTTTAAATGACTACAACAAAAATGTGTTGTGAAGTCTCAGGGTAATTTACTGCTTACAATATTTTGCAACTATTGCTTAAGGCATATTAAGGAATGTTAAGGGGTCCTCTGAACTTGTCTTTTTGAGTTGCCATATTTCTAACCACCATTAAAATTTTTTTTTTTAACACAGACCCCATTAGACCACTGTCATAAACCAGCAAGGGGTTAGCGAATGGGAATCACCAGGCTACAGTGAGGTTTTGGCCTTTATCACCCAGAGGGACCTCTACCTAAATGGATGAGATGCTCAGATTTGAGGAAAAACAGAAGCACCCTGGAGTGGTTGCATCCTATAGAAAAGATGTAACATGCTCCATCCATTCTCGATGTAGACGAGTCTGGTCCCTAGGACTGGGCCTTTCCAAAAGCAGTAGGAGAAGACATTGGAACCACTTCCCCCATCATGTGACAATGTACTCAATAATGTTAGGAGGAGAGGGAGGTTGAGAACTTTGCAACTTTGCCTCATTTAAATCCAATTCACAGACAAGTCAAGATATCACCCTTTCGATGTCATCGGCCCTCTTCAAGAAGGGAGGATGAACAACCACCACCTCCATGCCTTTCACCAAACCAAATATATGGTGGGCAGTGACTGTGAGATGGCATTGGACCCACCAACTTCATTTTTAAGTGCTGGGTGAGTCCCAGTTTCCTCTGGGCAGGCTTGGCTGACAAGCCTGGCGTGGGTTCAATGGCTCCCAAACTCCTGGGCCTTGCAGGGCTGGATCTCTGGACCTTTCAGAACTCTGAACTCTGATCTCCTTGATCTCCTTCCCCTAAGACCAACAAACACATGCCAAGGCAGAGAAGAGAGATCTGTCTGTATTCAAGTCACCCTTAGATGGGTAAGCCAGAGACTTCTCCTCTCATAGTGCTGTTTTACCAGACACTATTGGACAGTAAATTAAGGGACCATGATTATTGTATTTTCATTTGTTTTGTTAAATATATGCCAATTACATTGTGATCTGGTTCTGAGTGCTGTGGACCTCTTGGGACCAGCTGAATTTGTGTTTGATGCCTCTGACGAAAGGGGAGCAGTGGAGAGATAAAGCTGGAAAACTGGGTGGAGCCTTGAATGCTAAGAAAAGGAGTGGAGGATGGAAAGGCCTGGTATGCTACGGTCCAGGGAGTCATGGAGAGTTAGACATGCCTGAACAAGGACAATAGCAAAAGCCAATGAGCCTGGAGGAACAGAGGCCAAGCAGTTGTCATTATTGCCTGTTCCTGTGCTGAAAGGGGCTGAATAACAATGACCTGACCAAGTTGTTCCTGGTGTAAGACTCCCCTCCCCCAGCCCTCCTTCCTCTAGGCTCAGCGGCATGCAGGCAAAAGGAAGGTGTGCATTCTACAGCTACGTGGCAGGCCTTTCCTGACCTGAAACAGAGTGTGTGGAGCCCGTGCCTGTGACAGTGTGCACGTGTGAATGTGTGCATGAGTAAGTGAAAGTGTTGAATATGTGCATGCTCAAGTGTGTATGCACATATGTGCATGTGAATGTGTGTATGTGAGTGTGTAGGAGTGAATGGGTGTGCAAATGTGTGTGTCAGTGTGAATGTGTGTGCAAGCTTGAGTATGCATATATGTGTGCATATGAGTGTGCAAAAGTGTCCCGTGAGCATGTGCATATCCATGTGTGCATGAGTGTGAATGTGTGTGTGTGTATGAGTGTGTGAGTAGAGACCTAAAGTTGTTGGCTTCCCTCTGCCAGCTCTAGGCAACAGGCCAGTTCTCACTTCCTCCTCCTACTCGGAAGCCTTCCTCCACCACTCCCAAACGTCCACCCACACATAAAAATTAGCTACCTTAAACATTTCAAACAACTTTCCACGTATCATCTCACTTGATCCTCATGCCAAACAGGGAGATAGGTGCTATTATTTTCATTCACGCTTTTTGAAGAAGGAAACTGAAGATAATCTTACTGGCTAGGTGACTGTGAGCAAGTCACTTTACCCCTCTTGCCTCAATTTCCTCATCTGTAAAATGAGCTGGAGGAGGAAATGGCAAACCTCTCCAGTTCTTTTAATGGAAGATTGCACAGTGTAGTGGAGAGAATGTTGTTCTCTGAGTTAGAAAGACCTGCGTTCAAGTTCTGACTCTGTCACTCTGGGTGCTCTCCAGGCAATTCTGGACTCTTAGGAGCAAAGCCAGTAAGAGATGTGTTGGTAAAGGGAGTTCCCTTTTCACCAGTACTATACCAATGAAATCAGTCAGTCCACAAGTATTTATTATGCACTTACTATACACCAGGTACTGTCCTAAATGATAGAGATACAAAGGCAAAAACCACACCCTGTTCTCCAGGAGCTCCCGGTCTAATGAGAGAGACAGTGTGCCAACATCCATGTACAAACAAGCTATATATAGGATAAATTAAAGTAATTAACAGGGAGTAGGCAGGCATTAAAATTAAGGATTGGGAAAGGCTTCCTATAAGAGGTTGGATTTTAGTTAGGATTTGAAGGAAGCCAGGAGTAATTCAGTGAAAAAAAAATGGGTCAGACTATATTATCAATGAAAACTTGTGTGTGTGTGTGTGTGTGTGTGTGTGTACATGCATGTGTGTGGTGTTATGTGTTGATAGTATTGAAAGACTGACAACAAAGTAGGTCTCCATCGACTGGAGAATGACTAATCCAATTGTGTTATATAAATGAAATGAAATGCATTGTAAAAATGGGTTGGTGAATACAGAGAAGGCATGAAAATACTTCTATGAACTGATGCAGAGTGAAGTAAGCACACTCAGGGAAACAATATTCAAAATAACAATAGTGATGTAAATGGAAAGAACAAAAATCTGAAATTGAATGTTGTGTAGCTATGGCAACCAAGCCTGAGCCTAGAGAGGAGATGACAAAATGTTTCTCCTCTTTTCTATAGAGATAGAGGACTCTGGATGGGGAATATTGCTTATACTATCAGATTTGGTTGGTGTATTGGTTAGTTTTATTGAACTGATTTTTCCCCTTCTTTTTCTTGTTTTTCAGTGTGAGGGAGAGCTGCCCTTTGAGCCAGGAAGTTGTTCAATCATTTCAGTTGTGTGACCCAATGTGAGATTTATTGGCAAAGATACTGGAGTGGTTTGCTATTTCCTTCTCCAGCTCATTTGACAGATGAGGAAACTGAGGTAAACCGGATTAATAAACTTGCCCAGGGTCACAGTGGATTTGAATTCATGACCATGAGTCTTCCTGACTCCAGGTGTAGCAAAGACCCAGGTTCAGTTCCTGGTTTTGACAATGGATATATGACCTCGGGGTAAGTCACTTTGGCTTTCAGCCTTCCACAAAAGTCTCCAACACAGCAGTTAGTAGAGGAGGGTTGACTTGCATTGATAGGAAGAGTTTCCTTTTCCTGGAGTTTCCTGAATTAGCCATTCTCAGTCTTATATTTTTGATAATGATGGATGACCCCATTAAACTTTTGTTCCTGTTGTTAATATCAGGAAAATGATATGCTGTATTAGAAGCGGAAATATAAAATTTAAAAATATTTATTAATTCCTTAAAAATAGCCACAAACAGTAAAAAATAAGTGAATATGCTAAACATGATTTTATAGTAAACAGGTTAACATAAATAACACTTTAGTGAAAAATAACTCTTTCCCCAAATAATCACTAAACATTTATTAAGTGTCTTTAGGCACTGTGCTAAGTGCTAGGATACAACAAAAATTAGTGAAAAGAGTTGCATTGTTTTACACATTTTGCAAATCTCTTTAATATCTGGCTTAATAGAAAACAGCTGGATTCCCCTATCTGCTTCTGCATTCACCGAAGGGATATGTTGTTTTGGTTGAAATATATGAAGAAAAACTGGCCTTACACAGCTATGTAGTTAGTAAAGAGGGTGGGGGAGGCAGTATTTTAATAGGCAAATAACATCTTAGTATTTTTAGGAAAATAAACTTGACCACATGGACCCCCCTGAAAGGGTCTCAGGGACCCCCATGGGTCTTCTGTTTGAGAACTGTTACCCTACAGAGATAAAATTTCAGCTCTAATCCTCATGCCACTACTGTCTGAGTTGGCAATAGGGAAGGAACAGAATGAGGGAAAAAAGATGATGTGAAAACAAAAGATATCAAGAAAATATTCATAAAAAAACCCCAAATGCTTCCTTTGTTCTACATAGCAGCCTGTTCACACCCACTATTCGCCTCAGGTGGTGGAAATTTCCCAGGTGATGGGGAATCCAAAAGGAGATGACCCAGTAATGAACATCAACTGATAGCCCCGTGGGGCCTGTAGTATCTGCAGAATTTCCAAAGGCCTTGGGGAAGGCTCCCAGGGATTTTTAGGATATTGGACAAAATTTATTCTTTCACTCACACAAGCTGGGAAAGGGTAAGTGGATTCTAAGCTGTTACTCCTTGCTCACTGTACTCGGCATCTGTTTCTCAGCCCAGTTTCAACCCCAGGGAATAAGATGCTCCTCCCAAGGATAGGCTCATGCCTTTGGATCTCATCCCCAAGCCTTGGATACCACCTCCTTCAGCCCCTCCCCCTATGACTAGAGCATTGTCGGTCTTTTTTTTTTTTTTATCTCTATTACCTGATACACAGTGGGTACTTAATAAATGTTTATTGAATCCTTTGGAGTCCCCACATTGATAAGATAATAGACTCGGTGAATTCAATCAATGGATTCTTTCTGCTGTTCAAGTACATAGTGATCTATTAGTGAGATCCCAGATGCTAGATTTAGAGAGTCGTGGAGGTAGATAGGATCTTCTAGATCATCTAGTGAGTCAGTCAGTTTCTTTTGAGGGGGTTAAGTCACTTGTCCAGGGTCACACAGCTAATGTCTTGAGGCCATATTTGAACTCAGGTCCTACTTGACTCCAAGGATGCGACTCTATCCTTTTTGCCACATTGCCTCCCCCCAGTCTGTCTGTTTCTGTATGTCACTGTGTTTATTATTATTTTAGATGAGAAGACTGGATCTCCGAGAGTCGAAATGTAAGTTGGGGTAAATCCAAGGTCACTTGGGTGGTTAAATGGTAGAGTCTGGATTTAAACTCGGGTATTTTGACTCCAAACCAAGTACTCTTTTCAATTTTTCTGTTGCATTCCTAATGAAAAGTGACTTCCTACCGCTTTCTGTTCCTTTCCCCACTGAAGTACCACTTTTACATCCTCCTTTCTGTGGCTTAAGATTTGGCCCCCCTTTCAAAATACAATATGTTTTAAGATAGGGAGCTTATGAAATCTGTAACTCAATGTGAAACATTTTGTCAAAAAGATTCATTCTCAACTCACCCCTTGCTGAGAATAGGCTTTTTTTGGGGGAGAGGGGGATGCAGTGAAGAAATAGTTCATAGAACATTGGATTATAGATTTAGAGGGGAAAGGGGGATAGTACAGAAATAGATGGAAGGAGGAAGATGGTACAGACTGGGAGCCTAGCCAAGAGCTGGACAACCTGGGGACAGCAGAGACTCTAAGGTCTAGGTTTGAGGCTAAGGAGGGAAGGCATTAAAGATAAATTTTTCACCCAACCTGGGTAAGTAACCAAGTATCCTTCCTCTGCCCTAAGGCCTAGACTTGGGTGGGCCTTTGATCTTTCTCTCATCATTCATTCATTCAACAAACATTATCAGTAACCTACTGGGTGTAGGGGAGGGTGGAGAGAGACCTGGAGGTGTAAAATCTAGTTTTTGATTCAGAAATGCCCAGTCCCTCAGAGAGGGATAAGAGTTCAGATATGCAGACAATCGGGGAAGAGTGACTACAAATATATGAGAAGTGCAAAATTCTAAGAGTGGAAGTGAGGGGAGGAGTGGGTAAGAGGTGAGGAGAGGAGGCAGTGTGGAGCCCAGAGAGTTCATTTTTGCTGGAGGGGCAGAAAAGGTTTTGTGCAGAATACAACACCTTCAGGACAGGAGCCTTGAAGGATGGCAACAATTTTGAGAGGGAGAGCAGTCACTTTTTCTCCTCTTCCTTATTAGATGCTGAGGCAGGGGGTGCTAAGCATTGGATCATCTTCCCCCTGCTCTCAGTAATCCCTACAGATAGTCTAACACTAAATGTATCAGGTCACTCTGGTTCTGGCTGCTCCATCCTAGCTTTGACTATTCCAAAAAGCCCTGAGACAGCAGGCCTCTTAAACCACTCAAGCAATTTGAGAGCTGCTTTTATTTAAAAGGGTCCTGCCCTGCCTTGCTTCTGACACAACCTGGATAGGAAGGTTTCTAGGACCCTCTCACTCTCAGTATCACCTCCCCTTGCCCCCCAATCTGACGTGTTAACAGATGGGCCTCTTGGAATTGAATTTGCCCTGCAGACTCCACAGGCCCCTCCAGATAGACAGCTGAGTGGGAAGACATAGCTTTAGCTGCAAGATCATCTAACTGCTGCTCCCACATCTCTTACCTGGGATCTCTTTGTCCCTGAGGCTGTGTCTTCCCAAGTGTCTCCCCTCCTATATCCCCTCACCCATCTAAGGGGCTATGCTAGATCAACAGGGTAAGGATGAGAGAGGGTATCTCCCAGACACTTCCTAGCTATATGAACCTGAGCAAGTTGCTTTACCTGTTTACCTCAGTTTCCTCATCTGTAAAATGAGTTGGAAAAGGAACTGGCAAACCACTCCAAGATGGGTTTGCTAAGAAAACTCCAAATGGGTTCAAGAAGAGTCCAACACTACTGAAACGACTGAACAACGAGAAAATTTCATTTATAGCTAAAAACAGCAAATAGGATGTCGAGAGATTATTGGGGCTAGAAGCTTCACAGCCCCTCCCTGCCCCTGTGGAATGATAGGAGCATAGATTTAGAGGCAAGAGGGACCTTTGAGTTCATCTGTTCCAGCCCCCTCCTTTTACAGGTGAGGAAACTGAGATCCAGAAAGATAAGTGATGAGTCTCAAATAGAGTCTGGAGTTGCGTTCTGATCCTTTGACAAAAAACTCCCTGCATCTTTCCACTACACTAGGAAATCATGGACTCACATTGTCTCAGTTGAAAGGACTGCAGGACCATCTAGTCCAACAAATACCTAAACAGGGATGCCCTCCACAGCTTACCTAGAAGTCCTTAGTGATGACGAACCCAGGACCTTTGGACCAGTTCTAATGGGGAGATCTACCTCTAAGAACTTTATCCACCCACAGCTCCCAGTGGTTCCCTCTGTGGACAAGTGGAATAAACCTGATTCCTTTCTCACAGAAAATTGTCTGAGGGATGCTGGAACAGTCCCACTATGTGAAGCTCACCACCTCTGTGTATTGGGCATTTGGCCACTGGGACTGTAAGATATAGGGGAGCAGGACCAAGTTTAGGATTAAGGAGAGCTTGAAGTCCACAGTCATTCAAAAAGGCATGTATTAGCACCTACTATGTGCCAGACACTGAGCTAGATGCAGAGGATATAAAGAAAGCAAAAACCATCCCTGGCCTCTGGGAGCTTACATTCTAAGGGCAGAATGACTATGACGGGACTTGCCATCAGGCTCTGGGACCCGCCCTTGAAGTATCCTCGAATCTTCCTACTTGATCTGGGGTTCACCTGAGGCCATACATTTTTCATGATCCTTATGCCCCAATCTCCAGTTACCCTTAACTGAGCCTGGCCCTCCATTATCTGTTAGGGGCAGATAGCTGCCACCTACTTCTTACCTTAATCCTATCAAAATATGAATGTCCAAATCTATTTTTCTTAAACTAGCCTAACCCTCCATTGTCTGTTTTGTCAGATTGCCTCAAGCTGCCTCCCACCCACCTTTGATCCCATCAAAATCCCCCTATCTTGGTTCCGACCTCAGGTCACCCAGTTCCATCAAGACCCTCCCTAGATCTCTCCTCCCACACTACTAGACTACCCCTAGATTCCTCCCACAGTCTTTCTGTATATAAACTCCATCTTGCCTCCATGAAGGTGCTCAGATTCAATCTAGTTGAGATTCAAATTCAGCCTAGCTAGCTTGTTGATACAAGCATGGTACGTAAAGGGTGAGACTTCTTAAAAGTCAACCCAATACGGCAGGATCTTTAGTAAACTTTGTTTTACTTTGACTAGAAGAAGGCTTGAGTCAAATCTGTTTGGGCAGGACTTGGGGTGTTAGTGTTTTGGGGGTCCAAGCACTTCAACGTATGGTTCCCTGACCAGGAATATCACCAATCTCAAATTCTTCTCCAGCCAAAACTGAAAGATATGTCAGCCAACTCCTCGCCTTATACCTGTCTCATCCTCCAAGCACGTAGGAGGTGCTTTTTCAGGCCTGACCTCTCAGGTCCCAGTAGGTCAGACAGCTAGGAGATTGTCTCATACTTTTAGACCTGGGCGCACTTTCTGAAGCATGCAGGACAAGGAGAGATGCCCCATCCAGAAGTGTATGTCCAATTCTTTTAATTTTCTGGGCACTAGGGAACTGGAAAAACTTCAGGTAGTTTTTTGTTTTTTTGTCTTGGTTTGTTTTATTTGTTTCTTGAGACTTAGTCTTAGATCCACCTTTATGGAGGAAGGGACTTCCAGCCCTCCACTCCTCTAATGGATCAGTCCTTTTCAATTCCCAAAAATTTGCCTTTGAGTTGTCTTTTACAAAATTGGGAAAAATTTAGTTTCTCTACAGAACTTAAAAAGAAAAAGCTGGTGTTCTTTTGCAACATCGTTTGGCCTCAGTATCGCCTAGAGGGCCACGAAGTGTGGTCCTGGCTTGGGAATTTACAACACAATACTCTCTTGCAGTTAGAATTATACTGTTGCCAAGAAGGAAAATGGATAGAAAATTTCTACATAATGGCCTTGGTCAAACTCTCTCAGAACCTGTTCTCAGGAAAGATTGTGAGATGCTTGTAGCTAGAGCTGCCCCACGAAAGGGCAATAGAGGCCAACAAAATGACTCCTTTCTTATGGCCCCCGTCTCTCCCCAGTTTCCATTCCCACCACCTCTCCAGTTCTTATCCCTACCCCAATCTCTCCCATCCCAGTCACTGGTCTTGCTGAGGTGGCTCCCTCTGTGGCCTCACCCTCGGGGCTGTCTCTGGGATGTCTCCCCCTCTGACCCCTTCCCCTACTCAGGTGCCAACTGACCTTGTCAGCCAGATCCCCTGGGCCTTGCAGCCTAATTCAGTTCTGCCAGCACTCTCCAGCCCCTCCCTCACAAGAAGTGGGAAAATTCAAGGAGAGTTCAAAGGGACTTCTAGAACCTGTACCCCATCAACTAGATATAGCTAAGATACTTAGAATGAAAATGCCCCTTCCCTATGAAGATGCAAATCTCCTGGCCTGAGTTTTATCCTCCTCCCCTCCAGAATCAACTAGGGTGGGGCATCATGAGCTTTGTCCCAGGGTGTTGAACTTAGCAAGTTCTGACAATCTTTGTAGTCCTTCAGCAGCAGAGTTTGAAAGAAGAATCCTTTAAAATAAGGGACTCCTCCCAGACACTCTTGCGCCTGAGCTGGTATCCTGGGGTGGTGGTGAGGTTGTTCTGCTTCAGGCTGGCGGTACTCCTTTTGCTCACCTGAGGGTTTACTCCATTTCAGTGACTTTGGGTGAGAAAATCCCTGGTTTTGTTTTTCTCATCTGCCTTCCGTTCCAGACACAAGCTTCCTTTTACCTCAAGGCCTACAGGTTAGTCTAACACAGTACTCTGTGGATACGTAGGGGAGCTTTCCTTCCAAAGCACCCAGAATCACAATCACATCTAGTTCCTGGAAGCTAGATTGTTGAGAGAAGAGAAGGCAGGGAGTAGTGCAACCCAGCCCACCCAGTCTGACCTGACATGACCTGGCCCATTTGCTTGACCTTCGGGAGTCAAAGGGGCTATTGTCTTGGGCAGGAAGGGAGGGAATTTGGATCAAAGACTCCAGGGGAAAGCTAAACTCTCTTGGGATGGGTAACTGCTCCCCTGTCCAAGGTGGGATCAAAGCCCTCTTTGAAGACTTCTGGTGCACTAAGTGACCTTAGATAATGGACCTACCCTCTCTGTACCCTAGTTTCTTCATTTATCACTGAGGAATTGAGAATCTTTCCTTCCTCTTGCCTTCCTCTCAGACTCTTTCTGAGGCTGGATCAGATGCTCTCCCAGGGTTTCCAGGCAGCTGCCCAGCCAGCCCTCACAGCTCACAGGGCTAAGGAAGGGTCTTACTCTTTCTCTTCTCTCTAATTACTGTAGGATGACTGACATCAGACATCCACAGGATGGTCCACCAGACCCTGAGTCCACTGTAAATTGGAGTTTAAGTCAATAAACAGAAGGTGAAAAGAGAAACTGCTTCTAGGCACTGACTGTCTTTGTTCCTCCCTCAGAGAGAGGAGGAGAGATGAGTCACTGCCAAGATGAGACTCTAGGTCTGCCAAGACTGAAGCAGCTTTGTGTTCCCTTGGGGCCGCAGGCGCCTCCAGCCTGGGAAGAGAAGAGTGGGGCTCAGTTGTTCCCTAACGCTGGCCCCCAGTCAAGGGGGAAAGGGCAGAAAAGGAGCCACTTAGCCATTTACCCCTGGCTACCTGGAGCCTCATTTGAAGGTAGGGAGACTAGCCAGGACAAATGACCTCTGTTGACTCTTCTGGGCATGAGAATGATGATTATTCTGAGAATGAATGATCACCCAGTGGCAAGGTTGGATTTCAGAGCCTAGAATCTCAGAGATGGAATGGAAGTTAGGTGATCTGGAACCAATATCTCACTCAGTCTAGGGATCTTCCCTGCAGCTGCCTTAATGGATGGTCATCCAATGCAGTGTCTACTTGAAAACTTCCGATGCTGAAGACCTCACTTCTTCAAAACCTATGCCTTTAATGGACAGCTCCAGTTCATAGCATCACAGAGTTGGAGTGGAAAGAGACCTTGGATCCCATTGCAGAGGAGGCAACTATGACCTTTTTGTTTTTCAGTCGTTTCAGTCATGTCCAATTCTTTGTGATCCCATTTGGGGTTTTCTTGGCAAAGATACTGCAGTGGTTTGCCATTTTCTTCTCCAGCTCATTTTACAGATGAGGAAATGGAGGCAAACATGGTGAAGTGACTTGCCCAGGGTCACACAGCTAGGAAGTGTCTGAGTTCCTTCTGACTCCAGGATTCTATCCAGTGCACCACCAGTGAACAAAAACTAAGGCTTAGGTTGGTGAAGTAACTTGCCTGAGGTCTCCTGAGTAGTAAATATCAGAGATGGAATTTGAACCCAGGTGCTTTGTTCCAGACCACAATGGTTTAGAGATGTGATTCTTATTAAGTGTTTATATATCTTTGTGCTCTACCCTGGCAGGAAGGAGAGGAGTGATGGGAATCAAGCCACTGGGCTAAGCCAGAGTAGCAGAGTTCTTTAGAAAAAGAACACTGAACTTGGAGCCAGAAGACCTGGGTTCGAATTCTCCTCTTACTTATTGACATTCCCAACATCCCTTACTTCATCTGTAGATTTGGCTCAGATGGCCAATCTAACATCTCTAAATTCAATTCTAGCTCAAAATCTTTGATGTAACTCCTAATCTCTTTTCCATACAAAGATCTTTTAGATATTTGAAGGCAACTTTTAAGGAAACCTAAAATTGGGGAGAATAAAAGGTTGCCATCTTTTTTCAATTTAATATTTTATTTTTTCCCCAATTATGTGTCCATTTTTTTATGTCACCTGTATTCTCTAATATATCTCTTCCCCAGCTCCCTCCCAGAGAGTCATTTTCAGTAATAAAGAATACAGAATGGGAAAAAATAAAAGAAACTGACATGTTATTCAGAATTATGTACCTCCACCACCGTTCTTCCACTGCAAAAAGGAGACCAATTATCTGCCCTAAATCTTCTCTAGATTAAATGTAACTCTAATTTTTAAAGTTTCTCATGGGTTTAGGGCTGAGAGGAGCCTCAAAGACCATTCCATTCAGTCTCCTGATTTTATAGATGAAGAAATTGAGTCTCAAAGGCTAAATGATGTGGTTAAAGTTACCTAGATCGTAAGTGACAGATCAGGGATTTTGACCCTAGGGCTTCTGCCTCCTGTTTCCTTTGCCCTACTCTCTAGTTTGCCAATGTCTCTACTACCTTTGTTCTGGTGCAGGATGAAACATTAGGGAAGCCCCAAACTGGCCACAGCCTCTTCGTGTATCCCTGAACTGTGGGAACAGAAACATCCAATTTACAATGCTTACTATGGTCTGATGGCATCTTTAATGGATCTTCCTCCTCTCTACTCCCTTGATCAGAGGAAATGTAATTCTGAAACTGAAGAGTTGTTGGGACTTTTTCCTGTTATGCCCCCTGCCCACCCTCCTCTGGAATCTGAATGGGCTAGGACCTGGGCAAGGGTTACTTCCACTGGAGCCTGGAGCTGGAGCTCTGGCTGGATGGCAATCTCAGCTTCTCTGTCTCAGCTTCCACCTGAGACATCCAATCTCGCAGCCCCAGTTTTATTGATGAAATAAACCCACGTATAATCATTTGGTCCACAAAATGCGCTGTAACAGTGAGACCTCTTTAAAATGCTGTTGTCAGAAACAGGCCAGCGTTTTCTCTGCCTGCCAATTACATTGGAACATAGTTGGGGAGGAGGGGAGAGAAGGGATGGGTTGATTGCAGTGAATTGATTGCTGGAAGCAACTGTTATGGAAGAGAGCAAAGACAGTCCCCCAGAGAGGAAGTGACTTGGTGAAGGGTCAGAAAAGAGACTGGATGCTGATTGGTATCCAGAAAAAAAACAGAACCACTGAGTCAGTGTTCTGTGACAATGGTTTCCACCTAAAAGCAGAGGTGGAACTAGAGGCTCATATGCAAGGATCAGGGGGTAAAGGAGTGAGCCTGCCATGCCAAGGAGGATACAAGTCAGAAGTTTTGAGTACTCAACAAGTATGATCTCCCATATTCAGTGATTGGGAGGGCTAAGAAGTTAAGAGAGATCCTGGGGGCTAAGACAGGGAGAAACAGAGACAAAAGAACAGAAATAGAGGGATAGATAAATGTACAGAGGCTGGCAGAGGGACAGACAAGCAGCAAGGACTCTCTGCTGGTCAGGGGACAGGAGAAGCAGGAAAACAGGGATGTCTTTACTTCGGAGTCAGATTGGAACATTAAACTACATCAGGCTGAAGAGAATAGTGAGGCTGGGAGCTTGTAAATCATTGTAATCTGCCTGTGTGCAGCTTGTACCTGTATCTCACACAGCAATAAAATAACTTTGCTTTTGCAACATGTTTGATTGAACATATGTGTGCTGAATCCCCCTGTGCAGAAGCCTCTGGAGAAGGGGAAAAGGGAGTGGTGCTGTGGGAGAGCTGATAGAACACAGGGTTCCCAAAGTCAGTCCATTGGTCTATAAGCATTTATGAAGTTCTTACTAGGGGTCAGACAGTGAAGGGAGATGAAGAAAGGGGAAAGCACACCATGCCCTGGGGGTGAGGGTAGTGGAGTGGACTTACATTCCAATGGGAAGACCACCCAATTCTGGGATTATGCTGAGGCTCATTTCTCCCAGGGACCAACCTCAGCAGTCATCTAGACCAACCCTTATCCCATCTAAAATATACCCAATGAGTAGACAGCCACACTTTGCTGGAGGACCTCCAAGGAGGTGAACCCACCACCTCTGGCGTAGACCGGGCCACTCTGGGACAGTTCTAGTGTTAGAAAGTTTTTCTTCTCATATGAAGCCTTAATTTTCCTTTTTGTACATTCTCCCTTAGTTCCCGGTTCTGCCCTCTGGGGCCAGGCGTGAAAAGTCAAAGGCGTTCACCTCCTGAGGGTACTTCAAATACTAGAACACAGCTCTCACATCCTCCCTGAGGCCTCAGTTCTCCAATCTAAACATCAATTAAGAAGCATTTATAAAGCACCTACTATGTGCCAGGAGCTGGAGATACACAAATTAATAGTTCTTTCCATTCAGAGGGGAGGGGGATGATAATATGTCCATAAATGGATGTATATGGGATATAATAAGTAAAAAGCTAATAGAAGATGGTCAAATTTAAGCCAATTCATGAGGGAGGACAATGGGAGCTGATGGGTTCAGGAAAGGCATTTGAGTAGGAAGGAGCTTTGAGTTTTGAAGAAAGCTAGGGACTTTAAGAGGCCATTATGGAGGGGAAGGAGTGAATTACAGGCGTGGAAAAAGAGTCAGGAGAAGGGCTGGTGCATAAGGAATCCAGAATAATCCAGTTGGATGGGATCAAAGGGTTCAAAAAGGGGACAATGAGGCTAGAAAGATAGCTTGGGGCCAAGTCATGAAGACCTTTAAAAACCTACCAGAAGAGTTTGGATTTTATCTTCTGGGGCCGTTGGAACTGATTGACTGGGAAAGTGATGAAGTCATATCTGCCCTTGAGGAAAGAGATTTCTGTTGGGCAATTGTATGGAAGATGGATTGGAGTGAAGAGGGGCTTAAAGGAGGAGCCCAGAGTGGGGAGCCTTCAGCCTCCAGGGGAGGGTTTGAGGGGAGAGAGAATGCCTCCTGCTGAGTTGTCATTGTCTCCAAATGTTGTCCCTTCAACAAGATCCTTACATGACATGGTCTCAAGGTCCCTCACCATTCCAGATGCTATCCAACTTAATTCAATGTCCTATTTTTTTTCCCAATTAGCAAACATTTATTTTCTCTCCTACCTCCCTCCCCATTAAAAACATGTAATATGTATGTAATAAATGTAGCACATATGTGCATTCAAGCAAAACCAATTCACACATCGGCTAGGTCTAAGAATAGATATCTTATTCTCCATCTTGATGCCATATCTCTCTGTTGGGAGGTGGGGAGCAGGAATCCTCTCTGGTTGGTTCCTCCATTTGTTAGAGCTCTTATGTCTTTTAAAGTTGTCTTTATGATATTGGTATTATTGTATACATGGTTCTCCTGGTTCTTGTCCCTTCACTCTGCATCAGTTCATACAAGTTTTCACTCCCTTCATCGTCTCCTATGACATGATCATATTCCGTCACATTCGTATGATTCATATTCTATCACATTCACATAATTTATTCAGTAATTCCCTGCTTGATGGGCATCCCTTTTGTTTCCAGTTTTTTGTTCATGCAAAAAGAGCTACTATAAATATTTTTGTGTTATGGATATCAATATCATTCTTAAACTGAGCTGGGCTGCTGAGATCTGAGCCCAATAACTCCAGGTGTGAGCTGGCCTGGGCAGAGCACAGGAAATTGTTAGCTCCTTGGTCCTGATCCAGACAGAATGCAGACTTAATGCAGACAGAAGTTGCATGGACTTTGGGGGCCACTATAACAGCTTCACCTTCAGCTTATTGCTTCACCCAGAGCTTTTTGAGAACACCTGTATCTAACCAAGCCTTCCCACTTTGTTTTGTCACAGAGAGCTTAGTGATTTCACTCGCACCAGGGTGACAGGGTGAGGTGGTGGAGAGAAGGCAGGATTTAGGTCAGAGGGCCTGACTTTACATAATGGCTTTACAATTTACTATCTCATTGACATTGTGCTTCTTCTCCCTTGCCTCAGTTTCCTCATCTGTAAAATGGGACAGTTTGAATACATGACCTCTAAGGTCCCTTACTGCCAGTTCTAAGTCTATGATCGTATGAAAACAATCTAAGATTCCAGGTTAAAAATTCTTCATCAGAGATGTAGAAGCCTCAGAATTAGAGTTCAGGGTAACCTGGCCCAGATGGAAAGGTAATTAGGAAATACTTAATGAAATACATAAAAATGCAACATAGATAATATCAATCTGTGGTTTTCAAACTTAAAATACTGCCCTCAGTAATCTGTTTCTATTTGAATTTGACACTGATAAATAATTTGTATAGACCAGGAAATTAAAGTCGTGTGAGAAGTGACCTACCAAGGGTCACACAGAGAAGTTGAGAGAAAATGAATTAGAACCCAGACCTTGCTGCCTACAAACCATGCTCTTTCTACCATTCATTGTCTCCTTTATCCACATGCCCAGGTGACAAGGACCCTGACCCAGCCAGGTATATTAAGAAAGCATTCCTCCCGGGAGAATTGGGTTTGAATTTTGGACCTGCTGCACCCCATGTATTTAAGTGGGGGCAATTTCCTTATCTGTCCAATGAAGTAGTCATAGGACTGTCTCCAAGGTCTCTCCCAGCTCTGATTCTGTCCTCCAGGATCTTAGGAGCCTGACAGGTCTAGAGAAGGGTGAGGTTCTAGCACCCAGGGAGCTGTCCTTAAGTTCCTGGAGGGTACTGTCAATGTCCCTCTCTAACAATGATCGAGACCCACAGGTTTTGCTTTGTTTTGTTTTGTTTTCAGGGGCACCAAGGCTTCCTGGGTTGGAGGAGGAAACAGAAAAAACAGCTCCCTCTCCAGACATGCCAGGCACTCCTGCTCTAACTTGGTCCCCTTCTTCCCTGCCCCCACACACTCCAAGCTAGGCTCAGATTCAGAGGGCGCAGCTGTGTCTGCCAGGCCCTGCAGCTGCCAGATCTTTCTTTGCCCTGCCCAGAACATCCTGTCCATGACCAAGGACACAGGCCTTGATCCTGCCCTTTGGGAGTTCATGCTGAGCCAGATACCAAATGGGTAAAGAATGAGTTGTGTTTGGCATCACCATCAACCTAGTCTTTCAGGTTTGCAAAGCAGTTTACAAATACTTCATCTGATCCTCACGGCCACCCTGGGAGCTGGGTGCTATCATTTTCCATATATTTTTTCAGGTGTGGAAACAGGGGCTGAAAGAGGCATATATTGGATAGAGTACTGGACCTGAAGAGAGGAGGATGCAAGCTATAATCCTCAGAAACTTTACTACCTGTGTGACTATGGGTAAGCCAGTCTCAGTTTCCCCTTTTGTAAAATGGGGGAAATAATAACACCTATCTCTCAGGGTTGTTATGAGAA
Source organism: Potorous gilbertii (assembly GCA_028658325.1). Taxonomy (NCBI): domain Eukaryota; kingdom Metazoa; phylum Chordata; class Mammalia; order Diprotodontia; family Potoroidae; genus Potorous; species Potorous gilbertii. Next base: position 210,644,921 of record CM053773.1, read on the forward strand.
TCAAATGAGATATTATTTGCAAAGTGGTTTGCAAACCTTAAAGTGCTATATAGGTACTATCTGTTATTGTTATGACAATGAAAATGGTTGTGACTTGACCAGGTCACACAGCTAGTAAGGTGCATGATGTAGGATTTGAACTTGGGTTTTCCTGACCCCAAGTGTAGATCCAGTTCTCACCTGGCTCCTCAAGGAGTAATAGGATCTCCTTTCCCAGTGCTCAACACAGTGCCAGGCACATGTACATGTTTAATCAATGTTTATTGAATTGAATTGAAATTCCGGCCCCTGAGGCTTACCTGTCTGACCTTGGACAAGTCATTTCCCCTCTACAGGCCCCAGTTTCCTCATCTGTGAAATGACAGGCATGGGAGAGTTCAGTGATATTCTCTAGGGTTCTTGCCGGGTCTAAATGGACAATCCCATGCCAGGCAGCCCAGGTAGCTGCAGAGCCAGAAACAGAACCCGTGGGTAAAGCCTGTTGTATGCTAGCCATGGTTCCTAGGCACTTGGAGTACACTATATGCAGTGAGAAGGAGGCCTGGGGAAAGTGCCAGAGCATTCAGATAGGACCAGGCAATTCAAGAAGGGAATTCAGCAGATGTGAGGGACAGAAAATGCCTTTTCCTCATCTTCTTTCCTTGGTATAGCTGAAAAGACCACTGGATTTAGAAACAGGAGAACTCAGGTCTGCAATAGTAAGGGCTTAATTAATCCTTTGAATGAATGAATGAACCAAGCACGAGTAAACCATATGTCCTCTCTGACTCTCAGTTTTCTTCGTCTGTAAAATGGCTATAAAAATACCTGCAGGGTGAATGGGAAGATGAAATGAGGCAAGGAAGGTAAGTTGAGAGGCTGTGTGATGTGATGGGTAGAATTCTAGTGGGAATTAGAAAGACCTAGGTTCAAATTACACTTCAGACTTCTACTAGCTGTGTGACCTTGGGCAAGTCACTTAACCTCATGATGCCTCAGTTTCCCTGTCTGTAAAATGAGAGGGTTAGATTAAATGGTTTCTAAAGTTTCTTCCAGCTCTAAATCTATGATTTTATGTCTTTAAAGCACTATAAAAATAGCAGTGCTTGTGATGTAGTAGAAAAGGCACTTAATTAGGACTAATTAGCACCATGGTTCATCTTACCTCTGACATTTAATGCCTATGTGCACTTGAGATCTCGTTTTTTCCTATAAATCCAGCCTACTCTCCACAATCTGGTACTATATCACTTGATCTAAGTTAACTAATGTCATTTTTAATGAGCCTGGCACATAATCTATCCATCTGTCCATCCATCCATCCATCCATCTATCTATCTATCTATCTATCCTCTGCTACTATTTTCTCTTTACCAGACCATAAGCTCCCTGTGGGGAGGCTGGTCAGAGAGACAAGGAAAGTATCTCAGCCCAACCAAATCCCCTTACTTTAGCAACCAGGGGTCCTAGTATCTTTCTTGGAATATATCTTTCATTGGTCTGGGAAATCTCTGCTCAGTTTAGCTACAATGGAGAAGAATTCTCACTGGAAAAGAAAAGACTCCAAGTGTTGGATAGAGGGAGGCTCATGATACCTGTCTTTAGATATTTTTAAAATCTATCTCACAGAAGAGAAATTTGCCTTTTTCTTTTTTGTCTGACTCTAGAGAGAACATGTAGAAAAGGGTACCTATTTCAAGACAGCATATTTAGGCTTAACATTTCCTAATTATGAAAGCTATGAAAGTACAATGAGGTCTCTCAAGAGGTATTCAAGCAAAAGCTTTAGGACCCTGACTGGAGGTGTTGGGGTAGGGGAAGAGTCTTGGTGGCCTGGATGACTTCAAAAGTAACCTTCCAACTCTGAGATTCTCTAAAGAGATTCTGGGAATTGGAATGATGGATTTGTTAAAAGTGATAATGAATGGACTTTGCCCCCAAGCTAACACTGAAACCCAGCTAAGGAGCTGGTCATGTCCTGGCAGCTGGAGATGATTACTGGGTCTTTGGGAGATGGGCCAAGACTTTTCTATCTGGGCAATCTGCCTGATTTGGGGTGGGTGCGTTTTAGTCAACAAACAGGCTAATTAACTGAGGTGATGGGGTAATGATTTTCCTTATTAATTACATTTCCACATCCTGTCTTCTCCAGTGAGAGAGTTCTCTCTTTCCTGCACAGATGCTCAGTGTTGGCTCCTCCATCACCCAGGGAGCAGAGCTAAATGAAGAGTGGTGTGAAACTGACTATCATTTGGGGAGATTCATCAGGGTAGTGGGGGAGCTTCATTTGCTGAAAGCCAATCTTCATAGACAGAGGCAGTGGGAAGCAAATCCCCAACCTCATCGATCATTTCAGGCTGGAATGTAGAACTCTGGAGTTGCCTATGCATCTGACAAGAGCTGGGACAGCATCAGAGATATGGCAAATGGAGTGGAAGGGGGTTGGTGATAGCTGGAGAGGCAAGGTATTTTTTTCTTGAGAAGGTGGAGCTGTAACTAGCCCCGAGTGACGGAGCCAACATCCTAGGGAGGGGACAGGCTAACTAACCTAGTGCTGGCTGCTGCTGAACCCAATTCTTGGACTGCCAGCTCTAGGGTTGTTAAGCCTTTCCTCCAGTCTGTCTTCCTGCTAGAATGAGATGGATTGTCCTTGACCCACTTGCTTCCTGTCCAAGTATTTGTGCTATGTAGTTTGCCTGAGATTACTGGCACCAATACACGTACTGTTACTTCCTCCACTTCCACACCTGAGGACCCCAGTATCTTGCCATCCAAGGGGTTTTTCTTCTTCCTTGCAACTGATCTTTTCTTCTCCAGTTAGAGTAGGGTCTCTTTGAGAGCAGGAACTGACTGGCTTTCCATTTGTACTTCTAGGGCTTGGAGCAAAGTAAGTGCCTAATAAATTCTTCTGTATTCCAGCGCATACTAATGGGCATTAGTCTACCCCTAGTCCCCATTCTAATCTACCTTTTGTTTTGAGTCCTATTCAAGGTACTCAAAATATGGTCTGCCCTCATCAGAATACATACCTCTGCCATCTTGGATACCCCACTTCTCTTAATACAGTCTAAGTTTGTTTTAGCTTTTTTTAGCTGAGTTTGAGGTCAACTTAAGTTTGGAATTTCTCCCACCCCACCCTCCACTGTCTAGTTACACCTCCCTCTCAGTAAATCAGCCAGAAGTATATAGGAAGTACTCACAATGGGCAGCCAGGTAGTACAGTGGATAGAGCACTGGACTTGGAATCAGAAAGGCTCATTTTCATGAGTTTAAATCCAACCTCAGAAACTTACTCTCTGTGTGACCCTGGCCAATTAATTAACCCTGTTTGCCTCAGTTTCTTCATCTGTCAAATGAGCTGGAGAAGGAAATGGGAAACTACTCCAGCATCTCTGCCAAAAAAAAAATATACTCAAATAGAGTCATGAAGAATTAGACACAACTGAAACTACTGATGAACAGCAATGTGCCAGCCATCGGGAATATAATGGAAATGATCCTCTAGTCAAGAAGCTCGCCTTCTAAAGTGGGAGACAAGGACATCTTTCAGAACATAGATGACAAATATAAATAAGTACTGGGGAGTTAGGGCACTATCAGCTGGGGTTGGGGAAGGACAGCTGAGTCAGGAAGGTTTCATGTAGACAGTGATACATGAGCTGCATCCTGTACTTGTGAAGTTTTTGGACTCAAATGTAGGTCTTAACAGTTATTGACACAGTAGAAAGAAGGAGGAAGGAAGGAAAAAGCATTTATTAAGTGCCTACTATATGCACCGTGCTTAGATACTTTACAAGTTATTATCATTTGATACTCACCACAACTCTGGAAGATAGGTACTATTATTAATCCCTATTTTACAGTTTAGGAAACTGAGGCAGATAGACTTGTCTAGGGTCATGCCACTAGTAAGTGTCTGAGGTTGGATTTGAATTCAGGTCTTCCTGACTGCATACCTAGAGTGCCATCCATCCCCCCTATGCCATCGAATTGATCTGGGAGTCAGAAGACCTGAATTAAAATCCTGGCTCTTCAGTATTACCTTGAGCATATAGCTTAAACTCTCTGGGTCCCAATTTTCTGATATGTGCAATGAACTCTAAATCTATGCCCCCATGTGCCTATGAGTATTTATTATTGTTAGTCTCTGCCTGTGTCAGTTGAGGGGGGCAAACTTGAGTGGGCTGAATGTGTGTGCAGGGGAGGGGGCAGCACACACTGCCTTACGAAATGATGGATTAGGTCAATTAATCTTGGTTATGTCAGTATATTACATGAAGTTCAATTTAGGTTGATGGATCTTTTTTTAAAAAAACTTTTTATTTATTCTTTGCTGCTGGGTATCTCCAAACAGGGTTTCTCCTATTTCTGTGATATATTATGGTTTTGCATGGTTGAGCTGCCATAGGAAAGGGTCGCCATCTCCATAATTAACCCCATTTTTCAGAGCCCCAGAACACAGACTCATTAATGTGCACAGGGCTGAAATTTGGCAAATAGAGCCTTAGCCTGGAGTCTATGCACTCTTTCTAATGTGCTCAAACTTAGCTCAGTCATGTATTCCGTAGGAGACTCACACCCTGTGATTTATTTGCATTTTTTCCCCATCAAGCATCCTGTCTTAATAGACAGTGTGCTGAACTTGGTATCAGGACCTAGGTTCAGTTCTTGACTTTGACCCCGGCTAACTATATGCCAAGTCATTTAACCTTTCTGGGTCTTTCAATTTCATCATCTATAAAGAAGAGAATAATATCTGTAAGTATCTACGTCAGGTTTGTTGTGAGGGTGAAATGAGGTCGCATATATGTAATGGGGGGGGACTGATCTTTTGAGCGTGCAGAGATGTTCCACAACCTTCCAAGGGACCCAAAGACAAGTTGACAGAGGTTGGGGTATCATTTTCTAGCTATGTTGGTATAGTTTGATGATAGAGTGTTCTAATTGCCACAGAAGAACTGATGACTCAGTAGTTGCTGAACAGGATTTGAGTGTGCTTATTCGAGTTTCACCTGCCATCTCTCAGTCTCTCCTTTTGTGGTGATGAGGAAGTAGAAATGGTTGGAGCTGCTGAGTGGGAAGAGGGTTGTTTTCTTTTTCCCTTACCTGGTCCTCATGAGAGACACAAATGGCTGTCTCTGTCTCTTTGCATTTATTCTTTCCTGATATTGGCCATTAGGATGTGATTTTATGAATTCAGAAGATCTGGAGGTCCTGGGGGAGATGCCACCAATGACTGGAGTTGGTAGCAGAGTCCACTGGAGCCAGTAGCACTAGCCACAGATGTTGGGAGGTGACCAAGCATGGACCCAGAGATGGATAAAGCCAGGCAAGTGGTCTTGTAAGCATTTCAAGTTTTGGAGAAATTGTAGGATAGCAGCTGAGTGTTTTAGTCCACTAGCAGTTGAGCAGAAGAAACAGCAAGGCTGACAAACAGCCTGATTAACCTACCCCATAACTGGGGTAATTTAATCCAGTTAAGATCCTCGGACCATCATCAGCTGAGCTATCTATCCTGTGGACACACTGTACCTTGTGAGAAGCCCAGTCCACTTGAGCAGCAGATGCCATGATCACTCATGCTATACCCTATGGGGAACTTCTACAGTATTCTTTATAAATTTGGCTCTCTTCCCTTATACTTTAAATTTGAGCCTTTCCTCCAAGGGAGATATGTGCAAGGAGAGAGGACACTTTTTTTTAACCAGTTGTTTTTGTTATAACTTCTTAGTAAATCCTTTCTCTAAATGTCAATTGTTTGGTTCTCAATGGGAAACACTCTGATCGGGGCTCAGGATTTGCTGAACCAGGAGCCCCAGCTACCTACAAGGTTACCCTTAGAGCCCTGAGAGAAGTAGCAACCACCCTTCTGGGGCACCCTTTCTTTCAGTATCTGTTCAGTTTGGGAGAGTAAGCCCATAGGAGATGTTACATGTATAAAGAGCTCTGTAAACTTTATAGTGTTATATAAATGCTAACTCTTATTATTGCTTAACCAACAAGATGAGTTAAAGTGTTTACCCAGGCAGAGTTGTAAATGACTAGTTGATGAAATCTCAAGAAGCAAGAGAGAGGGGAAAATCTTTTAGGATAGGTGGGAGCATCTCCAGGTGAATTGAATGGGGCTCATTTTGAGCCAGGATCTCATTCCCAGGAAAAGCCACAGGGCAGGGTTATAGGATGTTGTTCAGTCAAAGAGCCAGAGAGGAGTTCACTCTGGGGGACTTTGCCTCTGACCCCTCTAGTTTGGGATGCTCTTCAAGTTGGGATAATAGATGGAGTTGAAAGAGCCCTTGGAGGCCATCTTATTTATCCTCCTATATCTTAGAGACAAGGAAAGTGAGGTCCACATAGATAAAGTGACTTGCAAAATTACAAAGGTAGCAAGTGGCAGAGGCAAGACTTAAACCCAGGTCCTCCAGGTCCAAATCCAAAGCCCCTTTTCCAGTGTACCATGCTACCTCTCATGGGGGGACCCAGGCTCAAATATTGTTTCTGACATCTAGTCTTAATTAAGTCTCACTTGGGGCAGCTAGATGGTGCAGTAGACAGAGTGTTGGGTTTGAAATCAGAAAGACCTGAGTTCAAATCTGATCTCAGATTCTTACTAGTTGTATGACCCTGGGCAATTCACTTAATTCTGTTTGCTTCAGTTTCCTCATCTGTCAAATGAGCTGGAGAAGGAAATGGCAAACCACTACAGTATCTTTTCCAAGAAAACCCCAAATGGGTTCATGAAGAGTTGGACATGACTGAATTAACTGAACAACAACAAAGTCTCACCCATGTGACCTTGAACAACTCATTACTTCTCTGGGAGTCAGTGTCCTCTTCTGTAAAAGAGGGTTGGACTGGATGACCTTTAAATAAGTGGTTCTTAATCTGAGGTTCATGGACTATATTTCAGGGAATCTAGAAGCTTAGATTGGGAAGAAATTACAATTACATTTTAATTTTCACTAATCACAAATTGAATTTTGCTGTTTCCTTCAATTATTTAAAAACATGATTCTGAGATGGGGTTAATAGGCTTCACTAGACTGCCAAGAGGTTCCAGGACACACAGAAAGGTCAAGAACTCTTGCTTGAAATTGATGATCCTATGTCCTTGAATAACACCTCTATGGAGAGCGATTTGCCCCCAAAGATGTTCAGATGTTCCAGTCAGACAACTGGTGCTCAAGACTGTTAGAAGAGGTCAGAATTTTAGGGGTATGTACATGCATATGGTACCATGAGGTTCTGGAAAAAGATTGTGTTTGGGCTGGCTCAGAACACTTTATTCATGTCAGCAACACCATGACCAAGTTGCCCAAGACACATACCCTGTGCCTCAAATCCTCCTGCTGCCACAAGCTCTACTTCAACCTGTCCAATACAGTGGCCACTAATAGGGTCATAGCACATGATCTGAGCTGGACCAGGGCAACTTCTTCGATGAATTTCAAGCGGACTGAGTCACAGTAGATCATCATGAAAGTCATTTATAGCTGACACTGGAGTTCCTTGAAATCATATCAGAACGCCAAAGCAGGGAAGATCAAGCTGACCAGTAGATACTTTGCTTCATCATGGTCATGGAACGCCATCTTTATCAATCTGTTGTCAAGGATAACACATAATATGCCTGTAAGGGTTAATTCCCAGAAAATTATGGACTGATTTCTAAGTACCCACTGTCCCAAACTTTGATGTTAGTATATATTTACCAGTTTTGAAGGCTATCCAAGAGTATGCTAGTAACTGGTTCTCTGGAAAAATAAGGACCCACTTTAAAATTTAATCTGTATTATTTTCTCCATTATTTGTCTTAAATCTCGACAATCAACAAAACGATAAATCAAGCTTTGGTTTGTAGTGTTTGTGGATGTCTGAGGTATAAATTCTCATGTTGAAATTTTAACAATCAGCTCTCCAGTTAAGATCTGGCTCAAGTACACCACTGAATAGATCACATCAAGAAGATGCTGACCAGATCTGATCAGACCCTGCCCAACCCTGGCTTCCCTGGGTCCTGGGGGTGTGTTTGAGAAGCCTTAGCACCCCAGGACTGGGAGAAGAACTGGGTGTGATGGGGAGGGTGGAGGCCAATGACAAAGCAGACTGAAGGCATCACCCTTCCTTTTAAAATTACATGCCCATCATCTAGCTGAGGACTCTAGATAGAAACTACTGTGCCACAGGGCTCAAACGTGCAGGAAGAAAATCATAGTTTCCTTGTGTTTCCTTCTTGGCCAGGCCTGTTTCCAAGACATTTCACATTGGTGTTCCTCCTTTCAGCCAGGTCAGCCAGTTGCTGACTCTGAGTACTCCAGGGGTCAGGCAGGGTGAGAACCTGGTACTGTCTTTGCCTGAGGTCAGCAGAAGACCCTAGACGTTTTAAAATAGAACCTATGATTAGTCCTGTCTAGACCAAACTTCCTCCTGACACATTTTACAGTGACTTTAAAAGGATCACTGAGAATCCAGGCTGTCCTGACTTTAAGGATCGTAAGTCATATGGAGGCTCCAGGCTCATTGAATCTTCTAACTACCTGTGTAACTCTGAGAAAGTCACTTTAATCTGTCTCTGGGTCTCAGTTTCCCCATTTGTGAAAGGAAAATCCAGAGACTGGTCACAACAGATTTCCTCAATCCTCTCACTCCTCACCCCTCTGCCCCTCTGTCCTTTTCAAAAAGGCAACTTGGGCCAGAAACATCCAACCATAACAAGGACAGACAGACAGAAGCTGTGTTTACACAGGCTAAGGAAAATGGTGAATTGGAGCAATTTTGTCTTTTGTCTTCATTATCTGGAGATTTCAGGCAAAAGAAACTTTGCCTCCATTTTCTCCTTCCCTTTTTATGTATAGACAGGTTGGGGGGGTGGGGAGGGGGAGACTTTGGTTTGGAATGAGGAAAGTTCTGAAGGACACAATAGGTCGCTGGCCACATACAGGGGAATACCTTAATGTGACTAATAACAGCTCCCCAAGTACAGGAGAGAGGGAGGGAGGGGTTTTCCTCCTTTGTCTTCTGTGGGTAGCAGGTCTCATTAACTCTCTCCTCTAGCAGCTTCTGCTATTCCTGGCCTTTGGGTCTCCTTAGGGTTTGGGGGAGGGGACTCATCCCTCCTCTGCCTTCCATGGTCCATACAGCCTTGGAAACATCACTTTGGTTTGTATTTGAATTAATTAATTACTCCAATAGTACATTTTAACATACTATTCACTGCCCAACATATATGTATATATACATATATATATATATATGTATATATACATATATATGTGTGTGTGTGGCCCTCCTCAATCATTCCTAACCATTAAAAAAAAAATCCACGTATTGAAAAAAATCCACATTAATGATTGAGAGGGAGGGACAGTGTAAGTTTCTGTTTTTTTATAATTTAGCTTTTGATAATGGAAAGAAGGCTGGATGGATTAACTTTAATCATGTGAAACTTGTATTGCTAAGTGGATCTGAAGCCTTCTAGGGTTTGTTTTCTTTTTACTTTGTAACATTTTTGCCTTGCTACGTTGTTCTTCTGGCTGTGCCTTCTCTCTGTCTGCTTTGTGTATGTCTCTCCACACTTCTTTGAATTCTTCCTATTTAAAATTCCTTATAGCAGAATAATATTCTACTTCATTCCAGTATCACAATTTGTTCAGCTGTTCGTCAATGAATGGGAACACAACTTGTTTCCAGTTCTTTTTCTATTACAAATAGTACCACTGTGAATATTTTGGTACATGTGGGACATTTCTTTTTGTCCTTATGATATAAACTCAGTAGTGAGATTGTTAGATCAAAGGACATGAACAATTTAGTAACTTATTTTTACACATCTATTTTTTTTTCTTCCCAGAACAGTTGGGCCAAGTCATAGCTTTGCCAGTATGCTCATTTTTTCCACAACCTGACCAATGTTGATTTTTTTCATTTTTGAGCTTTTTTTTTTTAACCAGTCTGATAGGTGAGATGTTAACCTATAGACAATGGGGTACAATGGTACAATGACACCATTAGCAATTTAAACATTTTTATTTGGTAATGTAGAATTTTATCTTTAGCAATTTTAACATTTTTATTGGATTGTCAATAATTTGCATTTTATCTTTTGGAAACATTTCTCCCTATATCATTGGACTGCTTGTATATTGAGGGTTAACTCTTCATCTTACAGATTTATCTCTATTTCCTATAGACTTGTTCATGTCAGATTTTATTAGAGATTTTTGACAAAAAGCTTTCCCCTGTTCAATTCTTAGCTTTTCTTTTCATTCTGGCTGCGTTGACTTTCGTGTTATGTAATCAAAATTATCTATATAAAAATCATCTTTATCCAGTGCATGGTTATGAAACCTTTCCCTATTTATAACTGTAAAAGTTGTAATCTTCCATTCATCAAAAAAACATTTTTTATAGTGAGACTTTTTATATATACTTGGTTTCTCTGTTTGGAATTTGTTGCGGTATGTGGTGTAAAATCTTGGTCTAAACCTGTCTTATGCCAATCTGCTTTCCAGTTCAGAAATAACACTGAGAAAAACCTCTAAGGTCTCTTCTAGTTCCAAGTCCATGATCCTAATTCTAAGATCTTTCCCCATTCCTGTCATGGATCCAGACCACAGCTCCTCCATTCTCCCAAATGGAATTCTCAGAGGGGCCAATTTGGGTTTGCTGAACTCCCATCCGTTTCCAACTAGAATTGGGGGTGGATGGACAAGTGCTTACTGACTTCTCTCTCTGGAGAAATAGTTCTGCCCTAGATTCCAGAGGAACCTCTTCCTGCTGTCAAGGAACTTAAAGGATATAATAACTGATGGTTATACTGTATTTCAAATTTTGCAAAGCAAATTATGGACATTTTGTACAAATTATGTACATTATCTTATTGGAGCCTCACAAGAACCCTGTGATAGAGGGGTGTTAGAGGTTGTTATCCCAATTTTCCAGTTAAGAAAACTGGGCCACCGAATGATTGAGTGCCTTGTCCACATGCACACAACATAGTACATCTTACCAGGAGTACCTGAACCCTGGTCTAAGTGAATGTGAATCTCGTCCACTAAGTGACAAGAGGATCTCAGAAGTTATCTAGTCTGTTTCTGCATCAAAATGCATGACTTTATAATGTGGAAATCCTGTAGTTACAAGAGTGTGCTGGAACCAGTACTTACCAGTAAATTTTCAGTGTGAGCATTTACATCCTGAAAATCTGTAAGTGAAATAAATTCATGCTTGATTTATTGTTTTATTGATTGTTCAGACTTAAGAATGAGATGAAAAAATGTGAATAATGCAAATTAAACGTCAGTATGTACTGTGCTTTCTCTTTCCCCCTTGGAGAGCCAGTTATTAAACATTTACCAGCAGATTTCTAGGTAGTCATGACCATGAAGCAGGTTATTACTAGAAAAAGACAGTTTTAGTGTGGCCCATTACTGGATCTATCTGAATCTTGGATCACAGAATTTAGAGTTAAATGGAACTTTAGAGATCATCTGATCCATCTCCCTCTATTTGCACCTGGGGAAACTGAGGCACAGAGAAAGGAAATAACTTGTTTTGTCTTCTGTTACTACAGTATAGAGGCAAGAGTTTAACCTAGGACATGAGTCCAAATCTAGGTACTTCTGAGGATATCTAGTCCAAATGGGGCACCCCACCCCCAAGAAGATTTTCTGGTTTCTTAAAAACACCCAATGAGGGTGGACTCATTGCCTCCGAAGGCAGTCAGTCCAGTCCATTAGCATTTATTAAATGATTACCATGTGTGCCACTGGGCTCAGAATTAGGAAGACATCTTCCTGAGTTTAAATCTGGCCTCAGACATTTACTAGCTATGTGATCCTGGGCAAGTCACTAAAAACCCTATTTGCCTCAGTTTCCTCCTCTGCAAAATGAGCTGGAGAAGGAAATGGCAAACCACTCTAGTATCTCTGCCAAGAAAACCCCAAATGGGGTCATGAAGAGCGAAACACAACTGAAAAGACTGAACAACAATATGGCAGACACCGTGGGAGGCACTGAAAATCCACTAACAAGTGAAAACACAGTCCCTGAGCTCAAGGGGAGGGAGTGTCTTATGGAGAGGGAAGAGACAGCTAGATTTCACTTTGGGACAGCTCCTTGGCTCTCCATTTTTTCCTGTCTCTCTCTGACTTCCACCCCTGCTTCTCCCTCTTTCATTAAATGAAAACCATTTAATGCTTAAAAAAATCCCTATTTTCTTCTCCTGCCAAAGCTAAACATTCCAGTTCTTTCAGCTTATTCTCCTATGGCATATATAGTATGTCCAGAAGAGAACAGACCCAGGGTAGGGTTTGTTTATTCTGTATAGATTTATGTTTGGGCACCTTGTCTCCTTGGAAGGTCCTTGAGAGCTGGAGTGATAGCATTCTTTGCAGCCTTTGCTTGTGTTCCTAGGACACATCACAGGTACTTGGCATGTTGTAGGAGGGCGATGGGAGCTAGAGGGGGATTTTGTTCCTGGTGGGACCCCCCCAGGGAAGAATTCCCTTTACCAATTGCAAGTGGGCACTTCCTTTATGATTGAGCAGCTGCTTACGGGAAAGAGAAGGTCTGTGATTTGTCAGGATAGGTCAAAGATAAGACTTGACCTAGATTCTCCTGAGGCTGATTCTGTCTCAATATTCATGATGCCACAGTTCCTTTCCATGTTCTAGGTGTTAGTAAGTAATGGTTGATTGATACGTCTCTCTTAATGCAAACTTTAATGAGTCTTTTTGGCTTCCATGTCACACTTATGACTCACACTGAACCTGTGGTCACTTAACCTAACCTCTCACACCTACTTCCTGTCAAGTGTTGTCTAGCAGGGTTTTTGGCTGTGCTGGGGCATTGAGGGACCCGGACTATCTTGGGGTCCTCTGGCCCCTCAGATCTACATAAACTCTCTTTCATGCGCTCTATGATAATTGTAGGAGTTCTATTAGACCAAAATGATTTTTAAAATAAAATTATTTATTTTTGACATTCTTAAAAATTGTTTTTGAGGTCCAAATTCTCTCCTCTCCAGCCCCTCCACTACCCACTGAGAAGGCAAGCAATTTGATATCAATTAAATATGTGAAATCATGCAAAACATATTTCCACATTAGCCATATTTCAAAAAAAAGCAAGACAAATAAAGATAATGAAAAAATACTTCAATTTGCATTCAGAGTTCATCAGTTGTGTCTCTGGAAGTAGATAGCATTTTTCATCATGGGTCCTTTGAAACTGTCATTGAATTGATCAGAGTAGCTAAGTCTTTCACAGCCTATCATCTTTACAAGATTGCTGTTAACTGTGTACAAAGATCTCTGCTATCAAGCTATGTCTTTTCAAATTCTACACGTGAAAAACAATTTTCTAAAAAAAAAAATTAGTGTAAAGTTTTACATTACATCTAGTTAAATTGATTTCAGGGACCTGTGATCTGGTTGATGTGGGTCCTCCAGACAGCAGTGTAGATCATAAACTCTCTCCAATTTAGCAGGTGGTGTGGGAGCCAAGATTACTGTGGCTGAAAATTCCTTTGCTCTGCAGTCAGCCTGGGGCTGAGCCTTTCCAAACTTAGCCAAGCTGGACTTCAGGCAGCTGACATCCAGCCCATCATCCCCAGGGGTAAGGTCTCAATAGCCTTTCCAGCTCAGAAGAATCTGCCAGACCTTATGCTCCATTGGAATAATTTTCAAGAGCCCAGGACCAAGATGAAGCAGAGCTTTGGTGGAGAACTTTTACTATGTTTTTGCCTCCTTGAGTTGACACATCATTGTAGCCTGCTGAGAACTTTAAAAAAAATCTCCATTCTGTCCTCCAGGGCATTGGCAATACTGCTCTGTTTAGTATCTATTGAGAATCTGAGAGGGCTACCATCTACACCTTCATTGAAATCATTGATCAAAAGTGTTGAGCAAGGCAAGGACAAGGACAACGTCCCAGGGCATTCTGCTAGAGCTGACATTGAGGAATTAATGACTGTTCTTTGGGTCTCGTCATTCAATTAGTTCCCAGTTCCCCTAACTATACTTTCACCTAACTCACAGACAGCTCTTCACCTTCTCTGTAAGAATAGTGTGATAGATTTTTGTTGAATGTTGTGCTAAAATCTAAGTATACTCCGTTTCCAACGTTCCCTGATTTGGCCTAGCAAGGATTTGGAGGTAATATTTTCTGTCCCTTGTGATAGATGATGATGATGATGATGGTAGTGGTGGTGTTATATTGTATTTTACTGAAAGGGTAATAGGGAGCCATTGGAATTTATTGAGCCGGGGAGTGGTATTGTCAGAACTGAACTTTAAAAATATCGATTTGGCAGCCATGTGGAGAATAGATTAAAGAGGGGGAGAGATAGAGAAAAGTTCAATCAGGATCATATGCAGGGTGGTATAAGGCAAAGACTACTGGATTTGGAGTAGGGGATGGGGGAGGGTAATTTGGTTTCTAATCTAGGTTCTGACACATGCTACCTATGGGAGCTTCGGAGGGTCGCTTTGATTAATCCAGGAACTGTGTTAAAAACTGGGGATAGCAAAAAATGAAAAAACAGTACCTGCCTTTGGGGAGCTTATAGTCTAAAGGAGGAACAGAATATGTAGTTGTCCATTGGCTTCAGTTTCCTCATCTGTCCCCCCACTTCCAGTTCTAAACTGATGATCCTACAATAGTTACTTACAGTTATATGGCACTTCAAGGTTTGAAGCCTTAATTCCACTTGGTTCTCACAATTGAGAGGTGCTGTTACTAATATTCTACCTGATTCCAGGTCTAGCACTCTATCCACTGTGATACCTAGCTGCCCATTGAGTTCAAATCTGACCTCAGCCACTGCTTAGCTGTGTGATGCTGAACAAGTCACTTAACCCTATTTACCTCAGTTTCCTCATCTGTAATATGAACTGGAGAAGGAAATGCAAACCACTCCAGGATCTCTGCCAAGAAAACCCCCAATGGAGTCATGAAGAATTGGACATGATGAAAAGTAACTGAACAGTTCCTAATATTCTCCATCTTATGGATGAGGGAGAAGACCTAGAGTTGCTAAGTGACTTTTAAGGTCACACAGTGAGTATTTGAGGTGGAATTTGAATTCTAGCCTTCCTTCATCACTCATTTAACAAGCATATTTACCAAATGCTTCTTTTGTGTTAGGCATTATGCTAAGGATGGAGATACTATGGCAAAAAGGAAACATTCCCTGGAAATATCATCACCATCATCACTCATCAGGGACAGAAAATATCCTCTCCAAGGCCTTGCTAGGCCAAATAGGGAAATGCTGGAGACAGAACATACTTGGATTTCAGCAGTGCTTTCAACAAAATCTGCCACAAGCTGTGAGTGAGTTGTCATTAACAATGATATATAACTCTTACTGTGCACCAGCACTTTAAAATAATCATCTGTTTTGATTCTCACAATAACCCTGAGAGGTAGGTGCTTTTCTTATCTCCATTTTACAGATGAGGAAACTGAGGCAAACAGGTGAAATGACATTCAGGTTACACAGCTAGTTAAGTGTCGGAGGCTGGATTTGTACTCGGGTCTTCTAGTCTTTTGGGGAAGGGGGAAATCATGTACATAGAGAAGTAAATGCAAAATAGTCAACCAGTATTTATTAGGTGCATACTATGTGCCAGTCACTGTGCTAAACACTGGTGAACACTGCCCTCAGGGAGCTCACAGACTAGTGGAGAAGACAGTAAGTAACTACGTACAAACAACAGATTATGGTGAACTGGGAAGATTTCTTGAAGCAGGTGGGACTTTACTGAGACATGGAGGAAGCCAGGGAAGCCAGAGATGGAGGTAAGAGAGAGAGAGAGCTTCCAGAACGAATAGAAAGTATTTCAGGGCAGTGGATAGAGCACCAATCCTGAAGTGAGGACCTGAGTTCAGATTCAGCCTCAGACACTAGCTGTGTGACCCTGGGTAAGTCACTTAACCTTGATTCCTCAAAAAGAGAGATAGTTTTCTGGGAGGAAGAGATGATGTAAAAACAAAAGATCAATAAAACCTACTTTAAAAAAAAATTATAAAGTATTGGGGATAGGGGTATGAGCAACTTGGGGAATCAGACTTGTCTCAAGAAGGACTGAGCCCTTAAGGAAGCTAGAGGAGAAGGGACTGCATTTCATGTATGGAGTGTAGTCACGATAAGGGGATGAAAAGTCATGTGCACAGAGTAACAAGTGTCTTGTCTGGACCTTGGAGTATAGGATAGGGGCTAATGAGCAATTGACCTGGAACCAGATTGTAAAGGGCTTCGAAAAGTCAGAGAAGTTTGTGTTTTACCCTGGATCAATATGGAGCCATAGGAGCTTATTGAGCTAGGGAGTGATGTGGTTGGAACTGTGCTTTTGAAATCTGAATTTGGCAGTTGTGGGGAGGATGAGCCGAAGAGGGGGAGACAGTGGAAGAAGCCCAATTAGGAGGTTATTGCCATGGTCCAGGCAATAGGAAATGCATTATCTAAACTAGGGTAATTTTTGCATAATTAGAGAAGGGGCCAAGGGCAAGAGAGATTGCAGTAGAATCTACAATTCTTGGTGTTGGTTGTGAGAGTCAGGGGAGAGAAGAGAACTGAGAATCATTAAGAATCTGAGTGCCTGAAAGATGTGGGGAAATGATAGAAAAGTGGAGAAGAGAGGGCTTGGGAAGTGGGGGAGGAAAGAAAATGAGTTTTGTTTAGAGGCAGCGGGTGGTGGTGGATAGCTCCTTGCACCTAGAATCAGGAAGATCTGAGTTCAAATCCAGATGCAGGCACTGTCTAGTTGTGTGTGACCTTGGGCAAGTCATTTAATCTCTGTTCACCTCAGTTTCCTCATCTGTAAAATGATCTGGAGAAGGAAATGGCAAACCACTTCAGTATCTTTGCCAAGAAAACCCCAAGTGGGGTCACAAAGAGTCAGAAACAACTGAAAAATGACTGAACAACAAACCAAAAGTTGTTGTGTAGATCAAATGTGGTATTTGTAAAAAGTGCTCAGCATAGTGCCTTGGTACATACTAGGATTATATATACATATATGTGCACATGTACCTACATAGATACATATAAACATATAAGTATATATATGTGTGTGTATAAACATATATGATATATATTTCCCTTCTCAATTGATCTTCCCCACAGCCAACAAATTGATAGATTTTTTCATTTGGTTACATTTTAAGTTCCAAACTGTCTCCCTCCTTCCCTCTCCTCTTCAAACTAGAGAAGGCCCCTATTTCTTACACACACACACACACACACACACACACACACACACACACACACATATACACATACACTAAGTAAAAGTTGATAATTCTGAAGCAATATTCTGACCACATCAATCCCCAGCTCAACAAGCATATATTCTTATTAAGCTGTTGTTATTGTAATGTTTTAATAAGTATGTGCTCTATACTACACACATATATGTGTATATACATAAACATGTATGTATATATGTATGTATGTGTATGTGTGTGTGTGTGTGTGTGTGTGTGTGTGTGTGTATTCTCTTCCCACCCTTTTGAATATGTTGAATTTGAGGTGGCTATGGGATGCTTAATTAGAGATTTCCATTAAGGGATTGGTGATTTGGGAGTTGAAAAAGATGTTAGGAGTAAATATGTAGCAGAGAGATACTTAATACATAATCTCTCTCTCCCTCTTTTCCCTCTTCTCTCTCTCTCTCTGTCTTTCTCTCCCCCTCTCCTCCCCCACCCCGTGTCTCTCTCTGTCTCTCACTCTCACTCACTCTCTCCCTCTTCTCTCTCCCTCTCTCTCCCCTTCTCTTTCCCTTTCTCTCTGTCTCTCTCCCTCTTCTCTTTCTCTTCTCTCTGTCTCTGTATCTCTCCCCTTTCTCTCTCTCTCTCCTCCCTTTCTCTTTCCCTTTTTCTCCTCATCTGTATGTGTCTCTCTCACTCTGCACAGAGATGATTTTTAATCTCATGGCATTTAACAAGCTCCTCGAGTGAAGAGGAATGGAAAGGGCAGAGAAGGCCCAGAGTAGAGCCCTGGCTCCTGCTCACCACCCAGGCAGCGTGGCAGGGATTGAGAGCTGGCAGGTAGCAGGAGAACAAGTGGTGGGCAGTCCATAGACATTCCCTTCACTCCAGCAGGCTGCCTCCCAGTAGAAAAGGAGCCTCGGCGCCCAGGCATCATGACCACTCTGGCCATTTTGGCAGTCGTGGAGAGAAACAGCTGGGAGAGCAGGGGCTACAGGGAGAGAGGCTGCCTCCTTTTCCCAACCTGAGTTCTCCAAGCTGAGTGTGCTGTTGCTGTTTGCCTGAATCCTGATAAGCCTTTTCATTTCAGCCCATCTGTTCAGCACAGATCACTGATGTCGCTTACTTAAAACACAAACAGCCTTCATGAATCTCCACAGATGGCTTTCAGAGGCTTAGGGCGAGAAGATCAGATCAAGGAGAATGGCTATGCCTTCCTTTGGCAGAGCAGGAGACCCCTGGGGCCTCCCCACTGCAGCCCTGGCTACCAACTACTGGGGCTAGGAAGGCCTTCTCTGCCACCCGAGGTGTCCTCAGGAACTCTTTCCAATCCCAGGTACAATTTCTGGTCACCCCCTGGCCTGAGAGCCTTGTCTTTGTCTCACTTGGTTCACTTTTTACCCCTAAAGGTCAATGGGTAGAACGTAAGTTCCCTCAGTTCAAATCTGGTCTCAGATACTTCCTGGATGTGGGCAAGCCACTTAACTTCATTTGCCTCAGTTTCCTTATCTGTCAAATGAGCTGAAGGAGGAAACGGCAAACCACTGAAGTATCTTTGTCAAGAAAACCCCAAATGAGATCATGAAGAGTCAGATGTGACTGAAAAAAGATTCAATGACAACTTTGGCTTCAAATCCAATGTTCTTGTTTAACCTCCTAATTTTACAGCTGAGTAAGTAAACTAAGGGAGCAAAGAACCAAGTTGCCTGCAGTCCCATGACTTGTTGACAGCAGAGCAGAGAGGAGAACTCTGGCCTCTTGATTCCCCGACTGGGCTTTTTCTACCAGTCTCCAGTCTAAATTCCTTTAGACACTTTTCAACTCCGCAATCTGGCTTCTGACCTCATCACTCACCTGAGACTTCTCTCTCTAAAATTACCCATGACCTCTTAATTGTCAAACTCAACAGTCTTTTTTCAGTCCACACACTTCTCTGACCTCTCCCCTTCCTGTGATGCTTTAGACCATCCTTTCTTCCTGGATGCCCTCTCCTGTCTGAGACTCCAACCTATCTGAACTTCCTGCAGTAAAATTTCCTCAATCTCCTTTGTTGGATCATTGTCCACATCACATCTCCTGGGTGGGGATTTCCATTTTAGCTCCAATATGTTTCATTATCATCTCTATGTAGATAAATCCCAGATCTATATAATAATGACAGTAGTAATACCTAGCATTTATACCCTGCCTACTATGTGCCTCTGTTGGCCTTAAACCACTGGAGAAGGAAATGGCAAATGATTCCAGTATCTTTGCCAAGAAAACCCTATGGACATTATGGTCCAAGGGGCCATGAAGAATTGGACACGACTGAACCACTGAATAACAATACGTGCCAGGCCCGAGCTATTATCAACCCATTTTAGGGTTGAAGAAACTGAGGCAAACAGAGGTTAAGGGACTTGTCCAAAGTCACATAGCTAATAAGCATCTGAAGACACATTTGAACTCAAGTCTTTCTGACTTCCAGGCCCAGTGTTCTATCCATTGCACACCAGCATCTCTCTTGCTCTTCAGTCCTACATAATGAATTGCCTGCAACTGGACATTTCCAACAGGATGCCCCGGAGGCTCCTTAAATTCAGCATTTCCTA
Organism: Potorous gilbertii; assembly: GCA_028658325.1. Lineage (NCBI taxonomy): Eukaryota > Metazoa > Chordata > Mammalia > Diprotodontia > Potoroidae > Potorous > Potorous gilbertii. The sequence goes on from CM053773.1 coordinate 210,664,705, forward strand.
GATTAGGCTCATTATCTCTTCCCCAAACTCTCTCCTTTTCCAAAAGTACTTTTTTTTTTAATTCAATCTTACCATCTTCCTCTCTTAGGTTCCTAATCCCCACCTTAGTTTTTGTTTCTCACTCTCCTTTATTCCATATATTCAGTTGTTGCACAAGGGTATTTTCACCTCCGCAGCACCTTTCACATCCTATCCCTTGCCCCTGCTTACTCAGCCACTCACTTCCTTCCTTTAGGTCCCTCATCACCTCTGTCCAGAAGAGCCTCAAGGTTGGTCTCTTGATTGTAGTCTCTTCTTTCTCCCACCCTTTCTCCAAACATCTGCCAAAATGATTTTCTTTAAGTACAGACCTGATCATGTCTCTACCGTATTCAATCATCTCCAATGGCTCCCTATTACCCTCTGTTTTCCTTTAAAGACCTACCCAACCTGGATGCAACCTATACTTCCAACCATATTGGACATTACTCCCTCTCCCTCATTCTTCGATATAGTCAATCTGGCCTTTCTCTCTCTTCCCCTCACCTTGACCTTTCCCATCCAAGCTGTGTGCCTTGGCCCTGGTGGTCTCCCATGCTTGGAATACCTCCCTGACTGATGGAATCCCTCTCTTCCTTGGAGATGCAGGTCCAAACACCTTCTACTCCCAGCCTTTCCTCATCTTATCAAAATGCTAAGTGCCCACCCTTCCAACCATCCTAAAGTAAACTGCTTTATATTAAATAAATACACTTGCCAAGGCCCCTTCTTATCTGTAAATCAGGGGCCCAGGATGAGTTCCATTAACACTGAATGGTGGGGGATGGGGCTTAGTCTGAGCTGAGTGAATGGCAGCTTGGCTCCCCTGGAGTCTGGGGTCAGGGTCAGGGTCACATGGTCCGGCTCCATAGGCACCAGCCACTTCAGGACCAAGCCTGAGAATGTAAAGAAAGCACCCTCCTGTCTGTCCCAGGCAAACACCAAGCCCTGAGCCTGCCTGTTTCTATGGAAACAAGAATGCTGAAGACAGACTTTTGAACCTCTCCTAATCTCATTAAACTGATTATGTCTGCTAGCAAAGAGTTTTAAAAGAATGGGGCTGCCCAAATTCCAACTCTCTCTGCTTCCTCCCCTCCCCCTTTCCCCACAAACTTGATACACCTCCTACCCCTTACTCTGCCAATCAGCCCAGCCCAGCCCTCAAGGTC